>JAJJWW010017398.1:0-600000 GCA_023531295.1 Papaver armeniacum
TTTCTTATTTTGTATTTATTTTTGTTTTATTTTTTTCTTATTTTCTAGGTTTTTAACCTTGTTTTGAGAATCTTTTGGTGCTTTATTTCTGGAAGGAGCATATTGGAACAATGATTACGGTTTAAACAACCTCAACAATATGATAACTCTAATTCCATTATAATCAAAACCAGTTCATTTGGTTTGACCAATATCCATGGAACCTTATGGGGTTTTCCCCTCAACAACCTTGCGATGATCGCATGTGAACAACACAAGGATGGGAGGATTTTATACTACTTGAAACCCAAAGTCTCTAATTTTATAGATAAAGTTTCCACCTTTTACAAGAGGGGAATTTAAAAGCTAAAGAGACTACAAACGAGCAACTCCAAGAACTTAGTGAAGGTATGACTATCTTGCGAAGAGGCATTGATCAATATAAGGAAGATATGGATAATTCTAATGTGCATATGGTTTGTGATGAATATTTGATTGATGCTAATGTTGAAAAAGGAGAAACTTTGGGGACTTTTGTTTGATAATTGTGTAGTTAACTCAACTCTTGATCTTAATAATGATCATTCACCTATTCAAAAGGATGAGTTAGGAGATTAACAACACAAAATTCAGCGAGGAACAATCTTATGTTGACTATGATAGTGATGGTGATTATGATACATTGCTTGAAACAACTCATGGTGACATCTCCAGGAGTCTTTTTGGGATCAAGATGAAGTGAAGAGGAATGTGTCGACACTTGTGTAGATTACTTCGAGCATTGATCTTAATAATGATCAAGAGCCTATTCAAAGGGTGGAGCTTGAGGATGATGCATTTTGAGTGTTCTAAAAGTTTCTTATGATAAAATTTGGATCCACAAAAGAGTATGTGCCTTAGCAACAAAAAGGAGGAATATGTTGAGAATGAGACCGTTATAACCAATATCATGGAAGACCCAATTGAGCTTGCAAAGGATTGTAATGATGATGTTTATGTCGATACTTTGGTTAAGGCAGAACGGATGAAGAATGGTTGCAAGGTTTGATAGAGGACCATGATACAACAAGAGGTGAATAATCTACTTGAGTTTTTCAAGGATTAAGAGATTCCGTGATACAAGAGATTGTGAAAGGTTTATCTAACCCTTTGCCTATTGTTTCTTCTCCTTTCTCTTATTGGTTTGAATGTATGTGCTTCAAAACATTGTTGAATGACTTTGTTTCTGTTTTCCATTAGAGAAAACTTGATTCTATACTATGGGTTATGGAACCAAAACCATGGAAGTACCGACTCATATTCTTATGCACTTCCATGTGTGTGGACAGAATAAGTGTGGGGGAAGCTTTTATCGGTTCATAGCTTCACTTTTGTTTTATGTTACTAATATTTGTGTGAAGCTAGTGTTTGCAAAACAGGTTCTATGGACGGATCCCCAACTTTTCCGATTATTGGTGTATGGGGAATGAATCTTACAAGAAGCTAAGTCGGGCCGACTTTAAAACAAGCGCTTAGTGGGCAAACCACCGGTTTTGTATTTCTTATCCTTTTGCATTTTTATTTTTGTTTCGTTTATTTATTTTTTACTGTTTTCATATCATATTTGCATCCCTATGTTTAATTTCATTGAGTCGTAATCTATCTTAGAAGAGAAATGACGAATACCTTTTCGTCAGAAAAATTTCAGACTGCGCGTGAAGTTCAGTTCAGAGACCATAACTGTCAGACCGTTTATCAAAACACTGTGAAATTTTGACACTGTGTAAAAACACGTAGATGAACAACTTTTGTAGAAATGGAGTTTTTCCCAAATTCCTTACCAATTTGCACAGTTTTTTGTTTTATCTCTGTTACGTCAGAATTCAGAACTTTCGGTTTTACACATTGAGGACAATGTGAAGTTTAAGTGTGGGGAGCATTTATATGTTTGTATAGTTTGTTTTTGACACCATTAGTGGATGGAACCATTTTGAATGCAGGAGTTGAGGAACCAATTAACTAAACCAGACTTAATATAGCTCAAATCACAAATTAACATGATAGTTGTTACCATATCTCTAATATCACCATATCGCATTCTATTTTTATTTTTCCACATTTATCTATTGTTCTCTAAGTGCTTTGGTGGGTCACTAAACATCGACGTGTTATTACTGCTAGGATGAAATAGTGTGATTGAGTTATTAGGAAAAAAAAAAAAGAAAAAAAAAACATAAATATATATAAAAAGAAAAAAAAAGAGACCGACCAATTAGACCAAAACGGAATAAAAAGACACTTGGGAATAGCAGTATGTGTGAAACGTAGTCCATTTGTCAAGTCAGCCTAAACAAGCTGGGGTGGGAATGCAAGGATCCAAGGCAACTATCATGTACTGAGCCGACAAGAAGCATGCGCTTGGATCCAAAAGATCTAATCATGCCGTCTAAAAAAAAGAAATTGGATCCAAGGTTTGATCCAATCATTTAAAAAAAAGAATAAATTATTATTGTGTGAATAAAGTCACTCTTGGTTCCCTTGTATATGCCAATTGATTTGATGTAGCATTCAAAGACCAAATAGCTCAATCCAATAGGATTAGGTTCATCTTTGAGTGACCTTCGCATGGGGGTGGGAAACATCGAACACTTGTGAATATTCGCCAACATCTACATCTATATCCATCTTCTTAATCTTTTCATTGTGATTGTGGTTTGTTAGTTTCCGAGTATTGTGGCTTGTTCGACTATCTAATTAGAGTTTATTTACTAATAATTGAATTGAATTTGCAAGGTACCTCCTCCTGTAGTCAATTTGGATTCGTTCATTGATTTGTCACTTAATAGATTGAGTTTGAATATAGGTTTGTAGGTATATCTCTAGTAAACCTTCACGAGACTATAACTCATCCACTAGGGACACCTAGGGGTTTAAAGGCATTGTTATTTACGCTAAAAGTGACCGTAGCCTCGACGACACTGGGAGTTGTTGTATTTTATTGTTTTGTTTGATTTGCTCGAGGACTAGCAAAGTCTCAAGTGTGGGGGAATTTGATAGGTGTAGAATACACCGTATTTAATATCTAGTATTTATGCTTTCTTTCGTAGTTTCAGGTGAATTATGTATCTTATTTTTGCTTTTTGAGTTATTTAGGTCTTTTGGAGTCATTGGGGCAAAAGGAAGTGGAACTCGCTCAAATCCAAGATTTCTTCTCATCATCTTGAAGAGCACGAAAAGACAAAGCCAATGGCGAAAGAACTGAGTCATTCGGAGCTCGTGATGAAGAAGTTATGGCAAAGAAGAACTCTTAATGCCGAGGATAAGGGGCAACTCTGGAGGAGTACTAAATAGAGCCAGTTGTGGGTTGGGGGTTGCCAGGCCCGGGGTGGTGGCCCGATCCAAGAAGTGGGTGCTGATATCGCTTTGAGGGTATGGAGACCTCATCTTGGTCGAGTTCGATTCAAAATGTAAGAAGTTTCTTCTTTACAACACGTATCAAGAGTTTGGCAACAATAAAGAAACAGAGAAACACTGGAAAGGATTAAAAGAGAAATTGATCAATTGGTGATCGATCGATGTTGGGTTTCACTAGATTTGAAGTTCCAAAGGAATTATTAAGAAGATTTGGATTGAAGATCAAAGTGACAAGAGGGTTAGAATGGAGCTTCTTTGCTTGATGAATGGTGGTGAGCAGCCACGCCATTGAAGGGGTGGTGAATCGTTCGAATCGTGTAAAGGAACCGGATTTGTACTTGGCAGCAGAAAGCAAATTGAGCAATGGGTGTGAACCACCTTCAAGTCCTGGTGTTTGTTGGTAATTTGAGTTGAGTTTCCAATGCAAGAACACAGGAGGAAATGAACCTGCTGCCTTTGATCCCGGGATGAATGATGTGATTGAATGTATGTTTGAGAACAATGGGTGTTTGTTTGTATCTCAAATGTGCAGGTGGAAGGAGCTGTGAAAGGTACTAATGCTGCAGTTCTATCCGACTCCATTTGTGTCGACATACATGAGTGCTCGACTAAATGCTTGAATGATCGCGCTTTTGTGCCTTCTTATTGCTTACCGAACTAAGCCGCACTATGGGGTCCTGGAAGGAGGGTTTTGCTAGAGTTTTGGTACGGATAAAGGCCGCCGAGAGCCAGGGAGTCGAGAAGTGGGCGCCGCCGCCATTGATGGCACTCCAGGCAATGAAGCCGCAATCGGCGAGATACGTCGTCATTGGAGAGTCTCAGAGGTGCAATGGGAATGTATTGAGTTGAGGGCTCGGATTAGAGAAGATGATGTTGCCACCCGTTGGAAAGAGCCGAACCCGGTGTTGCTTACCAATGTTGGGCCACAGTATGGTGTTGAAATGAATAGAGATGAGGAAGCCGAACGAGAGAGGCATGGAAGCACAGGACCGAGGAGTTCAGTAATGGTGGCATCTTGAAGCAAGGATGTAGTGGTCACAAGAGCATGGACCCATGGATGTAGTAGGAATGATTTGAAATTAGCGAGGCAGTTGATCGTTGCTATTTGAGGTTGCAACACGGCTGGGAGAGCAACAAAGCCGAGAAGAAGGTTGGATTAGTGTTGGTTGAATGGCAAGGTGGAGAGCTGTGGTGTCTCAAGACGGGCGCTGCAATTGAGCTGGATACCACATGGAGGTCAGCTGGTGATCGAGACAAAGTGGTGCTGGTGCCGAGTTACTACCGAGAAGCCAATCCAAATAAAAGGAAGATGGATAATGCCGAGGGAGCAAAGTCACTGAGACCCGAGTATTGGAGAGGCGTTTGACGAGTTGAGGAATGCAAGGAGCTCACAGGTTGAGAGTGGTAAGCTGGGTTGCTCTTGGCTGCATCTCGAGGCAGCCGTGGTTTACAGGAGGTTCACTCGGGATAAATGGTCATGGGCCGTGAAATTGCAGTGGAACATAAGCCGGAGTTATTTGGCGTGATTCTGCCACTCGTGATGAATTGTTGGTTAGGCTGGGAAAGGCAATGGAGAATGAAGGGCCGAGTAGGTGAATGATAATGGGAGTTTTCATGGCTTCGAGCAGGGAAGAGTTGTCTGTGAACTCCGTAAACACAACCAAGAACAAGTCGCAAATAGTGCGAAACTAGGTGAAAATGGCGCACCTAAGAAGCAGTTCCTGAGAGCTGGATTTAGAAGGTTGTGCTGTCGATCGCAATACTTCAAAGAATCGCGAGGGGGCGAGTTTGATGCAAGAATTGACGCCGGACATATGTATACGAGTCGCGTTTGGGTGTGTTTTGCAGAATGAGGAATTGGTTTAGATGGTACTTTGTGATTGTTTGAATTGCAGAGATATGAGATGAGCTGTCGATGTGCACTCGCCGGTGACAAGTCATGACAAAAGCGCGTAGATGATTTTTCCGACGGTCGATTCCGAAGCGACGATCGGATTCCTACGATGACGTCGCAATCCACGACCACTTTCTGACTCAAAATTCCAGAGACTTATTTTTCACTCCTGGGCTTGGTGGACCAACTTGGAGACTGGGTTTTGAGAAGAATCAACCTAATTTTGGGAAAGTATCCTTATGGGGAGAAAAGCATATAAATAGAACTTTTCTCAAAACCTAGAGATATCTCCATTAGGGAGACTTCTACTTTTTGTTCTAGGGTTTCACATGATAGGTTTTTCTAAACTTTCTTATGATGATTTCCAAAACACAAGTAACTAAGTTTTTATTATTGGTTGAAGATGTAGTTGGATTTTTGCAACCAAGTTATGATTTTTATGAATTAGTTTTCTCTCAATATTATCGTTCACTTTCTCCAGTTACAATAATTGCATGATTGATGGATTGCAATATGATTGAATGTTTGTTTAGTCGAGTCTAGAATTGATTGAACTCACATCCATATCTATAGCTATTTTAGGGTTTTCATCGAAAGGATAACCTTGAATACTAGTAGCATGATATGGATTCTATGTTGTAGTGATACATCCTTGTATTCATATGTAGAAATTGACCTTTGTTCAATTGTTTTTAATGTATTACAATTGCATTGATTAGCTTATTTCTGAAACTTAATGCTCCTAGGAATTGAACTTGATTTTAGGCGTTAGGTTATTCTTTAGGTAGATTTCACATACTCAGCCCTAATGTGTGTGTTGATAACTTTGGAAATTTACTAGTATTCTTGGCAATAAGGTATTCCATGCTTTGATGATACGAGATTAAATACGAACCTATTCATATATTCATTAACTTGTTTACAATTGAAGATGAAACCTTTATCCAATATTTTCACATCCTTGATTTTATTTTACTTTTATTTGTTTTGCTTTTTGTTTATTTTTATTTATACAATTAAATTCTTCCGGGTGTTTTATATAGGAAACTGATAATTTGACAACCTAGACCTCTCTCATAGGATCGATCCTTTCTTTGCCCTTGCTATATTTATATTTTGATAGTAAGAAAGTGTAATTATATTTGTGTCGCCATACACAATGGGTCATCTCGCTTCACAATCCCAATGAAGTCTTCAAGTCGTTAACCTACACGATTTTTTAGAAAAACCTAAGGTTAAAGGAGAATCGATTCTAGTCTTAACTAGTATCACAGAGGAGGTGTGGGGATTAGGTTTCCCGGTTGCTAGAGTTCTCCTATATAGTCTTCAAATCAAAGTTTGCAATCAAGGTTACCTTGGTAACAAAGCATTCAATATTCACCGTTTGATGAAAACTTGATTAGACTCAAGCTAATATCTTTCAACCGTTAGATCAAACTTAGCTTGTTACACACAAATGAAAAGTGACTTCATTTATATATGAGTAACCATACCTAAACGTGTACACCTTGTTGGCTCAACAATAGTTAACCAAGTTAACCATATGAACACTTTCATATCAACCATATTCATCTTAATCATAACTAGTTCAAATGACTCAAATGAAACTAGTTCTAGAGTTCTTCAATTGTTTATATTATCATAGAAGTATACAAGACACAATTGAAGCAAAATCGATATTGATTCACTCGAATAAATTCATGAACATTATAGCCACGGTTTGCAAAAAGATTGCATTCCTTATTATATAAATGTATTAGTTCATGAACAAACCAATTTTAGAACATGACCTACTCAAGTATGGAAACGGGTACGCATACCTAAGTGGCCAGACTAAATTTGGGTTCGCCAGTATGCGAACAAGTACGCATACCTTCCAAAACTCAGTTGAATTTCGGAACTTGAAACTCACGCCAAGACGATACCATATACATACTAAGTTTCCGGACTTTCATTAACCAACTAGTACGCACACGGGTATGCATAATAGACTTGGAATAACTTGCAACAGTTAGCATACAAGTACGCATACTGTGCTATATCCAATCATGGTTAATTGTTCTAAACTCCCATTTCAATCATTGAAACATTATTGGGAAGATGACAATAGTGCCTCTCACACAAATTATTAGCTTCAAAGCAATTTTCAAGTGATCGAATGATCAATCACTGAAACATTCCTTAGTCTACATCAAATGAATGTCTTACACAAATCATGTAAGATTTTACAAGGCGATTTTCACATGATCATCTTTGGACTTTCGTCAAGAATATAAGATGAACTTGGTTAAATTGAAAGCTTACCAACACATATTTCGAGAAATATGTAAGCGAGTTAAACTCATCTCGAAATATCAAATGTGTATAATCGAAGTCTATATAGCTATACGACTTTTGTCTCAAATAAGAGATAGAGTAGATAGACTTTTGAGTGATAGATGAGTTTAAGTCTCCGCATACCTTTTGTTGATGAAGTTCCACAAGCTCCCCTTAGTATTTCTTTGTCTTCAATCGATGAACGCCGTGAAGTCTAATGCTCAACTACACTTTCTATCCTAATCCGAGACTTAGCTATAAGTAGAGTGAAATCAAGACTTATAGTTTTGGCAACTAAACTTGACAACAATCTTGAGATAGCAATGCTTGCGAGTTCGACTGAGCAGTGCTCTAACAAAATAAAATCATCATCTCTCTTATATCATGTTCTTATTTTCTTATTTTAATTTTACATCTCTGTTTCCTAACCCAACAGGTCTGGTCAGGTAAAATATCCTTCTCTGTTCAATCACATCATGGGTTCTCACTAGTCTGTAGATTGTTTAGTTAATTGATCATTTAAAAGAAATATTTTGTTTTCACTTCTCAGTAGATTTTCAATTTTATTATGTATCCAGTACTTTGAATTCTGAATGAATCTCATTATAATAGAGAACTTTAAATTGGTGATACTACTTAACCCCAACCCTATTTTCCGTTTCTCTATATCCATCTCTTTGTTAAATTGGTGATACCATAGATTTCATTATATCTCTTTTACTGTTCTATCGACTTTTGTTGAAAATGTTTAAATAAATAAGATATGGAGAAAACCCCAATAGCCATCGGAGACAAGCTTTCTCTATTGAGGTGAATCCACTCTTATTCTAATTGGTAATCAAAGGTTATTTCTCTTTGTCTATTTTTTTTTTGTGTATACGTAACTTTTACTCTCTTGGTTTTGTTTTTTCCAGAGCAATGGAAAAAGCTTCAATATTATTTTGCCAGACAAATTTAGCTGAAAACTCAAAAGTTTCCCATAGTATTGGGTTTCTTCCACATTTCACCAAAGGTGCTTATAATAGAGGTATAGCTTTTAATAAATTTTCTGATTCTGTTTTGTTGTTTATTCAGAGTTCTTAATGTTGTTTCCTTTGAGGTGTTTGATAATATGGTAAAATAACTTGAGAATATATATCTCTATGCATTAGTAATTTTAAAATTCAAGGCTTTGTCTAGAAAATTTCCTTGATCAAATGTTAGATAATCTGTTGCTCATGTGAAACATGTAGTCAACATGGCAATACATGTATTCGCTGAAATATCAAATTTTCCTTGCAAAAGTAGGGCTCTAACTTTCCGTTATTCAGTTTCTGCTACATAGATAATTGCATATAGATTTCTGTAAAAAACTTGGAGTTGCTCAGCTTTATTAGTTAATGAAGTGATAACCATGATAATGATTAAGGTGTCAATTTGTAAGTAGCCTTGATTTCTTTTTTTAAGTTGAATGTCATGAATATATTAGGGGGCGGCAGTGACAGAGGCGGTGGAAAGAAAAAGAACCTTCCAAAAAGAGGTAGTGGCACTGGTGGACTCGGTTTAGCTAATAAGAAAGATGTTTTTGTAGCTAGATGCATACAATGCATGAGGTGTGTTCAAATCATTCTAATATCACCGTCATCGGAACCCATAACAAAATGGTCTGGATTTATCTAATAAGAAAGATGAGAATTTTTCGTGGTGAACAAACATGTTGGTTCACTTTGGTTCACTTTGATTCACATTATTAACATGTTGAATGTCATGAATATATTAGGGCAACATGGAAGTGATAAGAGGCGGTGGAAAGAAAAAGAACCTTCCAAAAAGAGGTAGTGGCATTGTGGACTCGGTTTAGCTAATAAGAAAGATGTTTTTGTATCTAGATGCATACAATGCATGAGGTGTGTTCAAATAATTCTAATATCACCGTCATCGGAACCCATAACAAAATGGTCTGGATTTATCTAATAAGAAAGATGAGAATTTTTCAGTGGTGAACAAACATGTTGGTTCACTTTGATTCACATTATTATGGGCTCCACTGCGATTTTCTTAATATATTTTTTTTGTTGACATATGTCTTTTTTTGCTATCTAGAGTTTTGAGAGCGGTATAGCTGCTCTAGATGCTGCTGTTTTGCATGGGAAACAACTTTATTCACCTTATTCTATAGCAGACCAGTTCTGTTAGGGAAAAGGCTACAAACCACATCCAGATTAAACATCTATAACAAGTACAGGTGAATAAGTTCGATCGCCTCATTCTATTGTATGTATATGTGTTGGAGGAAGTGTTAGGGAAAATGGCACCCGAGGCGCAACACAACAAAGAATCACAAAGGGCAATTGGTGATTTGAACCAAACATGAGAAATAATAAGAGAGAGAAGATAAACAAACACACACAACCACAACTCAACATATACGTGGTTCACCTTTACAGGCTACATCCACGGCCAACACCACCAGAAAAACTTCTGTTAAATCAAAGACCATCATTATGTGCTCTTTCCGCAACTCAAGACAAGACCCAAAGAGTTAACAAGACATACCCGAGAACACCATCGAAGAAACCATATAAACCAATTCTATAACCATTCCTCGAACCAGCCTCATGTCTTCTCTTTTACACCTTCTTCACAACTGCTAGTAACATAGGAGAAACATGGAAACACTAGAAACTTGGTTTAGGGCAAAGCCCCAAACCCTAAACATTAGAACACCAAAATCCTCTCTCTACCAGTTTTTCTCTCATAACGATATTGACTTTCACGGTAGTGCACGACCCTCCCTAACAAAGAGACCAAAATCCTAAGCACAAGGATTTACCACTCTTCTGGGGTGGATGTCTAGAAACCTACAATTCTAGTCATAGATATAGAGAGCACAAACTTGGACACCAAGTGTTAGTATCCTATTAGGAAACTAAACTCTTTCCTAAATTCTATACCATCTAGATCAGGAAACCCACTCAATATGGAAAAGGCCCAAAATAGGAAATCCACTTATTTCCTAATAATCTCCACCTCGGATCATGCTATCAAGTATGAGACGATCACAGGAAATCACCTCCATCTTCCACCAAAGTTGTCCACCATCTCTATATACTCATAGAATCACTTTTGAAGTTCAAACCCGAACTTCCATCTTCATAAAACCATCTCTTCGACCAAAACACCATGACGTTGATGAAAGTCTTCAAACCATCTTATGTATGATGAACACTTATGAAATTGATCATGTTTCGCAAACACCAAGAAAATCTTTAATCACCATCAACAAATCTTTGCACAGACTCCACCTTTGATTCAACAAGATAACCATGTAGAAGAATTACCACTAGCTCCACCTAACCAGTAAGCCAACAACATATTGAATTCTAACCCATAAAGGAAGAATTAGCTTCAATATCATACCCCAGCACATGTCATGATTACCGTGTATCTGAAACAAAACATCAGATATCTTCATTGTGATTAATAGGAGATTCTCAAAACCATCACTAATCTGACATACTCTTATCCTTTAAGCGATTCTCATAACCATCACTAATCTGACATACTCTTACCACCATCACACCCAACATACGCGCTTAGAATATATACTGTGTGAACGCCCATGTTACTGTGGTACATGCTTTCGAGATCGGGCACATTCTTGATATTACGTGCAAGCCATCAAGAATACTTTAACATGGACTTAAGAACATAAATCTATAACATCTCGTGCATAACTTCGAAGCTTTGCTGGACTGCTTTTACATGAGACCTCACAGTCCCATCCTTTTTTCAAACTTTGTAACCCATTACGAACACCCTTCAATAAGTATAGATGTATTCCACCTCATTCCGCTTTATTCTGCATCCCATACTACATCATAAAACAAAACGAAGAACATAAACTTCTACCAAGTTGAACCTCCGATTTGTAAATCACATCACAAATCCATCTTTGTGTAAATACAGGTTGAAAACATTATCTTCAAAAATATATTTCTCCACCCGAACAATAGACTATATCGTTCAATACCAGGTTCAATCACGCCAGCCCATCCAAGAGCTCTGATACCAATTATTGGGGAAAATGGTGCCCCGAGCGCAGCGGAACACAGAATCACAAAGGGCAATTGGTGATTTGAACCAAACATGAGAAATAATAAGAGAGAGAAGATAAACAAGCACACACAACCACAACACAAGATATACGTGGTTCACCTTTACAGGCTACATCCACGGCCAACACCACCAGAAAAACTTTTGTTAAATCAAAGACCATCATTATGTGCTCTTTCCACAACTCAAGACAAGACCCGAAGAGTTAACAAGACATACTCGAGAACACCATCGAAGAAACCATAGAAACCAATTCTCTAACCATTCCTCGAACCAGCCTCATGTCTTCTCTTTTACACCTTCTTCACAGCTGCTAGTAACAGAGGAAAAACATGGAAACACTAGAAACTTGGTTTAGGGCAAAGCCCCAAACCCTAAACACTAGAACACCAAAATCCTCTCTCTACCAGTTTTTCTCTCATAACGATATTGACCGTCACGGTAGCACACGACCCTCCCTAACAAAGAGACCAAAACCCTAAGAACAAGGATTTACCACTCTTCTGGGGTGGATGTCTAGAAACCTACAATTCTAGTCATATATATATAGAGAGCACAAACTTGGACACAAAGTATTAGTCTCCTATTAGGAAACTAAACTCTTTCCTAAATTCTATACCATCTAGATCAGGAAACCCACTCAATATGGAAAATGCCCATAACAAGAAATCCACTTATATTTCTTAACAGGCAGTATTATCATTTTGCCATTTGTGGCTGTTTTGGTTGTACCAAATTATGATAAAGAAGCTCTTATCTCCGTCGTTCTTGAGTGAACAGTTCTCTTTACATTTCGAACAATTAGTCTACGGAAATATTGACACTGGATTCACCCAAGTCAATCATTACTGAATTTGATGATGTAATAGAATTTTCTTTTCCTATTAAAAAAAAAAATCATTACTAGAATGATGATGAGTTTGGGTTCCAGTGGTCATTTTCATTCTACCATAATAACCCTAAAATTGCTGCAGTATTGAGTGTTATCCTGTCCAGCGTACACGACCAAGTAATGAATCAAGTGACATGGTATGTTGATGGAAACGATTACAAAAATTTTGTGAAATTGATTACTTTTTTTTTTTTTTTTTTTGATAAAAGAGGGTTAAACACCTCAATAAGTTACATTAATTATACTTGAAATTCCATACATAGAGTTTCTGATAGAACCATCATTTGGGGCATATATGAAAATTTTGGGGCATATTGAATAAGACAAAAACAAGGTTAGAAATAGTGTTTCTAGGGTGCCCCTTATCTAGCCATTTTTCATAATGGCAAAAATGCCCTTATTATCTATGTTTTTTTAATTATTTTTAAATTAAAATAAAAAAATATTTTTTTAAAAAAAAAAAAATTTTTAAATTTTTTTATTTTACGAATCTAAGTTCGGCGGACCAGTGATATGCCGAACCTAAACATATGTAGATTCAGCTGATAATATGTCAGTCGAACTTGTGTTTTGTGCAAACATACCTAGGTTCGGCAGATTCGATAAAAAAAATAGGACATCCGAATTTAATATTATTCTTCACAAAGTGAAGTTCGGCTAGCATCTTTGTGTTTAATTATCAGCCGAACTGTTCATCGACACTTTCAGGATGAAAAAAAAAAGAAGTTCGGCTGATAATTTTGATTTTATTGTTAGCCGAACTTTGCTCTGTAATTATCGTAAAAAAAAATTCCATGCAATAACAAAAAAAAAAAAATATTCAAAAGAAAATATATTAGTCAAGAAAAATAAAAAAAAAATCACATATGCTTCTTTAACGGGAAAAAAAAAGTTATAAAAAAAAATTAAAAATTAAAAAAAATAAACTAAAAATGTTAATATTAAAAATTAATTAATTAATCAAGGGTATTTAAGTAACTTAACCACTCTTTAGACACCCCTTCTCATCCCACACTAGTTAGGGTCATCCATATGTATGCCCCAAAATTTCTATGTATGCTTCAAATGAGGGTTCTTCTGATATTCATATCATTTTGATTCCATTGTTGAGTATTCAAACAGTTAAGTAAAGCCCATAAATTAAAATCAGCCCAACTATGCTTGATGTCATACTTGTTACAAAAAAAAAGATAGTTTTACTGCCCATATTACTTCTTCTTTCTTAACCAAACTAAAGTCTTTTGCTAGAAAGTTCATTTCAAATTTCTTGTTGTTTCCAAAATCTTCACTAATTTGGTATCTTTGTCTTCTGGCTTCTGCATACATTCCCACCAGCAGCACCAAAGTTGGTTCCGAATCACTTCTGAAAGAAATTTTGTGTCCACTCCATCGTGTTTCCCATTGGAAAGATGCTTCAGCTCCCTCTTGTTCAAGTTCTTCTATTGTTGCACTGTCAGTAGAGAGTCCTCTAGCTTCTATGACTGTACCTGTATGATCCACCAAAATTAGTCCAATACCTGTTTTTGAGTTTGAGATATGCAAGGCAATAAGAATTTTCAGTGTCATGTCATTTTTCATGTTCTCTTTAGGATACTTTTTTATCTGCAAAACAAAATCATTCACAGAGTTATAGTAAAGGTCTTCCATTATGTTGTGACCAGGCTTGTTCACAGTTTTGTAACTATTTATGTATCTAATTATCTAATTAGCAGTTGTAACACTACTTTGATTTTTCTTTTTAAAAACCACATCACACCTTGTTTTCCATGTAAACCATATTATAATACTACACAAAACATTCCATTCTATTTCATAAGTTCCCACCTCAGTGTTTTCGAGACGGTTAGAAAGCCAATCATGAAAGCTTGTTGTACCATTTCTAACATAATTCATATAAAAATTGAAGTGCATCCATACCTGTGTTGCATAGTTACAGTGCAGAAATAAGTGATTCAAAGTTTCTTCGTTTGCGTTACATAACTTACACTTAGTATCAATATCAGGGAGGACAGCTGCAACTCTCATGCTGTTAGGGAGGATTGAGTGCGCTGTCTTCCAAATAAAAAAATTTACAGCTGGGGGTGCCTTCATTGTCCATATTCTACTCCACTTAGACTCAGCATTTCCATTGGAATTGATATGATTGTATAAAGATTTTACAGAAAACATTCCTTTTTTGTTTAGTATATCCATCTTGGGGCATCTATTTTTTCTTCGGTTGGTATGTGAAATTGATCGCAATTAATATGTGAAATTGATTACTGGTCACCTTATTTCCCATTGCAAATTAGATACATCATCCTTAACATACTTGCCATGTCAAAAGCTGCTGGATTATGCTTTGATTTTAACATGTGGCAAAATGAATTGTTTTGGAGAAAGTAGTGCAAATAGCAAGAGCTTGGAATTCATTGAAACTACCCTCTTCTGATTTTTCCGGCATACCAATTTTGTTTTTATTTTTCTTTTCTTAATTTATATCTTTGAACGATGTTAGGTGTTTTTAAAGTTGGTGAAATTTTCTCATGTTTGTTGTTGATCATTCTTTGCTTAATAGAGAGTTTCTCAGTTTTGTTCGTGAGTTTACTCGCTACAAAATTTTACTTTAAATATGGTCTTTTGCAGGTGTTTGATTAACTGCCTAAGGCGATATCTGCTATACAACCGGGGGTGTATTGCTGCCATACTATCTATCATTTTGGTGAATAGGCGAGGGATTGTGTCGATTTTGCGTACCAGCTACAACAATGCAGGGGTTTGGTAATATGTGGTTTGTGGTCCATCCATGTTGAACCACAAATTTGGTTGTTTCGTATTCGATTTCAAAATAGAATAATGTAAGGAACTCTCCCGAAGGCATACCATGCAAATATGTGCCCGTCTACGTGGACCAATTTAGGCGTGGCTCAAAATCTTAAGCATTATGTTATCGAAAAAAGTGGATTTTTTTTTTTTTTTTTTTAAGAAAGGTAAATATATTAATTAAGCAGTATTATAGTATAATACAGAAGGTCTACAATTTTATTTTTCCCGAAAATATTAGGATACTTTCTTTTTGTACTACAATTTTATTTTTCTAAAATATTAGAAAGGATACTTTTGCAAATGTTTATAAATGTTTCGACATGTGTTGTAGTCTTCTGATTCTTGCTTCTTTTACCACTGAGTCTGCTGCTGCGTTGTGATCTCAGTTAATAAATCTTACCTTAGCTTGTAGTAATCTTCCCAGAATCTGCTGCCCAAGAAACGTATGTTCCTTTTTTGTTAATGGCATCTGCCAGAACTTTACGATCTATAGCAATAAAGACGCTAGAAAGAATATTATCTTCTAGCCATTTTAAAGCATTTAAGAGAGATTTTGCTTCTGCATGTAAAGCCGAAGACGCCCAATCTGAACCTGCGGAAAGATGCATAAAAGCTTCTTGTTCTACCGAATATAGAATGAAGGCGTAACCCATGGATAAGTTCGCCTTGTTAAACGACGCATCTGTAAAAATTATCCAATCCACTTTGAAATTCTTCCAAGCAGGTTTGGTTGCTTTCTTTTTCTGAATATCTTTATTAATTTTCTCCTTTTTGTACGGTTGAGCCTGTATGAAGTTCTTAATCTGTTGAATCAATGAATATGGATCTGGGTTGGTTTTTCTAAAAACCACTTCACATCTATATTACCAAAGAAACCAGATGATTGTTGCAATTTGTTCACAAAAATTTGAGAATTTAGGATCAGATATCCAAATTTCAACCCACTTAACAATTGAATCTGTGTTAATTTGCGAATTAACCGAGTTCAAATAGCAGCCAAACCAGATCGATCTAGCGAAATGGAATTTTCTAAAAAGATGGTCTTCTGTTTCCGACACTTGGTTATCACATAAAGGATACTTAGAGGGCATTTCTGAGTTGCAAGCTGCCAGTCTGTTATTGGTCGGAAGCGCTTTTTGAACCAGTTTCCAGATAAATAGTCTTATCTGAGGGATTGCCTACAGTTTCCAAAGGTTTTTCCACGAAAAAACAATATCCTCCTCATTATTATTATGCTGCTTGATGAGGTAGTTGTAAATATTTTTTGCCGAGAAAGCCCCAGAAATATGGTGTTTCCATCTAATCCGATCTCTCTTATCTTTATTCGGGGTAATTGCTAAAATCTTTTCCTTAATTTCTGGCGGAAAGTACTTGTCAAGTTTTTCAATGTTCCAGGAACCGTCTATATTTAATAGCTCTTAAACTTTTTGAGGCAGAGGATAGGCTCTATCACTTGGTTTATTTACTATATCAGTATTAGGGATCCAACTGTCTTCCCAGATCTTCGTATTCGCTCCATCTTTCACTTGCCATATAAAATATCCTTTTATAATATTGAGACCTTTTTGAATGCTTGTACAGATCCAAGAGAGTTCATAGTTTCTGGTTGGTTCAAATGGGTTTGAATCATGATAGTATTTCTCCTCTAAAAATTTTACCCACAATTGATCTTTTTTTGTCATTACTCAGCTCGCTAGCTTCGTTAGAAGGGATATATTGAAATTGTGAGGATTCTTAATTCCTAACCCCCCTTGAGACTTTGGTTTACATATGCCTTTCCACGCTTTTATATAACCACCTTTTCCGTTTGACTTATCTTTATTCCACCAAAAATCTCTTTGAATTTTGTCAAGCTTATCTAGAGTTTCTTTTGGAAGTGCTAGCATCTGCATCTGGTAAGTTGGGTAAGCTTGGAGAATTGATTGAATTAAAACTTTCCCTCCCTCTTGTGATAACAACTTTGCTTTCCAACCTTGTAGAGTATTCTAGTACCTTTGAAGGAGTGGTTCAAAATTCTCTTTTATGTTTTTATCGAAAAAAAGAGGAGTACCAAGATACATGTCCTTTTTTGTCATCAGGGAACTTTTAGAATTTTTGCAATTATCTTTCCATGTTTTGGGTGGACTTTAGGCTGAAATGAATTCCAGATTTTTGTAAATTTACCATTTGCCCCGTGATTTCCCCAAAATCAGATAATATATCCAATAAATTGTTTGCTTCCCCTAAGTCCACTTTGGTGAATAGAAAGCAGTCATATGCGAAGAATAGGTGGGATATATTAGGGGCATGTTTGTTTATGTTAATACCCAAAATCTTATTTTCTTATGTGGCTTTTTCGAGAAGTCTTGAAAGAACCTCCATGCAAATTAGAAATAAATATGGCGATAGTGGGTCGCCCTGCCTTAAACCCCTAGAGGTAGAGAAATTTGGGCCCTGTGATCCATTTAGAAGAATAGAATAAGAGGTCGTGGATATGCATTGAGAAATGAGGTTTACCCAGCAATCGCTAAAACCAAAGGAAGATAAGGCTTTTGTAATGAAAGGCCACTCAACTCTATCAAAAGCTTTGGAAAGATCAATCTTGAGAGCTAAAAAACCCTTTTTTTTCTTGGAAGTTTTCATCGAGTGAAGCAGTTCATGGGCTATGATAATATTGTACATAATTTGTCTTCTTGAAAGAAAGGCAGATTAATTTGGGGATATTAACCTATTTAAGATGGGTTTTAGTCTGTTCGCCAAGATTTTTGAGATGAGCTTATAAATAGTCTGAGGCTAATAGGTCTAAAATCCGCTGGGGTCCGAGGAGTTGGGATTTTTGGTATGAGAGTAATGTAGGAGTGGTTAAATTCTTTTTCCATAATCGCAGTTCTAGAGAATTCTTGCGTAGAATTTATTATATCTGGACCCAAGGTGTCCCAATTAGCTTTGAAAAAACCCGGTTGGAAACTGTCCGGGCCTGAAGCATCCCAAGGATTCATTTTGGAGAGAGTTGACCATATTTCCTCTTTGGATGGAATTTGGGTTAAATCTATGTTTTCTGAATCGGTAACACAAGGTTTTATAATTTCAGCTAGGTCTACATTGTAGTTCTTCATTTGGGAAGTTCCGATTTGGATGAACTAATTGATCAAGAGGGAATTGATTTGGTCCCGATCAGAAATCCAGAGTCCTTATGGTTCTCTGAGAGAATGAATTGCATTGATTTTCTTCCTATTTGAAGCAGAGGCATGAAAGTACTCAGTGTCTTGATCATATTCTTTGAAAAATTTATCCGTTGAGAGTTGATGGTAGTAATCATTTTTAATTTCGTACCATTTTCCTAGCTCATCTTGGAGATTTTTTAGGGTATCTATCTTGGAAGAGATGTTTCCAGATCTATGAATGTTATCTATTTTGCTATTAAGTTTTTTTATATCTTTATGGATATTACCGAAAACATCTGAATTCCACTGGGCTAAATCCAAAGAAAGTGATTTTAGATTTGAAGCAAAATTTTTGGCTGAAGAATTGGATGAGTGTAGATTCCAAGACGCTTCTACCACGGTTGATAGAGAAGGATGGGAAAGCCAAGACCTAAGGCATCTAAAAGGTTTATGAAGTCTTTTTATTTCCGGATTGGTATCGAAAAGGATAGGGGTGTGGTCAGAGCCAAGTCTAGTTAGGTGACTTACCTTTGTGTTTGGGAATAACTGAATCCATTGATATGATGTTAAAGCTCTATCGATCATTTCGCAAATATTAGCATCTCCGCTTCTGTTGTTTGACCATGTGAAAGGAACACCTTCATAACTCGCATCTTGGAGCCCCAGAGAGTCTATTATCTGTCTGACGAAAGTTTTACTGCTTGAGCTCGTATTGTTGCCACCTTGCTTTTCTCCCGGGTCCAATATTATATTCAAGTCTCCAATTAGGACCCATGGTTTTTGAACTTGTCTCGCTAAATTATAAATATGAGACCATTGGGCTATTTTCTCATCTGCTTAGACTGCACCATAAACACATGTAATTTCTAATTCTTTTCTTAGTGGATGGATTTTAATTACTCGCAACTACAACATCAGGCAAGTTAAATATAATATTTCTAAACATGCTTTCTTTTGAAAGTATGAGTATAACAAATATCCATTCGTTTTGCTGATTTCAATTCTATTTCTACAAGGGTCTCGACCCAGTTCCATTCATGTTTCTGATATGTGACTTTAGGATTTTTAGTGTGCGGTCAAGACTGTAGGCTCCGGCTAATTTGATAATACAAATTAACATAATACGAGATTTCAACATAACTAAGGCTAATTTTAATGTAGGGCCTACGCTTGATACTGATTAGATTTTTTAATTCACTGTCGGGACCATAGTCCCCAGCTAATTTGACCAGACTAACAAAACATATGGGCAAAACATCTGGGCCACTGGTCTTGGCTAACATATAGGCGCGATTTCCTACATTCAGACCATCTAACTCGATACCTAACTAGGACTCCATTGACCATTAAGTTGAATGTTTATTATAAGGATAATTGTTAGCGACTCAGGTGTTTGGATGGCAGAATTCAGACAGTTTTCTGGCGGGATTCCGGTGATCCTATAGATTTTCCGGCGACCCAATTTTGTGCAGAAAGTTGGCGACACCAAATCAAAAATTAATCGAGACGAGGGCGAAGCGAAGCCGAGCCACACAAAATCAAATCGCGACGGGACGGGACGAGGCGAGGCAAGGCGAAGCCGAAGCCGAGCTCTACCAAATCAAAAATATGGTTCAAAGAAAAAGATGTCTGGTGCGTAGCATGGGCACAAAATCTAGTAGAAGTATTTAAGAATGAATTGAAAAAACAATTCTTATGAAAATAAAATAAATTTATTAAGCAGAATTATAGCTTGATTAAAAAAGCAAAATAAAGTAACCCAGAAATAACAAGAAATACTGTGTAAATCCTAAAAATAAAGCATAATAAATTCTCAAAAAAAAAAAAGATGTTGATTTGGACCATATCGGCAAGTTTTTATTCTCCTCAGGCAGCCTTCACTTTGTTACTCTTCCATTCCGAGTAGTTGAAATAGTAGTATGCATAAACACAGAGCTGAACTACACCCAAAACACAGTTCACGACGTTACATGTAACAATGTAGACATCATGACGGAGCAACCCATATATTAACCAGTATCCACTATTCAGAAAACCGAAAAGTGAAAGCCAGAACGACATACACTCTAGATTCTTTGTCCGTCGAACCCTCAGTAGTACGTCGCATGGCACTTCCCACATTAAAACGTTGTTGGCTAAGACACATTGCATTCCAACTGCCGTATCTCTTCGCGACTTTGGCAACAGATTGATAACCAATAGCATCGCTACGAGGTAGTAAACGAACCCAGATATACTCTTTTTGACTCTTTGTTTCTTGCTCGCGTAGATGAGATAAAGGGCGAGGTAGCTGAACTCGATAACGAGACCAATCCCATTGATAGTTACAACAAGAAGATTGTTGGGATGTACTGTACCATAGTAAACCCACAGTGCACGACTGATAAACGCAAGTAAGCAGGGACTAGGAGAGAAATCCTCAACTGCATCTCTCTTTTTATAAATACTATAAAACGTTGGTATATGAGAAAGAAACAAACCGGACGAAATTAGGCTACCTATTATTCCGACAACGGTATCTGTGCTAACCATCTTTAACCGCTAAGTAAAGAAGCGCAGACAAACTATGGGATGATGGATGAAGTTAGCTCTCTGTATATATAGAGAGTAAAATTATAGGAATCCAATCAGAAACGGGAAATATGTCATAGTTGGGAGTCTGAATCACCAATTACAATAGGAAACGTCATAAGGTTATGAGACTAAGGTTTCCTAAAGGGTTTAGGACAGTGGCATTGCTCATCAATTTCCGCTCTCCTAAAATTGGCTTCTTCATCAACCCTAACTTCCATTCTCCAAAATTCTAACGAATTTGGCACCACTGAGAAGGAAATTTTGGACTTACTTTTTGTAATCTGGGTTGTCTCTGAGCCCAAATTGTGAGAGAACTTGGCAATAAGAATCCCGATCTGTTCTTCAGAAATCCAAGAATCTTGATCCTCCTTTGCACCATTATTACAAGCCCCTTTCTGGAATGCTTATCCTACATATTTGACAACAACACATATACCTTGTATTACATCATTTATTTTTATTTATTTTTGTACAAGGAACCTGAAACTTTTATTAGACTACCTTATTTAAGTGAGGTTTGGAGAAATACATGGAGGAGATGTGGCATTCCACCATCCCTCAAAAGTTATTGGATAGCATATTTGACAAAGATAGTGAGCAAGTTCATTGACATATTTAGGAACAGGCTTCAACTGTAAGCTTTCAAAGAAATTAGCAGAGTCTTTTATCTTCCTAACCAAAGAGTAAATGCTCCACGGAATATCACCTAAGATGGCTTTGGTCACATTTGAAGCGTCTCCTTCAATCATCACATTTGTCAGTTGCAGCCTTTTAGCCAATTCCACCCCTAACAAAACAGCTTTAGTTTCTGCGATCAAAGGAGAAGTGGCATCGAAAACAGAGGTACCGCAACCCCTAAAGTATCTGGAATGGTCTTGAGCAATATAGCACCAGCTGGGCCTTTGTTTGGGATAAAAGCAGCATCTCGTTGATTTTCACGCAATGAAGGAGGGGAGGTTCCCACTGTTGAGCAAGAAGACGACATCTGACTGTTTAAGCAATCACTATTCTCTGAGACACAACTGTTGAAGTCTACGCTAGCCATCTGTAAAACTTTCCCCGGAGAAAAGGAACTTCTTGAGAAAACCATATCATTTCGCATCTTCCATAAATTCCACAATATATAGAGCCCCAATTACATTACTGCTACAGAAACAGGACCATAAGAATAGAGTATGAACAATAAAGGAATAACTGTATGATATTAAACTCTGAACAATTGATAATGCATGTTGTCAACATGGCGAAGAGGAATAGAATAATAAAGGAATGACATACTGATGGAAAAAAAAGAAAGATAGGCGTGAACAGAAAGTTACCTTTTATGTAAAGCAGATGATAGATGCTTGATTTTGTTGTCAGTTGAGCAACTACAAAACACTGATAAACAATCCATAAAAACACTATCATAAATAAATGAGTACGTAGATAAAGCTTAAGAATAACTGTAGTTACAGACTACTAGTACGGGTACAAACAAGTACCTAAAGGAAGTCCAACAAATTTGTATTTCTTCTAGAAAATCGGTTTACAGAACAGCATAATCCAATTTTAACTTTTTACTCACTCATCAACAACAAAAATAACATATAGAGTACCTAAACTTATTCTACCTGTCATTTGTACTCTTTGACCAACATTTCAGAAATGTATTACAGTTTCAAGGACTACAGAAACACTACTTTGTATGAAGATATGCTCGGAAATGAAAGAGTGGAAGAGTCAGAAAGAGATAAAGGCAAACAATATTACCTTGAACACGAGAAGATCCACAATCCGACTCTGATATTTTATATTCGTCCTGAACTTTATTGAACTTCAACTTCATCTTCTCTTCTGGAGACATGTTACCAGGATGGAAATACTGAATTCACATACCAAAAGATTGCGGATTTCGGCAATAACTTACCTCTTGTCTGATAATTGCTAACTGATATTTTTTGATGTTTTATGTCTGCAGTAGACACTTGTGTGTTTATGTCAAAAAGAACTTTTACCAGTGAGTTAAATCAGATCATTAGCTGACTCTTTGAATCTCTACTACGAAGGAAATTTATCTCCAGCATCAGGAATTGTTTGAAAAAACTTCATAAGCTAAATCAATACGAAAATGATGATAGGTAGAAGCATCAAATCAATAACAACAAAGCGCAATCTGACAGCTTCTCGTTGCTTGCTGACTCACCATACTATTTAATTGGGTGTTTCTTGTTAAATCTTTTATATAAACTAAAGTGATGGAGGATTTGATCCATTTTTTGAGTAAGACCATAAGTGCACTTTGATAGATGCTGAACTATCCTCGATTCTTTCATCCCATGAAAAGCCCAACCTACCTAGAATACGTACTGAACTGTACCAAATTCTTTCATTCCGCGAGAGGCCCAACCTACCTAAAATTCTTAGAACACGGCCAACAAATAGGAATCCAATTGTAGCTTTCTGAAAGCAGTTTCCACCCAAAGATATTTTAAGTTATGTATGAACTCCAGAATACATCTAACACATTTCTACTAGAGTTGTCAGTGAATTCTTCGTACTTCCACAAAACCATGTAAGCACAAAATCTTATTTGTGAACTCAACATACTTAACAAGAGATACAGCAAATGAAAAACAGTAACTTGCCTTTCTTTAGTTTTTGTTTAGCTTTCTGAAAGCAGTTTCCACCCAGAGATATTTTAAGTTATGTATGAACTCCAGAATACATCTAACATATTTCTACTAGAGTTGTCAGTGAATTCTTCGTACTTCCACAAAACCATGTAAGCACAAAATCTTATTTGTGAACTCAACATACTTAACAAGAGATACAGCAAATGAAAAACAGTAACTTGCCTTTCTTTAGTTTTTGTTTACTCTTGAACCTTAAATTTATTGTGTCAGCATCACAGGGATCATAAGGCATCTCACTAGAGAGAAAAACGACTATCCAAAAGTCATAAACAACATATTCCTTTCAGCATAACTATATACAGTCCATCAACACCAAAATCGATTTAAGAAATCGTATTCACAAAACAGTCCATCAATCTCTACTTTGCGCATTATTCTTCATCGTAATGCAATCGATTTAAGAAATCATACAATCCCGTCAACACCAAAATCTCTAAACAAACTTATCCTTGTATCAAAAATCAACTCAGGTTGGATTGATTTATAAAACTCAAATTATACGCATGTGAACATACCAAAAAACTCAACAAACACATTTCTTTATCCTTGTATGTTAGGGTTCTAAACCTTTATGCTGGATTTAAGATGCAAGAACTATGAAATAACAGAGATAAAGCCCTTTGAACTGGGGCGAGCAGCCTCTGCTTTGTAGAATGAACTGAATAAACTTCTTAATATTGATAACTCCCCTTTACAAGTTTAGTCTTGAGCTATATATAGCTGAAATAACTTGATAATCAAGCAACTAACTAAAGAAACTTGTAAAACTAGGAAACTGTAAGCTAAATACGTAAGGAAAACAAATACTAAACAAATAAGCTAATTGTAATAAAGGAAGTAGGAGTTGGCATCGCAACATCCCACTCTGCCTAAAACAAGCCTCTAATTGTGGAAAGTGCGCACTAAGATCATAAGCATCTTCCCAAGTTGCATCATCTTTAGAGTGACCCTTCCATTTAATCAACCACTTTGTAAAGACTCTGTTTCCTTCTTATACATCTGCTGTCCAAGATTTCTTAGGCTCCCATTTATCATAATCAACAATTATGAGCAATGTGGCTTCAAAAGCAGCAGTAGGACCTAACTTCAGTTTTAACTGTGATACATGAAAGACTGGATGTATTCTACTAGTGCTAGGCAAGTCCAGTTTATATGCCACAGTTCCAATTCTCTCAAGAACTTTAAAGGGACCATAAAAACGAGGTGAAAGCTTCGAAAAAGATTGATTAGCAAATCACACCGCCTGTAAGGTTGGAGACGGAGATAAACAAAATCATTAACCGAAAATTGACGTTCGGTTTTGGGGAGAATCGTGTATCTCTTCATTCGATTACGCGCATGAGATAAGTTAGACTTAGCAGCTTGAGTGTGTGATCTCCGCACGTAAGTTTAAATCAACATCATTCACGAGGGTGGATCCGGCAAATAAGCTAAAATCGTTGGTGGAGGGGCAGAAAGAGCTTCATATGGTGTCATCTTAATGGCAGAGTGGTAGCTAGTGTTATACCACCATTCGGCCCAGGCTAACCATTTAAACCAATCTTTTGGTTTCATTCTCAAAGCATCGAAGATAACATTCGAAAGTGTACGATTTGTGACTTGTTTGACCATCACTTTGCGGATGATAAGGCGGAACTCTTGCATAGTTGTGTTTCTTGCATTGCAAAATAGGCTTCCCAAAAATTGCTCATGAATATAGGATCTCTATCACTTGTGATGGTCTTTGGCATTCCATGAAGGCGTACTACCTCTTTCACAAATAAAGCTATCTTACTAGCGAGAATATGGATGAGACAAAGCTACAAAGTGTGCATATTTTGTCAAACGATCAACAATTACCAAGATTGAACTCTTACCATTAGAAAGTGGAAACCCGTCGATGAAATCCATAGAAATGTCAATCCAAATATCTGAAGGAATTGGTAATGGACTCAATAGACCGGGAGGAGCCACGGCTTGGTTTTATTGCGTTGGCAAACTTCACATTGTTGAATAAATTCTTTAATGTAATTCTTCATACCGAGACCCGGTGAAAACTTTCTCATAATCTTTTAAAAAGTTCGCAAATAACTTAATGTCCACCCAACGGAGTAGAGTGAAAATCATGAAGGAGTTTTGACACCATTCGAAGAAGAAACAACCACGATTCTTCCCTTATAACGCAACACTCCATTGACGTATGAATAGTGCCGCCTACTATTAGGGTCGAGCTGCAACTGATCAATTAATGCACGTAGAGTTGGATCAGTATGACATTCTGCAATGATGTCATGAACACCAGTGAAAATTGGTGCACTTAATGCCAATAATTGAGGGTTAACAAGCCGAGACAAAGCATCGCAGCCTTGTTTGATGATCCTTTGCGATAAATGATTTCATAATCATAACCCAATAATTTGAAAACCCATTTATGCGCTCAAGCGAAGACAGATTGCTCCCAAAAAATATTTCAAACTTCTATGATCAGTATAAATTTTGAAATGTCTCCAAGCAAATATGGTCTCCATTTGTTTACCTAGAGACAATGGCAAGCATTTCTTTGTCGTAAACAGATAAATTGAGATTCTTCTGGGATAGGGGCCGTCAGAAACGTATAGGATCTTGCATTGCATTAAACGGCACCAATACCACCACCGAAGCATCACATTCTAAATAGAACTCTTTGGAAAAACTGGTAGTATAAGAACAAAGCGTAGTAGTTAAAGCATGTTGTAGGGATTTGAAAGCAACAGTGGCGTCCCTCTTCCAAGTAAACGCATCCTTCTTAAGTAGTTTGGTTAAAGGAGCACTAATTTTTCCAAAATCCTTCACAAATTTTCTATAATACGGCTAAGCCCAAAAAACCTCGAAGTTCTTTAACGAAGAAGGGATCTTCCATGAAAGAATGCATTGGATCTTTTCGGCTCCTTTAAACTCCATCAGATGAAATCAAATGGCCAAGGTAACCAACGGAATGTTGTGCAAAAGTACATTTAGATTCCTTAACATACAGCTTATGGGTCCGCAGTAAATCAAAAACCAACTCCAGATGCCTGAGATGATCATCAAAAGTCTCACTCAGTAAATCGAATATCATCAAAGAAAACCAGTACAAACTTGCGTAAGTAAGGGCCGGAATATATGATTCATTAAACTCGAAATGTTCTGGAGCATTGGATAATCCAAAAGGCATGACCAAGAATTCGTAGTGGCCATCATGAGTACGGAAAGCTGTCTTTGGAATGTCAGCTTCATGTACACGAATTTGGTGATAACCATAGCGTAAATCTAACTTGGTAAAAACTGTCTTACCATGTAATTCATCCAACAGTTCGTCCACTACCGGAATTGGATAACGATCTTTTATTGTTATCTTGTTAAGAGCACGGTAGTCAACACACATACGCCAGGAGCCATCCTTCTTTCGAACCAAAAGAATAGGTGAAGAAAAGGGGCTAGAACTAGGCCGTATGAACCCAGCTTGTTGCAGCTCACTCACGATCTTCTCAATTTCATCTTTTTGAAAATGTGGATATCTATAGGGCCGTACATTCACAGGTGTAGCATCAGGTAATAAAGAAATTTTATGATCTTGTAATCTCTCTGGAGGTAAATTTGTAGGAATAGAAAAGATATCACTGAAGTCCGAAAGCAGCTGTTGAATGACAGGTGACAATGATTGCTTGCCGCCAGAAGTATTTAAAGCAACCAGTTCCAATAGAATTCCATAATTTTCTGTTGATAACAAACGCTGCATGGAAGATACGTCCATAAACATTACAGACGATGATTGATTACCCGTTAACTTAATGGCTGTGTCATCAATGTTAAACTGCATAGTTAATTTCTCAAAATCCCAATTAATTTCTCCCAATGTACGCAACCATTGAATGCCTAAAACTGCATCACAACCACTAATCTCCAACAAATAAAATTCAATAGAGAAAGTTGTACCTTGTAGCTGAATAGGGATAGTGCAGGAACCTTTAGTGTTTAATCGACCACCATCACCCACAAAGTGACACGCAAAACAAAAGATCAGATGAAGAAACTGTAAACCCACACTGTTTGGCTATACTGGGATGCAAGAAATTATGTGTAGACCCTGAATCTATGAGAAGTGTGAGAGGTCGAGCCTTGGCATACCCAGTTATACGCATAGTAGTAGGGAATGTAGAACCCAAAAGTGAGTTAAGAGAGATAGTTGGAGGATATTCCACAACAAGAATATCGTCACTTATTTGGGGATCTTCATGTCATGCTCAAGCTCGGTGATGTCGTCTGAAGAATGAGGATCCATCTCCAAAAGCAAAATCTCGGCTTATTAGGACAAATATGTCCAGATTTAAAAGGTGCATCACAGTTGAAACAAAGACCCTTCTCACGTTTCTCTTTCATCTCTTCCCATGTTAATTTCTTATAGCCGGAGGCGATTAAGCTTCTTGATTGAAGTATTCAAGTGGATGCTTCAGCTCGAAGTTGAGGGGGACGATAAGGTTGGCGTGCAGGAAGCTTATTAACTTGTGCATAAGCCTCTTCTTGGTGAATAGCCTTTGTAAAAGCTTCATTCAAAGTTGGTGGTGCAAGTAATTTGACCACACTACCAATATGAGGTTTGCGAGAACGAATGAAGCAGCTGATTAAGTAGTCCTCTGGAAAGTCAACAAAATTTAACAATTTCTCAAAAGCGGGTATGTGTTCTCTGACTGTACCTACTTGATTAATTGTACTAATAGCCGCATTTGAGCATCAATAAACTTCTCAAAGCAAAACGGGCACGAAGATGAGCACAAAACTCTAAACCAGGTGACAATTGTGGTTTTAGTTTGCTTCCATCTATACCACACATTAGCGTCACCTTTCAAACTAGACGCAGCAATAGTGAGTTTAAGAGCATCATCAGCTTGATGTATATTGAAGTACTGATCAGCATTAAAAATCCATCCATCGGGATCCTCTCCATCAAAGGTAGGAAATTTAAGATTGATTGCATTGGCTCTGGCAGCTCCAATATTATTATGACCATTAGCACCCGGTGGTGGTGGTGGTGGCGGTGTAGGTGGAGGAGGAGGACCAGTGCGATTACCATGATTAGTATTTAATCGAGGAAGGTATTCGGAAGAAAAACGAACGAAGTGAAGCCGTTAATCGAGTGTTGATAGCTGTTGTAGTTCGTGTGAGCTGAGCGTTGAGAGCTGTTGTTAAAACCGTAGTCATGCTAGTGGCTATAGCATCTGTTAAAACTGTGTTGTTCGCAGTGATTTCTTGCTGACGAGCAACTCGTTCTTCTTCCCGTTGTTGACGTTTTCCAACAGCTTTGGTTTTGTTCTTCTCTTCTTCCTCAAGGTGTTGTTTTGTTAACGCAGTAACTAGGGTATCAATGCTTTTAGACATATTAGTAATTCCATCGTTTACTAGTTTCAGATTTTCCGTATAATTCTGACCCATTAGAAAAAAAAAATTGATGAATTTAGGGTTTGATCTAAACCTGCTCTGATCCAGGTGTTAGGGTTCTAAACCTTTATGCTGGATTTAAGATGCAAGAACTATGAAATAACAGAGATAAAGCCCTTTGAATCCGGGGCAGCGGCCCTCCGCTTTGTAGAACGAATTGAATAAACTTCTTAATATTGATAACTGTCCTTTACAAGTTTAGTCTTGAGCTATATATAGCTGAAATAACTTGATAATCAAGCAACTAACTAAAGAAACTTGTAAAACTAGGAAACTGTAAGCTAAATACGTAAGGAAAACAAATACTAAACAAATAAGCTAATTGTAATAAAGGAAGTAGGAGTTGGCATCGCAACATTGTATATATCAAAAATCAACTCAGGTTGGATTGATTTATAAAACTCAAATTATACGCATGTGAACATACCAAAAAACTCAACAAACACATTTCTAGCACTAAATTCAACAATCAATGTCATACTAGGATGTTCATATCTGTTCCAGAAATATCAATTCTTGCTTCTCGTAACAGAATTTGGGACAAAACAATAAGAGACTTAAGAATGGTGGAATGAACTTACCGAACATGTTGATCGAAATTCTTCCATGTCTTTCACCTGACTTGGTTATGGAGAACAACAAGCACTACTTCATTCTTCCTGCATCAGAGTATCATTTGTGTTATCAAACATGCATTTCCATCCAAATCAGTTCCAGATAGACCAATTCTATGAAGTAGAGGAATAGTTAATGCATACTTTAACACACAAATTAACCCTAATTTGAAAAATCCCCAAGAATTTTCAATTTTATGAATCACTATCTTCAAATTTGTAAAAGTCCAAAGACATTATCAAAATTAAAGAAAACTAGGAATACAAAATATAAACCTTTTTCAAATTTGATCAGAACTCTTCTACTCTGGGACTGAAAATGGTGTGCTGAAGTGATGGTTTTGGCACAGCAGGGACTGGTGGTGGTGTTAGACCGGAGTGTACCAGAGACCGAAAGATTAGTTTAGTCAAGTAAAAAGCTCTTTTAGTACTTTTTTAGTAAAATTGAGTTGTTTTTCTATTCTTCTTATTTTTTCTAAATTATCAAGAGAGTTAAAAAGACAATAGGAGACTTAGAAAAAAATCCTAGATCATTGTTTTTTCCTCTAACTTTTGAGAGCATTTTTAAAAGACAATCAATTATTTGAGAAAGGTGTTTCTGAAAATTTATTATAAACATGAGTATACTAAAATCATTTAACTATTTATGATTATCTATAATCATAAATTTTAGCAAACGAGGTAAAACTCTTTTAAAATCAGTTATCTTAATAGTTTGTAGTGATTTATATTTTCCGTGATTTGAAAAGTTATTTGAATTTCTTTTTAATGAGTTGCTAACTTTTATTGGTTTCTCCATGATGTGTTTACAGTTTGAATTATCTCCGATGGCGTTTGCCTTGATGTATGTTGTGATTGTAGCGTTTGTAGAGTACGTCTTAAAGCTTTTGCTTCCATCTATGGTTTGTGTTGATGTTCAAGGTTTATATGAAGTTCCGTGGAATGAGTTACAGCTCCGAGTCAGATCGTCATGTCAAACTTTAATACCATCCTGCTATTTCGTCAATTCAAAAAATATGGAAACTTCTTCAGTTACAAATGGAAAGTTACCTTTTTTTCTCGTTCTGTTATAGTCAATTACTAGCTGTTCAGCTTATCAGATAATACAACACAATATGGAAGAAGGAAGCTCTAGTCAAGCGGTGGATTTAATTAGTTGACAAATTTAAGCAACTTCAGATCTTGGTGACTCTAACGATGTTGTTGTTTGTCAACATGATAAAAATAACACAGATGAGGAAGATGCTAATTGGGAGGCTACTGTTATTGAGAAGATCGTTATAGAAGGGAGAATGAACTATCAAACAGTTGAGAAATGGATAAGCTTTACATGGCCTTTTATTGCTTAAGAAGAGATGAAGATTGTTGAGGTTGAACCAAATATCATGCTTGTCAAGTTTAACAAATGGGATATGTTAAATACGGTAATTGAGGAAATACCTTGGAGTATTAACAAACACCTATTCGTAGTTCATGACTACATTCCATGTATGAGTTACACCGAAAAGCATTGGGGTTTCCAACAATTTTGGATCTAACTCAAATACCTTTTACCATAGCACATGAATGTTTCATCAGTTACTAAGATGTGGGAAGTGATGGGAGAGATCACATGAATTGAACCTAAGGATGTCATTCCAAAAGGCAGTGATCCTGTAAAATTATGCGTTAACATTGATCTCTCCATGCCTCTTGGAATGGGAGTAAAATGTGTCACAAATGTAGGTGTCAGTCGATGGCAAAAAAAAATCTATGAAAGACAACCTAGCGCTATATGTACGGAGTGTTATGTCATCAATGATACCAAGGGTACATGTAAACATGCGGCAAATTATCTAATGAAAGCATATGAGAAGTCGTATTTCTTTTGAAAAGTTAATAATATCATAAATAACATAGCTACAATCCCAGCTCAGGTTGCCCCTGCCTCCAAGATTTTTTTTGCAAAAGTATGTTAAGTCTGCGGTCTTTGTTCCTCCAAAAAATGGTGAAGCTGTTAACTTGGATTTTTTGCTTAAGGAAGATGTGGAAAGATTCATCTGAAGAAAAAAGGCTTGGAAAAAGAATTATAATAGAGTAAAATATCATAGATACTCCTTTAGTTGTCGACAACACGCCACAGAACATTAATACAAACATCAACAGAGCCATTCAGACCACTCTCGGGGTCACTTCTAGAGATAATCAAGTTGTTCTCACTGATTTGGAGACTCATGTAAACTCTAATGCTCATTCTTTTTTAGGAATTTAGTTTACATTCTTAATATTTAGATCACATAGTTTCTATGAGACCATTTCCTTTAATTGGTTCTACTAGTTATTGCATATTTCACATTGGGGTTTTATCTTTAAATACTGCATTAAACACTAGCCTCATTAAATGCAAAGTGCTGGATTCAGGCTACATTTCATCTAAACCCTTGATTAAAACTTGCACAGGAAGCCATTTTAAAAATCTAGCTAATTTTTATAGTATGTCTTCTCTTAAAAGTTGGTTAATTTTAGGGTACTATTTCACTAGAAATCATCTTTTTACAGTGAAGGTTATTTCATGAAATGTTCAGGGTTTTTTGTGTGAAACCAAACTTAATGAATCCAAAATGAAATCTCTTGTAGCTCCTTATCAATTTCCTAATTGTTAGATATATGTCATCTGTTGGTTTATCTGGCGGTATTGCAATAATGTGGAAGAATGGTTTCTCTTTTGAGGTTCTTTGTAATGAAAACAACATGTTTCTTTTACTTATTCAAGATGATCCAAGCCAACCAGAGTGGCTTTTATCATGCATGTATGGTTGTGGAAAAGGTCGGAAGAAAAAGGAGCAATGGGATTTCATTAATGAAACATGAAAGAATGTGTCTAGTCCATGGTGTTTAATAGGTGATCTCAATATTCACCTCTCTAAAGCTAATGTTCTACTTTCTCATCTTGTGATGGCTGGATTAATTCAATACTTCAGGATATTGATTTAGAATATCTGGGATTCATGGGTCATGAGCCCACTTGGACTAATAATAATCTGGGAACAGGTAAAAAAAGATCAAGAATTGATCTAGCTTTAGGCAATGCAGGTTGGAGTACTTCTTTTCCTTCTTTAAAAGTTCTTCATCTGAATCGGATTACCTGACTCATCTGGACGTGGCTTCCTAAGACCTCACACATAAAATGTGTCTTTTTAGTCGTATCTGACTCAACTGATCTTTCATAACGGGTTCTGGAAAGAAAAGAAAAGAAATAATTAGTATATTAAATACTTGGTTTATTATATTTAATTAAAACGAAAACGAATGATGACAGACAAACAGATTCACATCTCATATTATATTAAATAAAAACAAAAGATGACAGACAGAGTTACGTCTCTATAATCTGTCTTGGGTTTATCTGTTGATTTCTTTCGTTGCACAAAATCCAACAATTTTTGAACCATCTTCCGTTTTGTCTGTTTTGCTAAATAAAATTATGAACGAAAATAAGATTAAACCCTAACTAAAAAAATAAGACAAAAACGATTAAAGATAGAACAAAAGTGGGATAGGAAAGGGTTTGAACGAGTTCTTGAGGTTGAGAGCTAGAGTATTGAGTCCAAGTTGTGCCATTTTCTTCTTATTCTATTGTACTTTTGCTGATCTCGCCTCCTCATAATCACTTTTCCGATTAAAATGCATCATTATTTAATTTGATTTGTTGATCTAAGAAGGATTTCAAACCGCACTACTCAATCCGAGATTCTGAGACTGTCACTCTAAGTAAATGTTCTTCTTTTCTTCTGAGTGTGTATATAAGAAGAAAAATCCTCATTTTGATTTGACAGTTGAGATTTCCTTGATTATCTGCGCCACATTTTTGGTAGTGGGGGTACAGGATTGGATTTGTGTGGTAAGATTTGGGATTCAAAACGAAAAGGATCTTATTTCTTGTGTTAATTTTCTAATCACGATAAATTAAAATAGGATAAGCGTATAATCACAAACGGAAACAAGAGATTGTTTTCTTTATATCTCTTGTGATTATATGCTTACCTTATTCTAAATTATCGAAGAAATAAGATCATTTCCGTTTAGCGCCCAATTCAAATCCCATACCCACGCTACTCAAAATTTGGTGCAGATAATTAAAGAAAGGGAGAGCATTTACTGAGAGAGACAATCTCAGAGTCTCTGATTGAGTAGCGTGGTTTTGAAATCCTTCTTAGATCAACAAATCAAATTAAGAATGGTGGCTATTAATCAGAAAAGTGGTTATGAGGAGGCGAGATTTACAAAAATCGAAGAAAATAAGAAGAGAATGGCACAACTTGGACTCAATACTCTAGCTCTCAATCTCAAGAACTCGTCCAAACCCTCTTTCTCTTTACAGGTGATCGTTGTCGTATGCGTCAAAAATAATTTCACTTTCCTAAATTATATGATAAGAAAGAGTTCGTTTCCACAGAGAGGCAATTGTAGTTATTATGTATTCAATTTCTTAAAGTAACCAATTGGGGGGATTTCTGATTTTAAGCAAACAATAGAAGTAAATCAAAAGCAAAGTAATTGGAGAAAGTAATCAATAGAGAAGGATATTGGTCAAGGAATGCATCTTCAATCTTAGACATGTGCTTGCATACATAATTAGAATTACAATTTAATCTCTTTATCATCAAAAGCCTAGAGTATCAAGAGAGCAAGATAATCTATTAATTTCCTAAGTTCATCAACACACACATTATAGTTTGCGTATGTGAATTCTACCTAAAGAATAACCTAACGCCTTGCGCTAATTAAGTTCAATTCCTAGGAGCATTAAGTTTCAGAAATAGGCTAATCAATGCAATTGTCATACATTGCGCATAACAATTCGGACAATTGTCAAACTCTACATATGATTACAAGAGTGTATCACTACAAACCGTAATCATATCATGCTACTTATATTCAGGGCTATCGCTCGATGAAGAACCCTAAAATAGCTATGGACAAGGATGCAAGTTCAATTAATTGGCCACTTAACAAACCAAACATCTAAGTCCTATCACAATACATCAATCATGTGATTATTAAAAACAATAGAGATTTAAACGATAATCAAGAGAGAAAACTAATGCATTAATCAAGCACAAGTTTTAGAAATAGGACTACATCCTTAACAAATAATATTAGATTAGCTACTCATAGCTATGGAGTTCATCATAAAAATATTAATTGAATAAAAGAAGATGAACAAAGCAAACCCTAGTAGCGTAAACAAAAGCGGCTCTCTCCTTAGCTCCAAGAATCAAACGTGATCCCCAAAAGTTGTAAAAGTCTTTCATTTTGTAGCTCTCTTGTTCCAAAATTAGGTCTAGTCCTCAAAAGTCCATTAGATACAAATCCACCAAGCCCATATGTGAGAAAACCCATGTAGAAACTCTGCCCAAAAATATGTCACCGGAAAACAGGTATCGTCGGGAAAGTATCTCAGGTGACCGACAAAGTTCACCCGGTCACCGGTCAAAACGGGTCAAATCGGTCAGGTCAACCGAGTCAATTGACTAACTCAGTTAGATCATGAGTCAGAACCGAGTCAGCTATTCAGGTGAGCTAACTGGGCTGAATTGGTTGAGTTTCCATGGCATAAGTCATTTGCACTGGCCTGAGTTATGTTGCACAACCATTAATTCCATACTCTGTCACCTGCAACACAGCTCACCAGCACCAATTCTTTCTATTCATCTAACATCTTCATCTCAGGTTCAAGCTTGCACAACCATTCATCACCATCACTGAAGTCAAGAACTTTCAATTCCAAACTCATTTAATTCCTTGTAGCTCAATTCAAACACATCCCCGCAGTTCAAGCGCCACCAGCTCTACTTAATTGCAAAACTGCTCCCATTCTCTATCTGCATCTTAAATCAGTATCATTTTAACCACCAATTCCAACCTGCAATATCAAATTCTTAACGGCAACAACCGCAACAACTTCACCGCCTCCAACTAAAGATCATCTGCAGATGACAGGTTCATCGCATCAAACCCATTTATGCTACCTCCTTCCATCGATTGCAACAACCACAAACGCAGAGCAAACACCCATTGTATCACCACCTAACTCAGCTGCAATTGCGCATCAAACTCAGCATCAAGCCACCAAAACTGCACCATTTCCGCAGAAAACAATCACCAGCTCGCTTTCCCTGCATTGCACTTCTTGTTCAGTACCATGTCTATTCACAACAAAATCTTCACTTGGTCTCAATTCCATGTTCTCTCCATCGGCAGTAGCTTATCTTCTTGTGCACCACCAAGTGCCTTCGCCCGCTCTAAACCCTTTATACTCAACCATAGCTTCAGTCTTCTGTATTGCACATGGCCACAACTCCATCCCATTCAAATTTCACCTGCAATCATTGCCATCAATTGTATTTCATACATTCACAGCTCTTCCAATTCCATTTAAGCTCTTCATAGCTTATATGCTCCATCACCAAAAGAAACATTATCTTCAAGAATCTTCTTGTCCGTTTCTAACCTCCAATACCCCGTAAAATCATTCATCATCACCTGACAAAGAAACTCTTAGCTCATACACCCCCCAATACTGACAATTTCTTCCATTACTGCAATAAACTGCAGATTACCCACATTCATCAGCAGCCACACAAATCAGTGCAACCTCATATCATATCCTCAGAGTCAACTCCATAACCTACAATTCCTTCAATTCCTTGTATTCTCACTTATCTCATTCACCCCAACTGCTGCAACTCTCTCTTGCAGCTCCTCCATCACTGCAACAACATTTACTTGCCTTTAGCTGCACCTCCAGATTCATCCACACACAACTCCAGTCCCTTCAACTTATGTAGCCTACAACCACCATTTAAGCTTCACTCCAGCTTAGGCCAACATCATCAAACAATTAGCAGCAATAATCCATTCCTAGCTTAACCTGCAAACCCATCTTATCTACCACACAGCAGTCCATACAAAGCCATGCTTCATAACCTATTAAACCTAACATTCATCTAGGTTTTCTTCTTTGTAAAGTTCTAATCCATGGCAGACTGAAATTTGATTCATGTGCAAACCCTAACTGTAAATCCAAGTATAACCCATTGTTTCAAACAACTTCAAATCTCATCTCTTGGGTTGATTTCCACTCACAAATTCATCCAGTTCCATCCACATCGCAACAGCTCCAACCCACCAAACCTAATAAGGACTCCACCAACTTCAATTTGAGAATCGATTAACAACAACAAATTTTGCTTCAAACCCTCATCATCATTTCAATTTGTCTTCTTATCACTGCCAATATCAAACCCTAACTCTGATTTCGACTGCCACCATCTTCTCCACAGCAAAAGCTTGATTATCACACTCCCAGTTCATCTGTGAATCTCTGCATCTCCACCCTTGAATCAGCCTCAGATCCTTCACCAGTAGCAGACCTTCTTCATAATCACAAAACCCCTCTTTAATCTTTACTGATTTCTCTGTTAATTCCTCTCCATGAATGCTAACGAAGCCGCCATAGCTCGACTCTCTGAAATTGAGACAGAAACTCGATCTAGTTTAGGGGCATGTAATGACCAAAATTACTATAGGCGCCTAGAAATTTGATAAGGCCACCTAAGCAATCTTTTCAATTGTCAGTTCTGCGAAACTGACAGTTCAGCTCCGATAACAAATTTCACAACTCTGATACGCTTCAAACGCTCGCAGCTTCTTCATACGATGTCAGAATGATCTCATTCTTTCGCCACTGGCTTCGTCTTTTCGTTGTCTCCAAGATGATGAGAAGAGTTCCTGGATTTGAGCTAGTTCCACTTCCTTTTTGCTCCAATGACTCCATTGCACCTAATAAACTCAAAAGCAAACATAAGATACATAATTTACAAGAAAATCGCAAAGAAAGCATAAACAATAGATATAAATATAGGTGTTTTACAACACCTATCAACAGGTATAATCCCATTTCTGTTCTTTGTTTAATTGTTCATGTCTTATTTTCCAGTTAGGTTTTAATCTTTTTTTTAGTTAGGGTTTAATCTTATTTGGCAAAAATGAAAAAACGTAAGATGGTTCAAAAACCATTGGATTTTGTGCAATGAAAGAAATCAACACGTAATTGTGACACCACGTTAATTTTGGCACTGGAACCGAGACCAGAATCCGATGGTGCTGCTATCGTAGGTCTAGATTTTCCTTTTTAAAAATAAAAGGATTTAGAACTACGAAAGAAATTTTAATTAATAAATAAATTATTTACAAAACATCTTAAATGGTTACAATTCATAATTTAAATAATCGAGCAATTCAGTAAATAACAACTCGACGATATTTAAATACAATTGATTTCTATTTTGAATTTTTTACTTAACCACACTTCCAAGTTAAGTAATTAACTTCCTAAATTATTTTAGAACATTTTATTAATTTTCATTCAACCCAAATATTATCGGAAAATTCTTTAGGTGTATATTAACCCTAGTAACCTTCAATTTTGTAAGTTTTACACTTCGTGGTCATAATTAAACTTTTCCAGCAAATCCTTAAATACTTTAGACTTACAAACACTGCCCACTGCGACAAGTAGCCCTGAACTTGGCGAACTCCATGGACCACATGCCAAATTATAATTAACGTCTTTGATTTATTGTTCACCTGTGCTCACAAGCTATTTATTTCTATTGTGACGTTGATATCTTGGTTCTAACACCATTCCCACCGGTGCACACGAACTATTTGAATAGTTGAGGTCATGCTCTCCTAGCAAATAGATTCCCCCAAATTCATTATATAAACGACGGATTAATATATCTCGGACCAAAGATTATCATTAATTTTTCTTTAAATCTTTCACTTGCAAATAATAATTTTATAATTTTTCCTTTCAACCGGTTAATAATAAATTAATAAAATATTCTATATTTTATTTATGAGTAGCTTACGGAAATGTCAAAGTCACTGTTCAATTGATTTTACAATGTTGCATTTAGTGGGGGTTATCTTTTAGCTTTTTTTTTTATATAAGAAAAATACGAATACGGCTGTTAATCTGAGTAAGAGATTTAGATTTAGATTTCTGACTATATCTTCTCTTATATTGAGTTGATTCATCAGTAATCTAAGATCATTGTCTTTCCATCTCTCTAAAGTTATGGATTTGTTACAGAATACAGCTAAATTTGCGGTAAGCGTATTGTTTTGTCTGTTAACTAAAATAAAAGACATTGCTTTAAAATTAAGAGGTTATCTTTTAGCTTGATGATAGATATTTATGTCAGTGTAAAAATGTAACGAGCTTAATAAAAGAATAAAAATAAGCAGGAGGTGCCAAGGACAAATGAACATATGAACCAAAGTCGAAAACATAAGCATCTCTGTATCTGTCCGGGATCAAACACTTTAAAGCAGTAAATATGCACGCGGTAATAATCCAATAATAATGTACTCCCTCCGTCCATATTATAAAGGCGGATAAAAGTAAAAAAATGTAGTCCCTATATATAGGCGGATATCTATTTCCAATGTGATTTCTTCCCTGTATACCCTTAGTAATGAGTATGATATTCAGACACTTAGTTAATACCTTTAGTAATTCCCAAGAACAATTATATTTTTTAAATGCTTTAGTGGGATAAAAATAATTAATATATTAATATTCCTAGATAAAAGTATTGGAATTGATGAGGGTAAATCAGGTACGATTAGGAAAATTTATACAGTAAAAACCAAAATTTTTCTTATTATAAGAGAATTCCACTTTTCCGCCTATATACAGGGACTTCAAAACAAGGAGTCCTCCATGTTGGCTCATAAAGAGCTTACACTTTTGTTTTGAAACTAAGCATCTGATGGAAAATCAAGTAGTGATACAGATCACAAATCGTGAAGCCAAATGAAATCAAATAATGTGAAGCCACCTATCAAGATCAGAAAACATAAAACATTCCCTTTCTACGAAAACAAAGACTAGTAAAAAAAAAAATTACATGTGTGCCTTGGTACATCCCCAAAAACGTAAGCTACGTAGGAATTGTTAAGACCATAATTACGAGTAATAGTTCATTTTCTTTTCAAGAACGAAGTCAACCAAGACAAATCAAGTCATAAGCTTACGGAGGAGTAAATAGGTTCGTGTGGAACCAAAATCTTTTATAAACAAAAACGACACTGCACACTTTAATTTAGTAATCGAATCAACAAACATCGATGCAAAAATAGGGTTTAGTCTGTATTATGCGAAAATCCCCTACACATTGAAAAATGGAGATGATGATGCGAATGAAAATCATGCCAAAATAGTTTAGTTTTCGTACCTCGAAACGCTTAAATCCAAACTTACTGTAAAATCAGCAGAATACTCGTACTACGATCAAATCCAGCCGCAACAAATATACGTAAGCTACTTGTTGTTTTCGCAATCAAAATCCTTCACTATGAAAGACGTTTTAGAAGAGCGCAGGAAGAAAAGCGGCTAGGTTTTACCCGTGTAAAACTCACAACAGAGGGAGGAAAAAGAAGCAAGACGAGTCGGCTATTCTCCCCGTGTATTTTTTTAGGTTTTATTTTCAATGTATATGGCAGGAGAAAACGTTAACGGCTTAGAAGTCCAAACGTGATGAAAAGCCCATGTACTTGGTTTGACCAAAAGTCAACTAAAAAAGAATAACTTTAAAATGTTTGGGTAATATAGAATCATAGATTCGTTCTTATTATAGCTAGCCATCTATTTTTATTTAGATTTTTTTATACTAGAAAATACACCGTACATATGTACTCGTTACTTAGAGAGTTGGTTTTTAGCGGAAGCACATTTAGACGAGATATGACAATAATGCGGATAAACCCAAGTCGGAATATAGAGATGTCTCCCACTAGCAGGAGAGTGGCAGTTCCATCTGCCTAATAAAAATCACCAAAGCTGGGATAAAAAAAGAAGATTGTCTCAGTCGCGGAACAATAAAATCAGCTCATACTGAGGCAGATGAGGAGCACAATCAATGTTGACCCCTTTTCTGGCATTCAGTTTCCTTGATCGTGATATCCTAACTAGTTAAGCACTAGATAATGGAACAAACAAAAACGTTGCGTAAATAGCTTTGATAGTTCGAAAATCCTAAAGCAGTTCGTGTGACATGTGCAGTAAAGTAAATCCTACGGAAAGAGGCAGACTGGATTACAGAACAGTTTGAGACAGATGATGTTGAGTTCGATTGGGCATTTCGTTTCTTTCGTGGAGCCATTGTTTATGATGCGGTTTGGTTAATCTACGAAGAAATTTTTGAATCGACGAAGAACGGATGAAGAACGATGAAAATAAATAAATTCAGAACCTAATTGCTCGACAGTGCCGGAACTGTGTGTGAAGAATGGGGGATAAATGTTTTGGTTTTTGATTTCAAGTTTTAGTATAAAGGGTATTATAGTCTTTTCATAATGTTTTTTAATTAACCAAAGGGTATTTTAGTATTTTCATACCCAAAAATCACCCCTTAACACACACCATGGGTTGGGAGAAGTAATCAATATCCCCCAATTCCGCGTTCTTTATAATGCTGATAAATAGGAAATAACGGCAGTTTTTTAGGACCGTTTTTCAGTTTTCACACACGTTATAACCGTTTTTTTTAAATTAGTTTAAATGTTTTTTTCTTCTAAATAACATTTTAACGTGCGTTTTTTAGAACTGTTTTCTCGTTATCACCCACGTTATAATCGTGTAAATAACTTTCTTACCATTTTTTTTGAGTTTTTTTTTTCTTTCTATGGATTGAAATCTTAAAACTTCGAATTAAATTGTTTTGAATAATACATGGAAAGTAAACTACATGATTAAAAACTTCAAATTTAAAAAACATAAGATTGTTAAATTAGTGTTCATCAATAAAAAAAACTACGCGAACCAACTACCCACCACCTTTTTTTGATTTGTTCATGTATTTTTCATTTTCTCGGCGGTTCCTTTCCTGATCATAGTCATCGTCGTGGGGGTACCGGCTATCTTCGTTCGCATAAGTATCATCATCATAATAGCCTTCATTATCGTCATCATAACCTCCTTTATTTTCATCATCATTGTTACCTACTTCATTATTGTTATCAATATTATAATTATATCCTTCGTTCATATGTTGAACACCATGGTCAGAGCGATCGGGAGTGTAACGAGAATCATATATGGATTCACATTCTCATAACCTTGTGTATTGCCTCATCCGATTTCAAAAATTCTTTGTCCAGAAATAGGCTCTCGATAACATTACGTTGATCAATGATGCTTTTGATTGCAATAAAATTCGTTGAAAACCTTGTTAAGCCAGGGAGCAATAGATTGCGTCCTGCAAAATGTTGACGAAATCTAGCAAGAACCCAAGCATGATTGTAAATAAATATGCTAATTTGTCTTGCTTCTCCGATCACATCTTTAACAAAGGGGAATTTTTTCTGTATCTTCCAATCAAGTCCAACACGTGAGGAGCACACAAGGTACCCAGAAAAATATGCCATATATTCTGATGCCAATCTCTTACTTATTCAAACAAAAATAGAAAAAAGTTAATGATAAATATATTCCCAATATATATGTATAAAATAAAATGAAGTTATTCTTAGTTACCTGCAACTTTGAATAGGAATCCTTGATCTGTTACTAATTGAACAATGTTTTTCGGACCGATATCATCTTTAACTGGCTTGAAAAAGTAATTAAATACTCTGTCGTCCACGGATTATGTTCTATGTCGACACTTTTTAAAAACGTAATTCAACTACCACTGTAAACTAGAAAGTTTACAATCATATGGTTGCTTTTGTTTTCCAACCATCAGACATGAGTGTACAACCATATTATCTCCAATAACGTCGTTGGACAGACACCACATCTTTTTCAATCCTTTGTTTTTCTGAAGTTAATATGAGATTCGGCAACTTATAAGATGATGAAACTCTATAGGATTGGCCGAAATTTGTAACTGCATTGAATGCCTCGTGGTACTGAGATGAGTTAGCTACATTGAAGGGAATATCATCATTGGCATAGAAAAAACGTCCAACAGAAGAATCGACTTTTTCTCGACATGTTTTACTTTTGCCAAATTTGCCGTCGAAGGTTGAGAATCCCTAGAAGTGTTATATTGTCCTCCCATATCCACAGACATCCTAGGTTTTAAAACACCTATGTAAGGAATATAATCATGACTATCGAATTATACATATTTCTTATACTAACAATAATCAATTAAAATGGTAGTTTTAGAAATATCCAATTTTTTATTGATATAGATCATCTATTAGTGAGACAAAATTAAAAAATGAGTAGGTAATCTATTTAGGGACGGAGGGAGTATTAAAAAGAAAACAAAATTAGTCACAACGTTTTTTAGACATGTTATAACGTTTTCACGCACGTTATAAACGTTACATAGGAATTTCTGATCATAATTTTTTTTTAATTTTCTATTTAACCATTATAACTTTCGTTTTTATGAAAAAACGCGTTTTCCTCTAAATAACGCGTATTTTGCCCAAAACGTGCTCACACCCGTCAAAACGCGTTATAACGGTCACGCCTAGTACCCGTGACCTGAGCCGTGACCTGTTTTTCAAACCTTGAGTTATAGACAAAACGTCATTAATTGTGAGGTTGTGGGTTCAATTTGACGGTTATATCAAACTAGTAAATTTATTATAATAAGTACGTGCATCTACGTAACTTCCGGTGATGAACATCAACATTTCAAATGACTTTGCCATTTTCATAGGTTAACTTGGAAGCCATCATGCAAAGATCTATAAGGTGACGGTTGTCTCGTAAGATGTTGTTGCTGTTTTATCATTTTTAATCGTCATGACCCATTATCATTCAAGGTTTTAAAAATGTCCGTTTTTACCGAAAAAACGACTGTTAAAACGGTCACACCCATATACCGTGGCCGTGAGGGTCCCCGAACCCCGTGCCTTTATTAGGCCGATAAATAGGAAAAAACGGCAGTTTTATAGTACCGTTTTTCAGTTTTCATACACGTTGTAACCGTTTTTATAAAATTAGTTTGAATGTTTTTTTCTTCTAAATAACATTTTAACGTGCGTTTTTTAAAACTGTTTTCCCGTTATCACGCACGTTATAACCGTGTAAATAACTTTCTTACCATTTCTTTTGATGTTTTTTCTTCTCTGGATTGAAAATCTGAAAACTTGAATTAAATATTTTTAAATGATACAAGGAAACTAACTACGAGGATTAAAAACAAATTTAAAAAACAAGGATTTTAAAAATCATTTTAAAAGCTACGGATTGTTAAACTTTTTTAGTATTCTTTATCGACGGTTCCTTTCCACATCATAGTCATCTACGGCTATCTTCGTTTGCATAAGTATCATCATCATAATAACCATCATTATCGTTATCATAACCTCCTTCAGTATCATCATTATTGTTACCTACTTCATTATTATTATCAATATTAGAATTATATCCTTCGTTCATATGTTGAATGACCGCGTCGTAAGCGTCAAAAATAAATTACACTTTCTTACTACTCAAAATATAAATATAGCAAGGGCAAGAAAGGATCGATCCCACAGAGAGGTCTAGGTTGTCAAATTGTTTCGGTTCCCTGCGGCACCGGTAGTTTTGTGATTTTTATGAAATTAAAACTAAATAAAAGCAAACAATAAAAGTAAACAAATAAAATCAAGGATAAGAAGATATTGGTCATGGATTTCGTTTTCATTCACAAACATGTTTTCAACATAATAACTAGAATTGATATTTTAATCTCAACTTTTATCAAAGACCCTAGAATACCTTGATCGCAAGTATATCGCAAATCTCCTCATGTCATCAACAAACACATTAAAAGATGCGAATATGAATTCTACCATTAAAAGCATTAATCAAGTTTAATTCCCGAAATCGAGCCAATCAAAGCAATCGAACGTGGAAAGCGCACTAATCCGATTTAACAAAGGTTAAGACTCATATGATAGAATATATCACTACAAACTATAATCATATTTATGCTACTTGCAATCCGAATTACTTTTGCGTATAATAACCCTAATCTAGCAATAAAGATGAAAGCAAACTCAATCGATTAGCGACTCGACTAACAAGCATTCAAATCATGTAACAATATTAATGGTGAATCATAAGCGATAATATGGAGACAAAACTAATTTATTGCACAAAAACTCATGTTTGGAAATTCAACTTATTCAGTTCATAACAAGAAGAAAGAGAAGTTTCATGTTTCTAAACCCTAGAATCAAAGTAGAGGCAAAAAGAATAGTAAAAGATCCAAAAGATATCCCCAATTAGGTAAAAGTCCTCTCTTTTTATATGTTTCTCTATTTACAATATTAGGTCTTCTCAAAATCCATCTCCAAGTGGTCCACCAAGCCCATATGTACTTCATTATTATTATCAGTCGGTCGACTCATTAGTTGTGTAGCACAATCATTGTGCTTGATCATGATGTTTGCCTTCCCGTAATCGCAACCACCAACATCATCATCCTACACATCCATATCACTGCCAATTGCAATTCTCTTGCGAGCCTCGCCATTAGTACCGGATAAAGCTTAAGTGCAACCTCAGTATCACATAGTCCCGCACAATTCGGTCCATATTGGAACAACACCATCATATTGCTTCACCTACGGTGACAAGATCACAATCTTCTTGTCCTACACCTTGCAGCTCCAACACAATGACTTCCATTTGCACAAACCACAGTTCCATCTTGAGCTTGTTTTGCTTGTAAACTCCTTGTGACCCACGGCTCAATGCGGCCCCCTTCTCGAAAGTCTCCATTGCCATAACCTTGTCAATCTTGTTTCTCCATTTAGTTGCAAGCAACATCACCATGGCTCCTTTCAAACACCACGGAACCTTCCAAACCATGTCCATTGCATTCCCTGAGCAACTCAATTCAACTAGCAATGCCACCGATAACTCAAGCACCATCAAGCTCAATTTCACCCATCTTCTTCCCCGCAACTTCAACTTCACTTTCTCAACTTGATAGCAAGGGCTTCCCGAGCTTCACATAACCCACAAATCCATTCCGGACACGACAAGTACAAACCATGCGCTTCACAACATTGTCTCACTACCAATCGGGAATAACCAATTCACCCATTAAAGTCCCATCAAACTTCAAACCCCATGAGTCTCAGCAGCTCAAATTCAACCCATTCACAAATCGAATCATTGAAATCGTCGAGTCTGCCTTGGAACTCATTAAACCCATTTTCTCTTCTTTGAATTTTAATAAAGAACTCTCGATCTGCTCTCTTGATTCACCATCAACACCCGATTCAATTTCTCAAACTTTACTAAGAATCATATGATCTTGTTAACTCATGACAATTTCCATATTCAATCCTCTTCTCTCGATCTCGGAAGCATGTAATTCTTGGTTTCTTTTTTTCAATTCTTAGTTATAAAGGACATTCTTATCCTCATTAGGCTCTCAATCACCCCTTAACAACATTGTTTACCATATTGTAGTTCTTCTTTTGTCCCCAAATGAAAGATTACCAAAGTCATAAACAAAGTCACTCCCGATAACCGAATATAAGATACATAATTTAACCAAAAGAAAGCATAAATACTAGATATTAAATTAGGTGAGATTTGAACTTCGGGAGTGTAACGAGAATCGGATCATTGTCCCCAAATGAAAGATTACCAAAGTTGTATGGTAGAGGACATGGACATGCTCTGGATTATTAACGGCCTCCTCTTCCAGCGTATTTAACGACTGTTCTTCTTGAGGTAAAACCGGTGTTTCATCTTCCCCCGCTATCCAGTCAAGCATATTGTCATCCCTCAGTAGACTATGAACGTCGTGAACATCAATGTTATGTCTCCTTGCTTTACCTTTAATTCTTTGTTGCTCCAACTTCAAATTGTAATGGACATATACCAGATCATTTAATCTCGATGAAAGTAAACGATTCCGTAGTTTGGTGTGGATTCTTTCAAACACACTCCAATTCCTCTCTGATCCAGACGATGTATTTGTTTGACTTAATATCTTTACTGCAATCTTTTGGAGGGATGGATACTCAGCACCATAACATAACCACCAACTTACCAGATCACCATGTTGAGCTGCAATACGTGTTGATGGTGATCCAAATTGACCGCATTCTTCCTTCCTACAAAGAAAAGTACAATTGTTACTAGAAATTCAAATTACTTAATTATACATATTTGGAGATAATATTAGTAATTTTGTACCTCTAGCATGCATTGTGCTTGTTCTTGCGGGCCACTAACCATTTTTGATATAACTTCAGTAAGAAAAATTTGCGGCTCAGAAATATCATTATTGATCAGATTAGTTGCTGGGTTAAAGATGTAATAGGGATTGAGAAAATACGATGCAGCATGAAGTGGAGAACTCAACTGACTTTTCCATCGTTTCTTTATTACACCCACGATAGAAGCATTTCGATTTGATCCCAAACCCATTTGTATAGTTTCCACACATGTAGCAAGTGCATGGAACAAATAGCCCATGGTGGGTTTGTCTGAGTCCAAGAAACGAATCATTTTCAATAAAGGACCAACCATTATGCATGCATTTTGACACGTCGTCCAGAACATCTCATTTGAAATAATATTCTTCACTTGTCTATCTTGTTTAGTTCTTGCCTCATCCGATTTCAGAAATTCCTTGTCCAGAAAGAGGCTCTCGATAACATTACGTTGATCAATGATGCTTTTGATTGCAATAAAATTCGTTGAAAACCTTGTTAAGCCAGGGCGCAATAGATTGCGTCCTGCAGAATGTTGTTGAAATCTAGCAAGAACCCAATCATGATTGTAAATAAATTTGCTAATTTGTCTTGCTTCTCCGATCACATCTTTAACAAAGGGGAATTTTTCCATATCTTCCAACATCAAGTCCAATACGTGAGCAGCACAAGGAACCCAGAAAAATGTGCCATATTCTGACGCCAATCTCTTACATATTCAAACAAAAATAGAAAGAAGCTAATGATTAATATATTCCATATATATATATATATATAAAATAAAATGAAGTTATTCTTAGTTACCTGCAACTTTGAATTGGGATCCTTGATCTAATACTAAATGAACAATATTTCTCGGACCGACATCATCTATAAGGGACAAGTATACCTAGCTAATTGTTGCCGACGAAATTTTAGTGGCTATAATTTACCGACACGAATTTTATCAAACTTTCGTAAATTGTATAGTGAAAAACATTTTAAAACACCTATGTAAAGAATATAAACATGACTATCGAATTATACACATTTCTTCTACTAACAATAATCAAATAAAATGGTAGTATTAGAATTTCTTAATGATATAGGTCATCTATTAGTTGGACAAAATTTAAAAATTAATAGGTCATCTATTTAGGGACGTGGGGAGTATTAAAAAATTAAAATACCTTGTAACAACGTTTTTTAGACTCGTTAAAACGTTTTCACGCACGTTATAACCGTTACATAGGAAATTCAGATCAATAATTTTTTTTATTTCCTATGTAACCGTTACAACGCCCGTTATTTTCAAAAAACGTCAAAAAAACGTATTTTTTGACTATATAACGCGTTTTTGGCCCAAAACATGCTCACACCTGAGAAAACGCATTATAACGGTCACACCTAGTGTCCGTGACCTGAGCCGTGACCCGTTTTTCAAACCTTGTTATCATTAGCATCATGAGTATGTTGAGGACTGTAGGTTTTTATACATCAATTTTTCCATCTAAATGTCCATTGGCACTTTGAATATTCTTGTGGTCCCGTGTGACCTCATTATACTTTGCCTATAGGAGTCGTTAGAGCAACCATAGTGGGAGAGTATAACCAAATATTTGGTCAAAAAACGAGACACATCGAGACAGACTATCGATTAAAATCCGGATCAAGACTAAATCCCAGATTATATTTGGTCTGGGACCAAGACCAAAACCAAATATAGTCGAGCGAACGTATAAAGTGATCCTGTGATGGGGTGAACATATAAAGTGATCCTGTGATGGGGCGAACGTATAAAGTGATCCTTGTATGAGGCGGACATTATATGTGATCCCAAAATGGGGTGGACATTATATGTGAACCTGACCAAATGGGGCGGACATTATATGTGATCCCAAAATGGGGCGAACATTATATGTGATCCTGACCAAATTTACTCTTCCATCCTAGTGTCACAACACGGACTAAACCCAAACTTTGGTCTTTTTTTCCCTCTTTGGTCTTTGGTTATACTCGCACCACTGCACTTGCTCTTACATACCCATATATATTTTACAAAATAATCAACTAGTATAACAAATTATTTGTCTACATCCTAATTTACTAATCATTGAAATACAAACCAATAACTTCAATCATGAACTACTGCCGATAAAATTAAGTCTGAGTGATCATATTGGCCGCATGTTTATATGAATGCATGGGTCAATATGGAAAAGAAAAAGGTGGTATGGAAAAGAAAAAACAAAAAAGGATGTTGGTAGGGGAAAGATTTTTTTAGATCCACCCCAAAATCAGCTTTCCCTACAGTAAAATTGGCTTTCCCCCTATTAATTATCTTAATAAGGCACAACAATATTACGCATTCGTATGAATGCAGTGAGTTCAGGGAACCATAATACAATTGTGCCAAATTTTGGTATCACAACTGTTGTATAGAACATCAATACATTTCTTGTTGACATGATTAAGATTCTTGTACCGCTGAAACAAGGCTATAAAGGTTATTTACACGTCACATATTAATAGGTAAAATCTCATTAAACCAAATCAGGAGCTGTAACTGTAACAAGAACACTCCCTAGCTTTATGTTATTGAGCTTCTTGAAAGATAGATTTTCTTTTACTTTAGGTTATGATGTTTACAATTCCCGTCTTCAATTTCACAAATAAAAATGAAAGTTTTGTCGAAGATTGAAGAGGAAATATACTTAGACGCAAAATATCGGCTTCAAGCTTTCTACGGAAAATCTTCATTTTTCTTCGGAGAAAAATTTCGTTAAGATATAAATGTAATTAGACCATGGGTTAGGTGACATCAGAAAATGCCACGTGCTCAACTCTGGTGCTGTGCTAGATCAAAATTTTCTCCTTGACCGAGAGACTTAGCCTAAAAAGGGAAAAGGATAGATACTCATCGGGCCTTATTTGGTTTGCATATGAAGCAATGCTCAGAGGTCATTAGTCAAAGGTGATGGTAAAGTATTTTATCAAATTTAAGCTCGATAAATATTCTTTTATAGCTCGTTTGGCAACGCATTCAAAAGATACTTCTTGACTTATTTAAGTCACTAAGCAAGAAGTCTGGTTGGAAGACACATTTCAAAACAGCTTCTATAAGTAGAAAAGTAGGTTTTTTTCTGAGCCAAAAATGTCGACTTCCGACTTCTCCCAAAAGTTGCAGAAGTAACTTCTCCTCGGTAATACCATCTTTATTTTATTTTTCTTTCTTTTTATAAACTTTCCTCTTTCATTCCCATAACTTCTTCATCGAAAAATATATCTGCTGATTCTCCTCTTTCATCTCTCAAGAGTGGTTGTGATTAGGAAGATAGAAAGAAATAGATACCATTCAAAGGTAAATCATAAAAAAAAAAATTGATGAAATTTCTGTTCTTTAGATTTGTATTTTTTTTTTCTGATTATAGAAGTATCTGAAGTCTTATAACTTTGATTTGTTTGCTTAATTTATTCTGTCTTTTGATTTTTTTGAATGGGTATTGCTTGGTTTATGTGGATTTGATCATCTTAAAACTTCTGTTAGTTGTTGATGTATGTCATGATATCATCTTTCTCATCTTTTTCAGTTTCTCTTTATTAGTAGATGTAGAGATTGAAATTTAGAAAATTTACATCTTTTCACCGTGGCTTCTATTATTTTTTTTGCTAGTATAGCATGAATTTTTGAATATTTCATTTTGTTTTGCTATGAATAAGAAATTGCTTTAGGTTATGAATGATGCATGCGGGCTGTTTGCATATATGCCTAACAGAATGTTTACTAAATTCCATTTTGTTTTACTAGTCTCACGTATACCCAGCTGCATACAGATTTAACAAGGGCTTGTTTTTTTGTTTTTTTTTTTGGGGTGAAGCTATAAAATTGTTCAATTGACATCTGGGTACATAATGATTTTGTGTCTCTTTCACCATTGTCACGTATTGCGTGGTTTAGTAACAAGAGAACAACAAGATTAAAAAGCACCACCACTTTTCTTATGTTAGAATAGGGGAAATGATTGATAATAATTACAATTACAGTATATGTAATCTTGGTAGCCAAACTAAGATTGTCGGTGTTCACAAGGAAAGTCCACTTTTCCTTATATTTCACTTTCACAAAATTGGTCAAAAAGACCAAAATCAACAATTTCTGGGTGAAAAAGACACTTAGGTTTTGATACCGTTTAAATAGCCAAAAATTAAAAAGATACTGTTTAAATGGACAAAAATTTAAAAATAGGCAGGATGTAACTAGGTTTCATCTTGTCCATTTTCAAATATTTTTTTCTTATTTTTATTTTACACAGGATGCATCCAGTTTCATCCTTGCTATTTATTAAGTATAAGCCAGGATGAATCCAGTTTCATCCTTGCTATTTTTTTTTTTGGCTATTTCACCCGTACTTTTTTTTTACTTGTCCATTTTAACCGTGTTTTAAATTTTTTTGGACAAATGACCCATTTTCTCTTTCACTTTCACATCGACCATGGCATGGTGACTATTTCCGACGATTTGTGACTATTTCCAACGACCACTTTTCAGACTTCTTCATCCCACTTGCTCAAGGGTACCTCTTTTGAGTGACCAATAACAACCTTCTTCCTGGGTTTCCACTTATAAGTCCCAGCTCTACCCCTATTGCAAATACTATGTCCATCCCTTGAATCACTGTACCAAATGCAACATGCTCTTTATCCAACAAGCTGGCATAAGGAATTGCAAGTTAGAATCAATAATGTTGTTGCATCAATATAATGATTAAAAAATAAAATATTACAATAAAATGATATTTTGACTTCTGACATGTAATTTTGCCAAACTTAGGTTGAGTTTGGTAATGCTTATTTTTTTTCAAAAGCACTTTTAAAACCTATATATGTCAATAAATGTTGAAGTTGGTGTTTGGTAAAAAAAATCTAAAGTGCTTTTTTATCCAAAGCACTTCCCAAATTCCTCAATTTTTAAAAAGAGTGACCAATAACAACCTTCTTCCTGGGTTTCCACTTATAAGTCCCAGCTCTACCCCTATTATCTTTAGGAAAAAAAAATGAATAATTTTTTTCTTTCAAATACTATGTCCATCCCATTATTTTGAATCACTGTACCAAATGCAACATGCTCTTTATCCAACGGTTTGATTATTATTATGGATGAAGTAGAGAAATGAAAAAGACTCATATCATCTGGCATAAGGAATTGCAGTTAGAATCAATAATGTTGTGTTGCATCAATATAATGATTAAAAATAAAATATTACAATAAAATGATATTTTGACTTTGTTGATTTATTTTAAGACATGTAATTTTGCCAAACTTGAAATTTGAGTTTGGTAATGCTTATTTTTTTCAAAAGCACTTTTAAAACCTATATATGTTAATAAATGTTGAAGTTGGTGTTTGGTAAAAAAATCTAAAGTGCTTTTTATCCAAAGCACTTCCCAAATTCTTCAAGGAGGAGGAGCTTTTAAAAGCTACAAAAGCATAAGTTTGTGGTCCCACATAAATTTAATGCTTGATTTATCTTTTTTATCCCTACTTTATTTTATAAATGACAAAAGTTACCCTTAAATTTATATACAATCAATTTTTTTTTTTTTTTTTTTTTTTTTTTGAAAGAAAAAAATAAATAAAATAATATATGGCTTTAATTTTTTTACATCAATTTATCAATTTTTTTAATTATATCTTATATTGCATTCTTTAAATATTATTATTTTTTATTATTTTAAATAAAACTATTTTTTATAACAAAAACATCTTTAAAACAAAATTTATTTAATTTGTCAAGTCGACCAACAGAAATGAAAAAAAATACCAAAACCACTACTAAATATTAAATAATTATTTAATTTTAGTTTCATTTTTGCTTGAATAATTACTTAATTTGTCTTGATAAAAATAAAAACAAATATTAAATAATTACTTAATTGTTAAGTAAAATAATTTCTTAACAATCATAATGATAGTGGTAATTAGTATGAACATTAATATTATATAGTAAAAAAATTAATTATTTTTAAACCTAATAAAATTGAATAAAACTACCATGAGTGATATGTCTGTTTTTGTCATTTGTTACAACAACAATGGTTGAATCTGAAATTTTACCAAACACATTTTGATTGCTTTTTTAATCAACTTCAACTTTAATTAATATTTTACCAAACGTCTAACTGCTTTTTTCGCAACGCACAGCACGGCAACGCACATCAGAAAAGTGCTTTTACAAAAGCTGCAGCAATACCAAACTAAGCCTTACTTATTTGCTTTTCAACTTATAAGTCGGGCGGTTACCAAACTAACTTTTCAACTTTTTAACTTCTCAAAAGCAACTTCTAGAAGTTCAAAAGCAGAAATACTTCTGCTTCTTGTATCCAAACGCGCTAGGCTTTAGCATGAACGTCATTTAAGGTATTGGACAGTGAGTCTTGCAATCAACCGTCTCCAAAAAAGAGCCATAGGTGGTGGGTTACGCTCATCCTTTTCTGAGTTACTTTCCCTAAAGTTGTTTATTGGTGGCAATTTTTAGTGCTTGCTTATTCGCACTACTCACCAACGTACTAGGTAAAATTGGATGCCCCTTGACACAACCTAGGCATTCTTGATTCCTGATAGAATTTGAAAGATATGAGAGAGGGGGTAAAGGAAGCCTATTGCATCTTGCAACACAATCTTATCCAGGGGTGCACCGCCGAACGATATAGCAGGAAGCAAGCAAGCCAAATGATACGCTGCTCTACTAGTCTTCCTCTACACATGAGGGACTCTGAATTACAAGATTGCTAACATGGGTACTAAGTCGCCTGGGGTGTACTAACCCAAAGACGATAAATGTTTTGTCTTATGTGCATTTTAATACTCCACCAAACAAATTGGTACCCCTTTTAATAATCTTGGAAAATTAAGCGATTTTTTTTTTTTTTTTTTTTTTCCGAGAAGAACAAATAAATTTTTGGTCTTTGTCGGCAAAGATTACAAACAGATAAGACCTTGTACAGTGTGTACTAAGATTCTAAAACCTACTATTTTTTTTTGAAACCTATTATAGGGGCTCCAAGTTTTGGGTTTTGAGGCTCATAGAAAGACAAATATGAGTTATGAAATAGTAATCACGAAAACCCCTTATCTAACTATTTTAGCTAAGGGCTAGAATACCCTCAATTAATTATGGGGATTTTTTTTTGTAGCCCAATTTGATTATTTTTTATATACAAAGCCCATCATTTGAATTATATATATTGGTAACCCATAATTAGTTAAATATGACTTTGATTTACCTTAATAACCCTTTATCAATTTTTTTTTTTAATAACGGCTGTTAGTAAATGTCTAAGTAATAATTCCTGTAATTACTCATTTTTTTCCTTGTTTAACGCATACATTTGGGGTTGTTATAACTGTAACTAATAATCCCTAAAATCACTCTTTCTTCTCCTTCTTTAATTAACACGTTTATTTGACTAATCACTAAAATCACTCGTTTTTTCTTCTAAGTCTAACACATTTATTAGACTCATTTGACCGTAAAAATGCCAAAATTTTAAATCCACCGGTTTATTATTGCAAGCTGTAGGAATTACTTGGGTTTCGTGAAATGCAGAATTATCACCAATCATTGAAAACTTTCACAATTTGGTGATAATTACAATTTCCATATATTGGAACTGGTTAAATTCTAGCACCTGTCATTAAAAATTTTAGTTGTCACAATACAGCGAAAATCACAATTTTCATTTTTGTTTGAATAGTGAAAATTCCATTTATTGTCGGTTCGTTGGAAAATTCAATTTTTCACTATTTAGTGATAATTACAATTTTCCATTTGATATAATTATGTTTTGCGGAATTCGCAATTATCACCGGTCATTGAAAATCCTAATTTTCATAATTTAGTGATAATTACAATTTTCATTTGTATAAATTAGTGAAAATTATAATTATCAATTGCTCTGATAATTTGAATTATCACTGGCTGCACAATTCAAAGATAATTGTATCCGTGATAATTGAAACAATCATCTATTGTGTAATCCAGTGATAATTGTTGATATCTAAAAGAGAAAAAGAAAAGGTTAGAATCTGATGTGAAACATAGAAAGATAAGTAAACAATCACAAAAACTAAAACACTCGGGGATTTGTCCGTGGGAAAGATAAAGAAAAAGAAAAGGTTAGAATCTATGATGTGCCTGTCATAAGAAACAGGTGTTCCACCTGATAGAAAAGCAGTGGTGGTTTGTTAACTTAAATACCATAAAGATAATAATTGCACATAATAAATAAAACCGTTTCACTAACATAATAAATGACTAATCATAGATACTAAAGGACAATTAATTAATTATACATACGTTATTAAACTATTAACAAAGAAAATAAATAGAAGACAAAAGAAAAAGAAGAAGAAGACAATAATGGCTACTTGCAGCAATTAAGGGATTGATTGAAAGATATTAAACGAGAATAAGGTAATAACCGTGACTAGCCGTATTAATGGATAAATAATGGTTGTTGAACTTGCTGAGTATTTATCATTAAGTTTTTACTATTTAAACGGCAACTTGTTTGACCACATTTTTCTCCAATGTTCTCCTCAAAACCGGCCCGGCTGGTTTGTGGTGGAAGAAGTAGTGGCCGGTCATGGACAATATTAATTTTATGTTGTCCACTTTTCATAAAGGAAGTCACTTTTCTGGGCCGTTCCATCACTGACCCAGTAAATTCATACTAAAAATCGTAGTTGGATCACCCAAATGGCACCCCGTTATCTTTGGTACTATATCGTATAAATCTTTACAAAAAAAAAAACATATATACACGGGAAAAAAATTGTGTGAAATTTTGTTCAATCTAAACCTCATACATGGCATTTGTGATGACCCGGCTGGAGTCAAAATTTGACATGAGGCCTATTTTTTTAAAAAAGAAACCGTGATAAACCCAAAGTACTATTTATAAAATAAACTAAGAAATTTATGTAGATTCGGGTTAGTAAAATACTAGGTGGTGGTGGATAAAAAAATTGGATTCATATGGTTTTATGGGTATGGCGGGTATTGGTGAACAAAAACATATTATGCTAATCCGGTTATATTATAAAATAAAACGTGGTTGATCACCTAAATTTCCATTTTAAAAAAGGCAATCAATTGCCATGTTATGTAATAACTAAACGAATGAAATTAAAGATTTCGATTTGTTTATGTTATTTGTCCTTGGCAAAGATAAATGATTAATTAAATTTCTATTATAAGTGTCCCTTTAATAATCTAACATAAATACTAAAAACAAAATGGTGGAGAAATTCATGGTGGAAGCATGGATGGTTTTACCAGTTTTATTGTATTTGAAAGAAATTTGTTGCCCAGATGAGTATAAGACAATATGATGACCAGTTAAAGGCAATGATGGGTTTCAAGTACTATTACATCCTGAAAGACCATACGAGTTGTTTAGACAACTACCTACAAAGGATTGGAAAAAGCATTCTAAAATAATGTTTGTTCATCAAAATCATCATAAAAATCTCTAAATTAATCTTCTATTTTTATAAAAAAATAACGACAAATCAAAATTTTCCCCATTCCTAGGTTAGAAGGTTTCTGTGATAAGGTCAAAAAAAGATAACTTTCTATAGGACTAATTAGTATTACTAAAATATGGATTAATAATAATTTTAGCTACATAGCTAAATGAGCTTTATCAGAAATTAACCATTTGGACAAATGATGTCAAAAAGATAATAATATATACAATTATCTCATTCTTCATCTCAACAATCACAATCACAAATTCATTTCTTCAAATCAAAAATCAAACACATCCACACTAAGATTTAATTACAAAATTGATTACATTCTCAAATCAAACATCCATAAACACATGATATCTAAGATTAAGGTATAATTCAAAATACCATTTACATTTGGATGCCTTGAAAAAAATTACAGTAAGGGGGACCACACTTGCGCAAAAGCTCACTTCGCAAATGATTGGTGTTGCCTATACCGTCTAGAATGGTTATCAATAAAAGGAGAAAGTTTTTCCACAATCTATTTATTTAAGAAAAGAATTGAAGATAAACAAACTTGGAGAAAAAAGAAAGGAATTGTTGTGGAAGAATTGTTGGATATACAACGGATTACTTTACGAATGAAAGAGGTATAACTAGAGAAATCAATAAAGAGGGAGACATCAAGTTTAGATAAAAAACATAATATGGACAACTAAAATGTTAAAAACAAACATAGAAAGAGACAGATTTTGAAAACTAGAGTCTTAGAAAGCAACGATCCACAATACCATAATTTTTTTAATAAATATTCAACGTAGAATTTGTCAATAAAGGATCTATTGACAATTATTAATTTTTCATGGAGTACAATATGTGTTGTTCTTTATGAGGTTTGTTGATTGTATTTGAAGGTAGGAACATCAGTGACAAAATGTCCAAGACTTTTGGCAAACTTAAGATGATTGTTAGGCACAATACTTTGTTGAAGGAATAGGTTTGCATAATCATCGAAAAGGTAAACACATTTTAAACATTGTCATCTAATGGGTGTTGAAAAATTACGGGAAAATATGTCACATTGGATAGTTTGTATCTGTTCGATGCAAAAAAAAAACCCAACATGAAAAATAAGAAAGAAATAGGAGCATGTGGAGACTTTTACGATATTGATTAGTTGATTTCACCGAGAGACGACATATTTCAAAAAATATTTAAATCCATGTTCAAGAGCATTATCTCATTATAAGCAATGAACCTAAATAAAAAATGGGTTAAGATTATATTTCTTTCATTTGAGCAAATATCGGTAAAATATTAAAGGAAAAACAAAGTAAAAAGAGAGGAAAATCCCAACTATTTTTATGACAAACCATATTAAATCATAAGGAGTTGATAAGTATTCGGGACACAAATTATACGATATATTTGAACCAACATCATGGTGTGCGGGTTACGGCACGGGTTTAAGGGCTAGTAGATACTAAAAGGACAATTAAACACAAGCACATACGTTATTAAACGAGAAGACAAAAGAAAAAGAAGAAGAAGACAATAATGGCTACTTGCAGCAATTAAGGGATTGATTGAAAGATATTAAACGAGAATAAGGTAATAACCGTGACTAGCCGTATTAATGGACCGTAAATAATGGTTGTTGAACTTGCTGAGTATTTATCATTAAGTTTGTTACTATTTAAACGGCAACTGTTTGACCACACTTTAAACGGACGAATTTGTTTTAATTTTCTTTAAAGATAATTTTATTAATAATATGTAACTAATTAAGGTTAACTTAGTCTATCTGAAAATTTGAAATTATAAATCTAAACTAACACTAGAATTTATAGCCGTAGATCTTATAATTTGGGCTATGCATATATGTCATCTTAATGATGGGTTTCTAAAAGAGAGAGAAACCAAATATGAGTTCCTAAAAAATTTCCACATTAATTATTGTTAATGAAAATTAACTAAACTAAATAATCTTCATTAGTTATTTGACTTATAGTCAAAAATCAAAAATCAATCTATTTACTTTTTTGCTTTATAAGAGTGGAAAAAGAAGAAGAAGAAGTGAAGTTTTTCTCACTCCAAGTAATTCTAACGAGATCAACGAAGGATTCATTCCCCAAAGTACAATCATCCAACTATAGAAAATCCTTCAAGCCCGGGAATCATGTGAAGGTCGTCCCTGGTGCTCACAAGGGTGTAACCGGTATGGCTATTAAGGTCAACAGTAATGTACTCGACGTAACTAAAGAAGAATTAAGTATCCCTTCACCTTTTTCAAGAGTCAAATACCTGAATCGGGGACTAGTGACCAACTATGAACACATTTTGATTGCTAATTAGCGTGTTGGTTGTATTCAGATCCGTGTCTTCGCTGAACATGCTGTGGACAGCTCCGAAGTAACAACTGGGGTTACCAGTGTTGGGGATTATGAGTTGCATGACCTTGTCATGCTTGAGTAAGAAAATGATATCTGCTGTCTTAGTTCAAAAACCAAACCACAAGCCCTCCTACGGTGGGGAATTTTTTGTCGACGAAACCGTAAACTAAGGATACGGTTTGGACATGATACGTTCCACACCGTAGGTAAACCCAGTTCGGTGTGGTATTTATGAACTCCACACCGTAAGTGACTCTACGGAAGGAAACCAAGCCGTACTACGATGTGAATTTTTTTTTCCGAATAATAATGAAGAAATTCAATTTAGTAATGTCAAGAGAACAATGGTTATAGTACCAGTTTGTGGGTTAAGACTAAGTCTTATGGGGTGCTAGTCTAGCACCTAGATTAGCAGTCAGGACTACCTCCTAAGTCTTATGGGAGTGATAATCTAGCAGCTAGATTAGCAGTCCACGTCGACCAATTATTTGAACCATTCGCGCCGGCGCTAAACCATTCGCGCTGTTGAATGGAATGTTGGCGCGCTTTAAATCTCACCCGTCGCCGATCAAAAATAAATCTCTCAAATTTGAACCATTCCGCGAAAAGGTAGTTTTCAAGCGCTGAATCATTCAGCGTAACTATCTAGCATGCTAGTTCACATGCTAGCAACTGGTAGGAGAGAGAACTAGTGTTAACTTTTTTGCCACACTTTTTTTTTTGAATTGCAACACTTAAGTGCTAATCTAGCACCTCCAATCTAGCCCATAAGACTTAGTCTAAGCAGAGATATTCATTATAGTAAAGTAAGATAAGTCTTTGGTGTGTATATTTGTTCCCTTGCCTCCATAAGCTTCTTGTTGTTGCACTGAGACGAGCTCTTGATTCATCTGAACCTAAGGTGATTACCATATATTGTTTATGGGGAAAGAGTTACGGTGTGAAACAACAACCGAAATATTTTATGGAAGAAAAGAAGAACTTATGGTTTGAAACATCAACCGTAAGGAACACAGAAGAACCTAAGCAAATACACGTTTTCCTTCGGCGTGAAAGATAGAATATTCTCCACCGTAGAAAAAAGATATGGTTTGGAGTTCTTCCTATTCACTCCGTAAGTCAAGTCTACGGTCTAAAAAGTAAGATTTTTCTCGCCGTACGTAGGAAATTCTGAAACCCAAAATTTCACCTATTTACCACCCACACTTTTCCTATTTGCCACCTACTTATTTGCCACTCTCATTTATCCTATTTACCACCCATAAATTGTTGAATATATCCTGAATACTACTATTTGACTTTTTATTTACACCCCCATCACCCAAATACTAAACTAAAAGAAATAAACCCTACAACATCTATTCTTCTTCTCCCACCACCGTCGCCTTCTCCTTCCGACCACCTTCTCCTTCTCCCCGATCTCCACCTACCAATCTCTCTTCACTATCTTTTTGAACGATTTTTTTTTTTTAATGAGAAGATATAACTCATTTAATTCGTAGACGCCGTAGAACTGGATAACTCTTCGCATTATTCTCATCATGAAATGATCGCTGTAGTTGTTGGGCATGAATCTCGGGCTCACATAAACTGTGAACAGTGTAGATGTTGATGAGCTACATTCACATGAAGCGGAATTTATGGAAATATTCATGGGTAGACCCATGTGCAATTGTGGTTGTCAATTTTTAGCACTGAAACAGTACTGTGGGTACTGAAAACCTAATCCATTTGTTGTTGCTTAAGTAAAGAGTGAATTGATGATTAATCTTCACCACCACTACTATGTAACTACCTCTTCAACGAGTTCTTAAAATAAAAAATAAAAAAAATCACCAATTAACATGAAACAAACCAGCTACATAGTCGTACCATTTTTATAAGTTCTGAAAAGGGAACGCAAGAAGTTACAGATTCATAACAGAACACCTGGCTTGCAATCAATTTAAAACAAACAAACGAGTTACTTCTTCTTCAATCAATTTTCTCTTCTTCTACTCTCTTCTTGTCTCTGTTGTTGTATTATTAAAAAAAATCATTAGCTTTTGATGAACAAAAATGATTTGACAAAAGTTTATTAACGTGTGTTTACTGAAAAGGGAGACACGCGAAGATGAAGAATAATAGCGGCTTAAACTGTAGTCAAACATATTTGACTTTTTACAGGTGGTTAATAGGAAAAGTTAGAATTGAAAAGTAAAATTGTTTTAGAAATTTTAAGGTGGTGGCAAGTAGGAAAAATATGGGTGGCAAATAGGTGGAAGGAAAGGAAAAAGAGCACAAACAAGATTGAAAAGTATTCCAGTGTTGAATACGTGTTAGGGCAAATCAATAGTTTCTCCTTCCAATAGAAACTGTAAAAGTAAGAGTTGGGTTATGTTTTCTATATTAGCTAGAGAAACTCAAGATATGACACTTCTAATTCAATTCACCAACTAACTTGCAAAATGCAGCTACCACATTGTCCTAATACAAACATCATATACTTCATTTTATGTTTACTCATCTCCATTAATCTATGTACTAGAACTGAATCAACTAGTACCTCCTGCAATGAAGGATACTCTTTCAGTAAAATGGGAAGTAACATCACTCACTGTAAGAAATTAGGAACCCTCAAAGCAGAATTTGGGTGGAATTATCACGGCAAAGTTCTTGATTTACCTAATAACCGAAGCCGTACACTTGTCGACATTTTTTTCAGTGCACCACCAGTTGGCGCGACAGGTTGGGTTGCCTGGGGTTTAAATCCGTGTAGACCATTTATGGCAGGTACTAGAGCTCTCCATTTATGGCAGGTACTAGAGCTCTCATTGGATTTAAACATCCAAATGGTTCGATGCATCTTGGAACTTATAACATTACTATAGATACAAAGAGAGGTTGTCAACTTTCATCATCCGCCATCGAAGTGAAAGTTAATGATAAGAATATAACATATTCGGGTTTTCTTACCATAATCGCAACTGTATCTCTTCCTCAAGAATACAACATATCAAAGCTCAATCTTGTTTGGCAAGTTGGGTCTGTAAAAGATTCTATGCCTCAAATGCATGAGATGATACACTTAAGAATTTTGATAGCGCCGAAACTATTGATCTTAGTTCGGGAAAAAGCACAAGTGTTGATCACAGATTACATTATCACAGAACGGTAAGCACAACTAAACGATGTGTGTAAAATTTTAATGATTCTTTTCCAGTCGCGTTTAAAAGAGAATTGCTGCAAGTGGAGCTCATCATACGACCTCATTTTAAAAAACAGGCACATGGAGTTCTGAGCATAGTAGGATGGGGAACACTGGTACCAATTGGCGCCATAACTGCAAGGTATTTTAAAGAATTCCCAGTGAAATTTTGTGGATGGTATCTCTCCATGTTTCCTGCCAAATCTCTGGCTACTTGATTGGGTCGACAGGTTGGGTCATCGGGATATACTTGGGAAGCAGTTCAAGATATTACGATTTCACTACCCACAGGGACTTTGGAATCATTATCTTCACCTTCTCAACGTTGCAAGTATGTACTGGTCAATCACATCTGTTTCTATCATATATTACCTCTTTGTCACTACCATTGTTCTTGACATTTCAGGTATTAGCTTTATTTGTGCGACCAAAAAGAGGAGATGATCATCTGCGGTACTGGAATATTTACCACCATTTATTAGGTTATACACTGATAGCCATTAACATATTTTAAGACCTGAAAAGATTTGGAAGTGGACTTATATGGGTTTGGTTACTGCACTTGCTTTTCTAGTTATCAGTTTGGAAGCCTTTACTTGGATTAAATTTGTAAAATGTAAACGATTAAACCGCCGTCCTTAACCTAGAATGTGCCTGTTGTTTTTTGTACATGAAGCTGAGGTAAGTTTCTTCTTCTTTTCGTTTCAAGTTGAAAGAGAAAATACTAGAGCACTCTGAATTCTGGCATGACTTGGAAGTCTATCTGCTCAGGTTTCTTTAGGGCTCTGAATACAGATTATTTCTAAGATACCCCTTAATGCCTTCAAGAAGAGCATTTGCTTCAGCATATTGAGCAAAAAGAAACTAAGGAAGCCAAAAAGAAAACTAGAATCAGGTTAAGAAACTAATCTTGTCAGGTTAAGAAACTAATCTTGTTTTTCCTCTACCTCTTGTGGATTTGCTATCTCTGATTTATCCTCGGCTTTTGGTTCTTCTTGCTGATTAGCTGTCGAGTTTCTATCTTCTTTTCTTTTCTCAAGTGCTTGAATTAAGTTCTTCAAGCAATGTTCCTTGTCATTATTGATCGTTTTGGGTATTAAATGCTCGGCAACATCTGCAGGAGTAATTTGTTCCTGACTGATCAAATTTTCTATCGTCTCGAATAACTCATGTGAATCAAGTTTCAAGTAATTCTTGGCCAATACCTTGAACCCTTCAAAGCAACAATAAGACATTTCAATGTGTTTATCCATTCGACCTTTTCGAATGAGAGCAGGATCAATATTCTCTATATGGTTAGTTGTAAACACAATAATTCGTTCGCCACTGGAGGCAGACCATAAACCATCAATGACATTCAAAAGCCCTGACAATGTAACTCTGCTCTCAATACTATCAGCCACCTCTTTGCCTTTCTTACTAACTGAATCATTACGTTTCTTGGTGATGTTGAGACAACAATCGATGTCTTCCATTACTATGATAGACTTCTTTGAAGTTTCATGCATGAGTATTCTGAGATCACCGTTGTCTTTCACAGCCGTTAGTTCAAGGTCATATATGTCGTAATTCAAAAGATTAGCCATGGCAGCAACCATACTAGATTTCCCTGTCCCTGGTGGCCCATATAACAGATACCCACGCTTCCACGCCTTACCAATCTCTTCATAATATTCTTTCCCGTTGCTGAAACTAATGAGATCATCGATAATTTCTTTCTTCTTCACTGGATCCATAGCAATGTGTTCGAACTTCACAGGGTGATCAAACACAAGACGGTTCCACGATGTCCTGTTGTTAGAATACAACTTTCTCTGCCGGTTTTCACGCAGAATTGCTTCTCCTTCCTTGATGACATGATACATATATGAACTCGTAATGATTTCACGATGCTGACGATGAAATTGAAGGCTTAAGTGTCGATGTTCAAAATCGGATGCAACAGGTCTTTGAGAAACAGTCTTCCCTACATACCACCAAATTTTAATACCTTCAAACTCATCAACTATCTCTTCATAGTCAGCCATGTTAAGAATTAGCTTCTTATTTGTACCAAATTGAGCCTTCATTTTTCTTGCAAGTTCACAAGTTTTAGGCCTAAGATAAGCCTGAATTGCAACATAAACTCCACTTAATCTGAAATGTTCTCCAGTGCATTCATCGATGCTTATTTCAATATATGGATTTGTGCATGCAATAAATTTCTGGATGTACCTAGAGCAATACCTCAGGATGAACGGTCGAATCGTCGTTAGGATTAACGGCTGTACCATCTGGTACACGAACATTATAATACCCATTATCATACTTGTTCTCATCCACATTTTTGCCATGCTCCTTTTTTTCGTTGGTGATGAAACGAGCGAACTCAAAAGGACTGAACTCAATGCCATTTAAAATTGCTAGATATAATGCTTCCTCTCTTCACTAAACGATGAAACACATTTAGGGCAAAAAATTGATCCAATCAGTGATTAGGTTAGATTTACAAATTTAAGAGAAATCATATCTAAACATTGAAAAGAAGTAAGCAATTGAGAGTTTAAACTTACAATTTTGAGTGGGATGCCTTGTTCAGAACCAAAGTTTTGAGTAAATTCTACTCTTATGTGCCTGAAGAAACCCTAGTGGGTATTGCGGAAGGCAGAAAAGTAGATTCGCTTGAAGCAGAAATTTAAACTTGAGTTCAGAAAACCCCAAGACTCGTTCGTTAGTCTTCTTCTCTTATGCTTCGATTCTGTGCTTTCTGGAAACAGTTATTTATATAGACTTTTCAGTTGTCACTTCACGATACAATTCACTGGCACGCTCGAGTAAGATCACTTCTTATCTGTGAAAGTAACACTAAAAATAGGTGTATCTCGCATATCCAAACCCTCTGCGAAACTTCTAGCAAATACCTTTTGAATGAAGATCTGTTGATATTGATAATGGAAATTATTGTGGAATCAACAGGTTCACAAAAACAATAGTAAAACCTTAGAGAATAATAACATATAAAATGTTGGATGATCCTACTAGCCCGTCTTATATAGATTTTACTATTTCCTAAAAAACAATAAAACTAGAAAAGGAAATCAAGCTAAATTTGGAAACCATTAACCAATAATAACTCCAAAAAGTAAACCTTAAATTAAAATAAACTAAAAGCAGAAAAAATCCGGGAGATTTGGTTAGTTAGGTGTCTTAAAAATTACTGTGGGATTTTGTGTTTCCCCCTCAAAATAAATAGCTATTTTGCATTACCTCCTTTTTAAATTCATAATTGGTAAATCCCCCTCTATGTTATAACACCCGTTAAACCCCTCTTAGTTGTGCGCGTGCATCTCACATGTGGGCTAATAAATTTATAAATTATTTTTAAGATTCCTAAAATACATTTTAAACTAAAATAAAAATAGACACGTGGTTAAAAGTCAGCCATTGAAAAACAGAGAGATATTTCTTCTTCATCTCTATCTTCTTTCCCCAGTGAAGAACACGCGAAGAAAAATGAACAGGCCTATTATCAAAACATAATTATCAAAACCATTATAGTGTCCCAGATTTGTTGCCGATAAAATCATTGATGCTGATCAATTTAGATTGGTTTCCAATTCATCGCCAAAATTCCATGTGCCTATCAGCGTCCATCAATTGTTTGATTCATCTAGTTTCTAGTTTGATTCACTCAATCATTCGTACCCCAAATCGAAAAATTGAACCATCAAAACGCAAATCCGTATATTAAACCCAATCCACTACAAAGACCCAAATTCCATTCAAGTACTTAGAAAAAAAAAACCCTAGATCGAATCAGAAACTCTATTTGATACGGAAGCCGTAAATCGCTAACTCTTGTCCTGTGAATTGAAGGGTGTTGACTGATACATGTCTTGAGATAGATCGTTTGGGCACATACTTGGGTTCAACTTTAGTATCTATTGCGTTGTAGGTTTAGTGGCGTCGGTGCTCTCCTTCTCTTTTTCCCACTGTACGTTTCTTGATGGTGATAAATTAACCTACATCATAAATTCTTTTTCGATTAAACTCTATCATCCTCTCTGCTGCCTGTAATATTTAAAAAAAAAAATTGCGTGTTCTTCACTGGGGAAAGAAGATAGAGATGAAGAAGAAATCTCTCTCTGTTTTTTAATCTAATAGCACTTGTCATTTTTATTAAAGTCTTTAACCAAGTGTCTATTTTTATTTTAGGTTAAAACGTATTTTAGGAATCTTAAAAATAATTTATTAATTTATTACGCCACATATGAGCTGCACGTGCACAACTAAGAGGGGTTTAACGTTTGTTATAACTGAGAGGGGGTTTTACCAATTAGCGATTTCAAAAGGGGGTAATGCAAAATAGCTATTTATTTTGAGGGGAAAACACAAAATCCCCCAAAATTACTACTTCCGTTTTCAAAAAACTAGTTTTTCACCCGTGCGATGCACGGGTCTGTTTCTCGATTATGAAATATAAGTTGTTTTAAAATTAATTTCTCATAGACCATTCGATAAGCCAATCTCTTTTAAAATTAATAATACATTTTAACAAATTCATAAAAAATTAATACAATAGAAGTAAAAGCGATTACAATGTCATGGACTTTGTAGTCAAAAATCAACAAATACTAGACAGTTATTATAGCTTTATAAATTGCTAAATGTTATGTTGCTCCAATTCTTCTTCAAATTTTCGTATCCATTAAATATTTCTGTATAGATCATCAGGATAAGCATTGTAGAGTTCATGATACATCATATCTTCAAAAAAATCTCACTTATTCGCTTGTTTAAAGTAGATTCCTCTATCTTGATTGTGTCATGAGAGTTTGTTGGTATATTAAGGCAATTTGAATGGTGATTTAATTTCTTCGATAACTTAATGACTTTCTTGGTTTTCCATCTCTCTACCACAAAAACCTAAAACTAATTTTACATGGAAATTATGAATTATCAAACATATAAAAAATTCATAAATTATATTATATCGAGTGTATTTAAACTCGTGAATTATAACATCTTGTGTATTTTAACCTCGTAAATGTATTGGGCTCATGTCGAATAATTTATACAATCATTGTATATATGCTTGTAAATTCTAATACATTAAAGAGAATGTGAGTTTCACTTCGACGTAATAAAATATTTTGGATTAAAATAAACTATTTATTGAGTCGGTATATGTGCATAATGTTTGTGTATGTATGTTCAAAAGTATCTATGCTATCGAAGAAATTCATACATTGGGTGAACATCCAAAATTGGGTGAAATTCATAAGTATCTATGTATGTTCATCCTATATCTTGGAACTATAGGATGAACATCCAAAATGCTCATAAAAACCTCGAAACAATATGTACATAAAGAGTGTAAAGGTGACACAAAATTATAGGATGAACGCGTGCATTATAAAGTGAATTATAAATTGCTTGAATGATTATATGTATGGATATATATCCGGAAAAATATAATATGAACCCGTAAATTCATTCACTGGGTGGCTAATGAACTCGTAGTGTATATACATAGGGCATTTAAACTCATGAGTTAAAATATCCAAAAATACTAAAGCATTTGTCACATTGAACAATGGACAAAAGATCATAAAAATTCATGCCAAATATATCTTCAAAAATCTCACATGGGATCAAATTCCGCAAAAATCTCTGGTACACAAATCATTTTTGTATATAAAATAGAAGAACAAAGTATAAACATATATCATCTACTATTATGTATATTTTTAGCAAATTTATCATCTACATTTAAAAAGTTTCTCATCTCGGCATTCTAATTTCCATTCCATCGCCACCCATTATATAAAATAGATGTTTTACACATCAATGCATAAAAAAATACTTAAAAAGGTTTAAGGGACAAACCGTGTTGGCAAACTTTATCATAGTTAATGTATCATGTAAAGTTGTACTGGCTAAGCGGCAAGTCAGAGACAGATATAGGCACTTGTTACTATTAGTCAACCCAAACAACTATTGTACGTTGGAAGGGCTAATATTGTCCCCACTTATTTTCCCGTCAATCGCTCACTTATTGTCCGTCAGGGCTTATATTGTACGTTGGAAGGGCTAATCTTTCCTCATTCTTTTACTGGATGATCCTGGTCTTGGCAAGATATTTTTTTGCTTATCGTACACAACGCACACATGAGCACACCATAAAATATTTTATTTATGCTGGAACAACATTATTACTATATACACAAATATTGACCCAACCCGTCTACAAATATTGGCCCAACCGAAAGTTACCGAAGTTACTCACCACTAATGGACATCAGACATAGGTTTTGTTCTATGGTTGAGAGTATAATCGATTCTGTGAGGGAAGTACCATACTCTATAACAGAAAGAGGAGTACCCAACAACACATTACATATATCTACCATTTCTTTCAAGCAGTGCACATTTTAAGTAAACCAATTTCATACAACATAACCTTTGTAAGTCCATCGCAAACCTGTATGTTGAGTACAAATTAGTATTAATTAACAAAGAACCCGATTGTTGATGAGATTGTATTATTATGTCCGCTTGAAATACAACACCAAATGCATTCGAATTGTTGGTGTGGCAATCTTTACTCAAAATCAATCATTAATCATAATCGCAAATTAAATGTATACTTCTTGATATGAACGAAAAATATTAAAACCTGTTAGTATTAATACTATATAGTGGACTTCAACCTTTTAGTCCAAAAAAAAATGTATTGCACAACCAATTAACCATAACTAAGGGAAGGAAATTCCTTACAAAATCAATACAAAAGGCAATGATTAGTTACAAACCTACTAAGGTTAAATACAACCCTTTAAACATAATGAGCCTCAAACATAATTACTTAAACTTGATGATATGGGTAAACGAAACTTACCTTTATTTTTTAATTTTTAGTATTTGCCCGAGAAATTGAAAAAACAACTCCAAAACCGATTCTCTCTGGCAGTCATAATTAATCCAATCACATCGATCGTAACCTTAAATTCCAACCAATACCTATATTTAATCCAATCAAATCAATCATAACCTTAAATTCCAACAAATATAAGTGATCTCTTCCCACTAATTTAAGTAAGAAACCCATTAATTATTCCCACAATATAATCATTAGTGTTGACTGGGGACTGCAACGAACACTACTTTTTTTTTTTGAAGCATCGAACACTACTTATGAGATCGTTAACTGTAATTATGTAGTTATAGTGCATACGTATTTTTATATTTACAGAATATACATACTTACATGTTGATTTTCTTGAGTAGGCAATCAGTACCCCCGTATTGAATTATCTCCTTTACATAGGTGAGCTCTCCTAGCTACAACTTCATTTTTGTGACTGTAGTAACACTTCGACTCAACATGGTCATGGTAAAAGATTATGGGAAGTTAAATTTGATTTCATCTCCATCACCATAAAAAAAATCAACTAAATAATCTTGTTAGCTGTAATTATTACACAACCCATCTGTCATACCAGAATTCCCCTCCAGGTTACATTTTTTATGCTTTTTTCTTCTTCTTTTGATACGATTAAATCATTAAATAAACCATTAAATCCAACTATTAAAACCATAAAATTCAAAGATCTTCAAAAAATGATGCTTAACGAAAAAATGAAACTCTCCTAAAAAATGAAAGGTAGCATTAGGATTCATAAAAAAAAAAAAACAGTTCCAAATATTAAAAAGACGGTAACCAAGTATGCATTGTTAGATATCAGATATTTTTGGTTCTTATGAGAAAACATGATGATAGAGACATGATCTTTTGTTAGTGAGGACATTCATGGTCGTTAAATAGTTTCATGTTTCCGAAGAGGAGATTCTCGATCCCAACAATCCACGTAGAAGTTAAGTTGAGAGTACAGCTTAAAATGTTAGTTAAGACGAAAAGAGTTCTGTCAGTAGTGGTTCCAGGTATGTTTGAGATAAAGAATAGCGAAGGAATTAATGGTAGCGAAGCATCAGAAGAAAACATTGTATGAATCTAACCTGACAAAGAAAAAACGTCCGCCCATGAAAATATCTACAACAATGTAACCGACAATAAAAAAAAAATTATCAGAAAGAGGAGTTGGTTAGTATACCTACATTAATATCAGAAAGAGGGGTTGGTTAGTATGCTTACGTTAATATTCGTCTAGACGGAGCATATCACTTCATTCGTTGCCTTTAAAAATATATATCCGCCAGCACTTGTAGGGTTATTTGTATATTGTCCCATATAATAGAATCCATCAAATATTTAGATCCATAGTCACGTATACATAGATATGATACACCGAGATTTGAAGGAGAGAATGATATTTACTTTTTCTTCATGCCATCAGACTTCTTTCCATGCGACACTCTATTATTGACATTGAAGAAACATTTGCAAATTTGAAAAGGAGAAGGATATTTACCATTTATTCATGTCCTCAAACTTCTTTGAATTTCTTTCCATACGACAATATCTATTGTTGACATTTTAAAAAACATCTCCGATGCACCAACAACACTTTCTGAAATACCTACCATAGGAACAAACAACAGAGCTGATCACACAATAAAATCGTATTGAAAAAGAAAAGAAATATTTAAGGCCACCATTAGAGGAGAGATTCGATGTGGAAACATTGGGCCTTGGCTTTTGGTGGAATGCTCAATTCTATATATGGAGAGAAACCTAAACAACCAATCAATACAAATAATTTTGTTTTAGGATATTAAATAATTGATTAAAAACCTAGAATTTCCATATTTTTGGTATCTCGTCCATTGTTCAACCAAGCATCTTGAGACCTTGAAAACAATAGCACATCCATAATTTACCATAATTACCAAATTCAAGGCAAAGCATTTTGAGACCTTGAAAACAAAAGCACATTAATAATTTACCACAATTTACACTTGCAAAATATTTCTGGCTAATTAAAATAACAATAAAAAAACTTAGCAATACCAACAAAAACGGCAAACCCTATACACCATGTAATAAACCCTAAACATTTGATTCCTACACACACATACAAGATTTCTTTCTGTGCAACAATCTATTTGGAATTTCATGGAACACTTTCGAATATCTATTGAACATAAACGCTTCTTTCCTTGCAACAATCCATTTGGAATTTCATGGAACACTTTCGAATATCTATAAAACATAAACGCAAATCAGTCAGCTAAGAATACCTATAAGTTATAAACGAAAATCATTTAGCCAAACCTCACTATTAAAAAAAGAAAACAAACAACCATAAGGAAAAAGGAAAAACCAAAAAGAAAATATAGGGATTTATTTACCCTATGCAGAGGCCTCAACAATATCTGCAAAACAAAAACTCAAAAAAAAAAAAATCCTAAAATCACCCAAACAGCTCGATTACACCATTAAGACGAAAATCATAAATGAGGTATACGCGTTAGTTTAGAATTAATACCATGAAGCTTCAAAAGAACAAATATTATCCTCTTGTTTCACCTTGACTCAGTAATCAAGCTTCCACTGTAGAGCCAATTGATTACACCACCTACATGCATGCATAACAAAAAACCAAAAAAATATATTAAATCGCAAGAAACAAAAGAAACAAAAACACACGAAAAAAAAACCGTAACGAAAAGATGATGGTTGAGGGCTTTATATAGAGAGTCACCAAACTTGGAAATTCCATAAAAATGAAAATAAAATCTGGTAATATCTAAAACTTACGCTTTTAAGAAAAAAAATTACTAAAAAAATTGGTAAAAACTCTGTTTAGAATTTTCAAAAATGAAAAGCCATTTGATATCAATCAAAAGAACTAAAAGAATCGTGTTTTTGTTTTTGGGATATACTCTTAAAAGATATCTAAAATTTTATTATTTTTGGTCACCTAATTTTGTTTATGGAATGAGTGATATTAAGAAAAATAGTATTGAAAATGTCTATTGCAGTTTTCCATTGATATTGTTTTGCTTAATATCATGTTCAAACGCTCCATGATTTTGTATTAACGATTTTGTTTGTATTTTTTTATTACCGGACATGACTACAAATCAATTACTGTGTGGAGCAGGAAGCATGTTTTCATCTGTGGAACTATCTACAATTTTATATATTGTGATTTTAAATTTTAATCATTAGTTTAAATTTGATCAAAATTATCCGGAATTGTAATCCTGTATTGCAATTAGGGTTAGTTTAATTATAATAGAATTGTAATTAGGATTAGTTTTGTTTTAAGAAATGTAACGGGACATTGGACATTGGACTATTTATTTTTAATTGTTTTTATGATTGATTTAATTTCATGATGAAATCAGGATGGACTCCATGCGATTTTTATTCCAACTAGTTTTTCACCCATGCAATGCACGGGTCTGTTTCTTATTATGAAATAGTAGATCCATATTTCAAAATTAATTCCGTTAGTGATTCGTAAATAAAATATTCAAATAAAATAATCCATGAACTAATAAATTATAACAATTAAAATGTCATTTGTGTATGGTCTATATTTTCAAAAACTACAATCTTTGTTACAGCTCTATATAGCTTTATAGATTGACTAAAAGCTATATGCTCCAATTTTTGTTTAATATTTTATTTTTTTGGATTACCTAATTTTTATGTGCTTTAACACCATCAACAAAAGTGTCACCGAGATCGTGATACATCATGTTTTCAGAATAATTCTTATTCAAACGCTTAATTTTTTATAAATTCCTAAATATGTTATAAATTTTATTGATACGGTTGCAAAAGAGCAAAATTAGGCCTTTAAGTAGACCTAATAACTCTTATTGGGCCCGAAAATAGGTTTTGGAGCCAGCTGGGTAGAGGCTGTAAGTGCACACCTTTGCATTGGGCTTGCTCTGCCCCTGCGCCAGATCACTAATCACATCACATAAAAGAAACAAATATGCTTTCAAATAGGGTTGAGATTGAGAGCAGACTGTACTGAGAAAAAAAATGATATGTTGCCTGAGCCGAATATGATTCTTAAAAGGTTTGTCAACTTTTCAAGGTTAACCAATTTAAAAGAAACGATTAACTTGGTTATCAGTCAAATACATTTAGAGGGTATTTTCATGACAGTGCCGATATGGGGCTTATCACCTTGGCGATTAGCTTAGGTCAGTCGCAATTCCTTTGCCTGGTTTAAAAAAGGGAAAATATCGTTTGGTCCTTTTTTAGGTGGGCCCATGTCTGTTTGGTCCTTTGGTCAAACGCCTTTACTGTTTGATCCATAATTATTTAAAAATATTAAAACTGACAAAAATACCCTTCCGTGTTAATATTTAGTTATTTTCTTGTAGCACTTCATTCCAGAAATGAGGTCCATATAAAAACCTAAAAAAACAGACTTCATTCCAGAAATGAAGTCCATATAAAAACCTAAAAAAACAGACTTCATTCCAGAAATGAAGTCCATATAAAAACCTAAAAAGCAGGACTTCATTCCTTAAATGAAGTCCATATAAAAACCTAAAAAAAACAGACTTCATTCCAGAAATGAAGTCCATATAAAAACCTAAAAAAAAAGACTTCATTCCAGAAATGAAGTCCATATAAAAACCTAAAAAAACAGACTTCATTCCAGAAATGAAGTCCATATAAAACCCTAAAAAATATCTAAATCGATTAACACCATCGTCAACAGCAGCAGCAACAACATATCTTCATCTTCTTCATCATCTTCATCGTCAACAGCAGCAGAAAAAAGAAAAAAAAACCCTTAAAAAATCGTATTCAACATTATCAACATCATCGTATTCATCGTCTACAACTACCGATCTAAATATCTAATCGATTTCACCTTCATCGCCATCGTTTATTTTAGAAATAGGAAGAAAAGAGAAGAAAAAAAATGGAGACACCATTAACAGGAGGAAAAAGAAGAAGAAAGAAAAAAAGAGATAAATTCTAGATCAAAAAATATAAGAGAGAGAAAGTAAATCTGAGAATGATTTATTCTCTCTTACTTTTTGACCATATATATGGTCCTTATCCAAAAGGGTATTTCTGTCACTACAAGATGATATTTACATCATCCATGACATCAGCCTATGACCAAACAATAATTTTTTAGGACCAAACTATAATTTATATTACCAAATAAGACCAAACAGACATTTGACTAGACTCTCTCTAATATATTATTCCTAAGACCTAATGGTATTTCCTGCTTAAAAAATGTACTTGTAAAATTACATCCACACGTCCGTCCCTCTCTCGGTTCATTTCCAGTTATCATGCATTTTAATATCTTTTAGTCCGTATGAAGTACGTGTTCAACAATTTGTTAGTGGATTCCAAAATATTTCTTGTAATTTCGTATGTAAAGCAGGTACAGATATCCGTCCTTACTCATTCTTTTAAATATTTTTTTATAGAGATTCCAGGTGCGGATCCTAGAATCTGTAAAGAGCCTTGTATTCATTCTTTAGATAAATTATATAGAGATTAAGGTGTGGATATCCTAGAATTTGTAAAGAGACGTAACAAAAAAAGTACTTCGTACCCAATAGCCCAATCTCATTTTCATACTGGAGGAGGTAAATGCAGTTGTCACACAATGTTGCTTTTTGAAACGACCCTCATTGGCTTCATGTACAAAGTAGTAATATTTTCTTTTATTTTTCCCAGCCAGTCACACCTGTCATAGTTGAATCCATATTTTTGGACCAGGCGCTGGATGTGTAGTAATTTCATGTGTACCTACAAAGAAGATCGGTATTTTTGTCATCCAACCAGACTTCCTAGAAGTTGCTGTTTTTTGTCTGCATAGGAAGCCAAATGCTAGGATGATCCAGCATGGTTAAATATGATGTTTTTCCCCCTGTAATATATATGTGATGTGGCGGAACTAGACATTTGGTGCAGCCCTGGCTTGAGTAATTTCTTAGCCCTGGCTTAAGCCTAAAATCTGCACACACTTTATGGACCAATATAGAATAGGCTATAAAAAACATGGACTTGGGCTGATTTTGGGGTGGCTTCAGCCAGGAGAAGCCTGGCTGTAGTTCCGATGCATGGTGATGATAATGAAACACTCTCGCTATGCAGGTGACGGATAGATCATCGTATGTTAAAGCAAACAATATCGGGACATTTCATGTCCCTACAATTTTTTGAGAAGTCGACCAAGTGACCACTGTATCAACTATACAAAATACGAAGGAGAACACAAATCCATCAACATCATTAAACCCTTAAGAATACCTTCAATGGCACATTATATAAAGATAGAAAGATAGAAAATGCTTTCAAAAATAATGTTGAAATCGATCTCGATCGAGGGCAGAAAGTACATGGAGGAGGGAACGATATGTAGCATGAGACATTCTTAAGAAGTTAAACAATTTTTAATAGACATCATCAGATATGGAGTTAGAGGAGTTACGTACCGATATACAAACCTTCGACAAACGTTATTGTTAAATGCAAATAAAGTGGAGGTTAAGAGAAAAAAGACCAGAGGTAAAGTGGAGGTTAAAAAAATATCATACTTGCACATGACTTTACAGAGACTTTATGGGATTAAGAGAAAAAAGACCATAGCTGCTCCAGCAGCCAATTGATGATGAAAATGAGAATACAGTATTCAATTCTCGCTTTTCAGAGAAAACATTCCCTGAACAAAGTACCAGCGCAATTGGTTAAGGATTATTGCTGTGTCGAAATCAAGCAAAAGTACCCACTATAGATACTATGAAATTTCTTACAAATAAAATAATGTCGGTGGTTTTATTTTACTTAAACGTGATTTTATTGTTGTTGTCTTGTCCCTTTCAAATACTACTACTACTACTTTTGAATGCCTAGCAACTTCTGTAACAAACTACTCGTTATCCAAACACTGACCGAGTGATTAATAGATGCAAATAAAGATATAATGATTACTCTACCACAACCATCGAGCTAATATAATACTTAGTATTTTCTTGGAAACATAGTTCTTTTGGAAAAAGATAGGAAATTATACGACATATTTAGAAATAATGTTCTACGAAATTAAGTAATGTTTTAGAACAAAGACGGTTATATCATATATATCATATATACATTGTCCCTTCAGTTTTATATATATCATATACCTGCTTTACACTTTTGAACTTTGAACTCCCTTGTACCTCGAATGGAATTCTATAATAAGTTGAATGTGCCGTCAGAAAAGACGATACACCATTCCCGACTACATTTCTGTGATGGGTTTTTTGCCTCAAATTTCACTCTATAAATTCTACGGCATTTAAAGGTTCCACTTGTCGGTGCAAAGATAACCAGTACCATGTTTTTCATGTTTTAGTATATATGGACCGTATGGTGGATTTCGCCCATTTTTCAAGTATATTTGAGCAATAATTTACATAGTAGAAGCTATCATGGCTGATAGTAGACCTAAAACACAGGAAAAAGGATAAAAATATAGTTACATCACCAGAAATGAGTGAAAAAGGGTTTGCATACTGCACATCCATTACAAAGGTCCCAATGAAAGGGAAAGGGGGAGAAAGTCAATAAGAATAGACTTAAATGGTTAATTGAGTCTCACAGATGCACAACAACTGATTTTATTGAGAAAGCCTAACATTATGAATGATTTCATTTGTAAATCAGAATTTCGACTTTGTAGCACATCGTATTCCTGCTAATTCCAACGATAAAAGAAACCAAGCGCAAAACCACCAAAACTCAAAATCATAGAAAAAAAATAAAATAATAATAAGTAAAACAAAATCTTTTAACAAAATCATTAGATAGTGATAGAGTCAATTACCTTTATGGAGGTCGTGAGATAATGATCATAATGTGGAGGTTGTGGGGTAAAGGGTTTAAAAGTTTTTCGTTGTTTTGGTTATAGTGGATTCAAAGAGATCAATAGTGGGCAGGTTTGTATGTTTCTTTTCTGGCGGCTCTTTTTGAGCTCTAGTTCTTGGGTCTGCATGCTCTTTCGATCCCATCTTCGCTTACCTCCGGTAGGCCTTCTATAAAATCTTTCATCTTTGTGAATCGCAAAAGAAAAAGAAGAGATCAATAGTTGGTACAACAAAATTGATGCCCCGAGAAAAAGCAAGAAAACGGTGCAGATAAAAGAGAGGGATGCAAATATACCTTGTGTGATTTTTGGTAATCTGATACGGTCAAAGATTTCAGAACGATACAACAACATCTTGCAAATACCTTGACGAAAGATCAAGATTTTAACAGTCGACTTGAAAACAAAAAATAAATAAATCCAGGTCTTGATCACTCTTGAAAATACAACGAAAAATGATAGAGAAGATTACCGTAGCTGTTGTCGAATGAGAGAGAGGCAGTATCGATTGTGTGCACTTCTGCAAAAGGAAAAAAAAAGGAAAAAAACGCACACAACCACGGATGAAAAATAAAATAAATAAAATATAAAAATTGCAGACAAAATCCTAAAAAGCTTCAACCTGTTCAAATGAGAGGCAAGCTGAAAAAATGGGAATGATTTGGGTTGGACGTTTTATAGAGTGACGCCGACCCGATCGAGAAGAGTATATCTTTTGGAAAAAGATAGGAAATTATACGACATATTTAGAAATAATGTTCTACTTACCAAAAATAACATGAGAAAGATAATATTGTTTACTTTTGCCTACCGATTCTACTTTCCTACTTTCCACATACAAAATTTTATCATTTTTGGTTGGTTTTACGATTAGTGTTGTTATTGATTTCATATTTCGGGAATGTTCGTCATGGAATTCCAAAGGATTTTGTCAAGCCTTATGAAGGGACAATGTTTCCGTCAACTATTGTTGACGGACAAAGTCAAATAGGTTCTCTTGGCTCACTCAAAATCGGTGTAAAATGACTTTATAGTCCTTCCTTAAGTGGATAACTTAACCAAACTTGAAATGGGCAAGCTATATACCCGTTTATCTAAACTCATACCCAACTTCTCTATCCCAGTCTATAACTTTCTTCTTCTTCGATTCCCCTCATTTTCTCTTCTTCTTCGTTTGTCAACTCAAATACATCACGCAGCATCTGGGATGCAAAGGGTCTTGCAATATGAAATCAAGAGAGCACTAAGACATTTTCACTAGTCAAAACTATGACCCAAACTGAATATGCACTTGTAAGTCGTACCCACCATAGACGAAGTTTAGCAACAAAAAAAAAATCATACAAAGGATACATCTGCTTGGCACAATTAGTGATACCATAACATTTCTTCATAAATGTATATTGTTTAGACAACAAAATGCTTGAAAGGAAGAACATATATCGTTTTCCAGACAATCGCATAAAATAAATTGGGTTTAATGGTGCGCGAGTCGTATAAATAAAAATGGGTAACTGGTTCATACGGTGCTATAAATTAAAATGGGTATCTGAGGTTGTCGTTTAAAAAAAGGGGTAATTCTAAGCACGTGATATACTCTTACATCGCAACTAATTCCTGCAACTTTGTGAATTCCAGCTGAATGCTCCCTGTCAAGTATATTCTTAGACGAAATCCTGCAAAAAATAGGACCACAAGATAAGTTGTTAGTCTAAAATTTCATCGTCAATTGCAATTACATGAAACTAAAGGACATTGTCAAGTGATATATGGATCACACTGCGAACTCCGAACTATAAATAAATCAAGGAGTATTAAAGAGAAATCACTGTGACTAACCCTCACTGCCATGGTGTCATGTAGCATACAAAAGAGACATATAATTTATGCATTAATGTAGAAAAACATTCGAAAAGAGTATACCACAGAATTACCGACTCCTATCCCATTTTTCTACTTTTAACACCAACTTAATGTCCGCCATTTGGTGTAAATTATTAATAGTTATCGCTACATTTAGTTTTTAAACGAAATCAACAAAAGTGGCACACTGATAAACTTCTTTAAATGCAAGAAGAAAAAAAACTCAATTTATTTTATACGATCAATATATATAGTTTCTACCCAATTATTATATACGATATATTAGAAGCATGCCCAGTTTATTTTGTTGCACATGAAAACTTTCCTAAGGGGATGAGGCACTCAAACTTCATGGCATTACATATGTATAATGTGGTGTATCTGCCATTTTTCATGATGGATGCCAATACTAGAAGCCCCAAAAAATGAAACATGCATTGTTGGACCAGAAAATCTCAAAATCTTATCAGATAGAAGCACTAAGCAGATATTAAGCCAATGCGTAGGAGTTATATCTTTCACAAAACTAAAATTAATTGCCAAAAACAAGAAGTAAGCTTTGTCACCATCAACCATCTCAAAAGTAATATAACTATTTTTTCAAATGGCCAAACTGAATGCACTAGTATATCTTCAGATGCCATCAAAAACCCAATAGTATAATACTATAACTATCCATCTTTGGGGTTTGGAGGATACAACTTTGAAATAAGTATACATTGAAATCATATACAGATTTTTAACTACTTTTCTTTCTCGAAATGGTAGCCTACCCACTTCAGGAGAGGTAACTTGGATACAAAGTGGAATTGCTAGACATTTTCCAATCTAAAGAAAATATTTTATCAACAGTTCCCTAAATGATCAATCCATGCTTCTGTATTTTCAACCCCTAATGTCTTATAGTACCCCATTACCACTAAATACTGGGCTTTAGGCAACTCCAAAAAGACATTAGGCATACCGACTAGAAAATCCTCATACTAGCATCAGCATATACCAACCATTCAAAACATCTATACATCATCTAACCATATCACTCTAGTAGCAATGTGTTGTATAAATATATCTAATATTCATTTTCTATGTCAAAGCTAATACACGACCAAGGATCTAATTTGACCAAAAATGCATCTTCACTAAAATGGATGATTTCACACATAAACACAATTATGATTACTGTCTATGGAGTAAAATTACTAAGCTTAACTAATTTCTTAGTTAACCAATCATTATAACTCAATCAGAACTACACTATCAACAAATTAATAACCATACTAGTTCATAGTTAGGAACCAAAGTAAATGATCAGCCATCATCAATTCATTCAAAATGAAAATCATAAATGTAAAGGGTTTACCTTAGTTAAATAAAAATGATGGTCATTGAAATCAAACTACCATTAACTATCCCTAATCACCCATTTCTGCACCATCAAACTTCACTCCCATCTTTTCCATATTTCTCTGCTCCCTTGTTTATTTATCTTCATAAACAAAAAGTTAAGCACAAGTGTAAATAAGCATATATTCCATAAATAAGATAGACCCAACAGTACAATTCAGCAAAGTTTTACTTTTGTTCTCTCTAAGCATCAATCCACCACAATCAATCAAAATCAAACAGCTTCCATTATCACTACAACTATTATCATGATTAAGTTAGATATCCAAACCAATATAAATCAGTACAAACCCATTCAAGCATTAGTCATGAATTTCAAATAAGGAACAAAATCCCTCAAAATCAATAAGAACCCTAATTTTTTTGTTTTTCACAACTTAAATTCAAGCGAGAAATTACATAAAAAATTTAATTAACATGCATCTAGTGTGATACATAAACATGCAAATTGATAAGAATCATCGAATCAATTTGGGAGAGCACCACTTACCACAAAATCAAAATTTAGAGTTGAAAAACAAAAATTCCTCTTCCCATTTATAATTCAATCAACATGAACTCCCTCAGCAAGATGTGGTTGTACCTCCCCGCAGCTTATTAATTTTTGCGATTTCAACCATGTTCTCTAAAATTTCACAGCTTGAGAGAAATCACCAGAGAAAGTAAAGAAAGGAAAATAAAAATAAGGGGAAGAAGTTCTCGATTCGGGTATTAACAAACCGTATTCTTCCATACCCAAAACAAAGACTAACTACGGTTGCGTAACTAACTATGATTGAGGGGTTAACTCGGAAGATAAATAGCATATATTCTCAATCACAGAAGGACAAACGAGTTTGTCCGTCAACTTAGGTTGACTGAAATGTTGGCTGGATCGGTGGGTTGACTGATACTTTTGGATTTCTACGATGATTGCTCATGTTTTCTATATTCCAATGGAATGACTAATAGAGAATATCAACACAAGTGATTAAAGCTCGAAGAGGGTTTTGAATAGAAAAAACTGTACTCATATTTTTGTGAGCTTATTTTTTTTACCTCTGGTTCTACGATTTGGTGCTTGGATTATACTGTCCTCACCGGAGCATGGTAAGAGAAGAAACTTGCACATTTGATGCAGGTTAAATGCTAGTTCCCGTGGATCTAGAAGTTGATCAGGGGACTTTTAGTTTTTTTCTCTTAATTCTAGTATTGATAATGGAACATCGCACAGACCATAATAGAATTAAAAAAAAAACCCAAGAAAAACCAAAAAAAAACCAAAATAAAAGTTACCAGATCTATATGTTGCGTGTCTGCATTATCAGTCAGTATCTAGAAACAAAATAAACTATGAGTTGTTTTTGAAGGAGAAGGCTAGCTTGAGTTTTTCCTCCCGCAAATACCACAGAACAAAATATTAAACGGTATAATTGCATGCGTTAATCTATCGTCGACATGGTGAGAATTCTGCAAATCAAAAATTACCATTATTATTAATAGAAAAACTGAGAAATAAAAATGCAAAACCCTAACAAAGAAAAAAACAACACGAAAATGGTGACATTGTGCCTTTGCTCGAGTGCTTTATATAGAGAGAATCCAAGCCCAAAATTTCCAGGAAAAAAAAAATCTTGGTTTAGGAAGAAAAATCATCCTAATTAGTGATTGCAAATATTTTTGTATAGAAAATATATTACATACCAAAACATAACAAAATTGAAAAATCGGCTATATTTTTATTTTATTTTTAATTATGATATGAACAAAATTAAGAAAAGAAATATAAAAAGTGTGGTTTATTATTTTGTTATTGCTTAAATTTTTGTATGCTAGATTTTGTATTGGTCGTTTTATATTTCAATTTTTGCTTCAATTTTTTGTTTTAGAATCTATTAATCTTTAATTTTTTACATTTGCATAGGATCACTAAGAAAATTATTTGCAAGAAAGAGACAACGTCGGATTCAAAGATCAGTACTGATAGGGTGTAGAATACATCATATTTACTATCTATTGTTTATGCTTTCTTTGCTATTTTTTCTTGTAAATTATGTATTTTACGCTTGTTTTGAGTTTTATAGCTACTATGGAGTCACACGGAGGAAAAGAAGAAGAAATCACCCAATTTGAGCCAAAAGGGCAAAATTGTCATTTCAGGGGCGAACACTATCTGGAGCCCAACCAAGGTTAAGGGACAACTCTTTTGGGAGGAATACTAGTAGCAGTCCAGCTGAGGTTAAGGGGCTATAACTTGGTTACCCCTTATCAGAAGTGCCTGAGTACCAATATCCTGCCCAAATCAATTCAACCCTAAATCGAAGAGGGTTTTCTTTCTCTTCTAATCAATCATTTTTCATTCATCTCCACACCTGAACCTGAAATTGAGAGAGAAACGCATCCGCTGCCATTAAGCCTGAGTTGCTGTAGCAGATAACCAGATCGAGACGCTGAACCTGAAATTGAGAGTTGAGTAAGAGCTCAGATGATTCACAGATTCGGAGAGAATCCAAATCGAACAGATCTGTGGTCATGAGATGAAAGGAGAGTTGGTTCTGGCCGAGAAATAGAGAATCTGTGATGGGTTTGCTGGTGTCGATCGAGAAATTGAGAGGTTAAACTGCCGTCGATGAGATGCAGAGGAGAATCAACATAGAGAGATGAGATCGATGATGCTGGTGGATCAATTAGAGTTAGAATGGAGGGATGGTGGTGTTCATTAAATACGCAGAGAAGAACAGGGCAATGAATCTGAAATCGAGAGAACAACAGATGGGTCGTGGCTTTGGTGATGAATTAGAGACGAATCGAGTATGGATGGGTTCTGGTGCTGTTGGTGGCAGTCACTGAACTTGATGAACCAAAGGAGATGGGTGTTGTTTCGATGGTGCTGAGTCAAAGAAAAAGGAGTAAGCTGAAGATTGAAGTCTGACATGGATGCAATCAAGGGTTCGGTGGTGCTCAGCTCATGGTGAGAGAAGTTGATGGCGTTTTTGGGGTTCGATCTGGAGGCAATGTTCATAGATGCTGCTGTTGAAGGTCGAGAAGATGGGTGAAATGAGTTTTGGCCGTAACTGAGAAGAAAGATATGGGTATGGTGGCGATTGAAGGCAACAGAAATGAGGCAGTAAAGCTTAGATGTATGCCTAGGAATTGTGCAGGAATTGAAGACAAATCGGCCTGAAATTGGCCTGAGAATGCCCAGAAAACAAACGGAACTCTGTCGGATTTTATACCCGGCGAGTTAACTCGATCGGCCGATGCGCCGATTCAACCCAACCAGTTAGACTATTCAGCCGAGTTATCGACTGACTGGAGAGCTGACTCGGTGTCTGACTTCTCTACTCCCTTGACCCGCTGACTAACGGAGACCGTTATCCTGACCGTTATCTCTGACGGCATCGTAACAGAATATTCCTCTAGTGACCGGCAGTGATATTCAGGTGGCCGGCGACGATTATTCCGGCCAAATTCCGGCCATAATGCCAGCTTTCCGGCGACCAAAATTACAGATTTTTGTGTTGGATTTTTCTCATGGGTGTGAAGACTTGGACTAGGAATTGGATGGAGAATTGGGCTCAAATTTGGAAAGAGAAGATGGAAGAAGAGAAAGACTTGAATTTGGAAATTGAATTGCTAAAGGAAAAGGATTCTATTCCTTGGAAGATTTGGAGAATATTGAAGCCTATAAATAGAGAAGTTTTCTACATCTTTTGACACACCTCTCTACACACACAACACTTGTGTTTTTGCTTTTGAAAATTCTTCTTTTTAATTATTTGTGTGAACTCTTGAAAATTCTCCTTTTAATTATTATTTGTGTGAATTTCAAAAACATGAGTAGCTAATTTTCTTATTGATTGAGGATGAATTCCTAGTTCTTAATACATGATTTGAGTTTTGTTTCAATTCTATCTTGAGATTTTTCACATGATTATCGTTTGTTTTTACTAATAGGAATGTTTACACATTCATGATTGATTGATAGATTGTTTAGAGTGCACGCTAAATTGATTTGTTAGTTTAATCTAAATCTAGTATAAGTTAGGGAATAAGTAATCGTTCTCGACACTTTACACAAGTAGAAAACACGAGACCTTGCGGAGGGATTCCGTGGAGAGATTGTGTGTAAAAACAACGCTAGAAAGTGGACCAAGCGAACCGAGTTTAACTACTAGTACTAAACCTAAATTCATAGATCTTAATGCATTCGGGGAATTACATCTTGTAAGCGAACCTCAAGGTGATTCTTTTGAATAGAATCTGATAACTAAGCGGACTTGTTACTCAGTGAAATAAGGGATTTTGGGGCTAGCTAAGCGAACCTGCTATCCTACGGTTGGTGATAATTTGTGACTAATAACAAGTAGAAAAGAATATAACTTTAATCATTGTTTTGCAACGAAGAATGATTCCTTGATCTTGTCTCTCTTATTGCTTTCAACTTTATCTTTTAATTGCTTTGTTTAATTTCTTTTGCTTTATACATCCCCTCTTTTGTGACAATTTTTACAACTAGAATCTCTTGCTCCTCGTGGGAACGAACTTGACTTCCATTATATTATTTTTAATTGAGTGGAAATATTAATTAATTTGATTGCACCTACGACACGCATCAAGTACCCATGATCAATTTGAATAATTTTATTTTTTCTAATTCTAATCGGAAGTGTAATCTTAATCTTTAGTTTTAATCGGTAGAATGGAGTTGTAATTAATTAGGAAAAGAAGGATTCTAAGAACTGTAACCGGACATTGGACATTTTTTTATATTTTTTAATTCATTAATTATGTGATTGATTCAGTAATTGATGCATGATTGATTTAATTTTGATTTTTACGGTGAAATTGTGAATGTATGACTATTTTTGATTAAATGTATTTTTTTGCAACATTGTATTTTTTTGAGATAATTACTTTAGGAAACAAAAAATACGTTTTCCATTAAAAAAAAATCTCGTGGGACCATAAATTATTTTCCGCATTTTTCATTAGGCCACGTCAAATTAATTCTTTTTAAAAAAATTGGTGGGGCCAGAATCAACCAGAAGCTCCGATTAATCACGTCGCTCGAAAAAACTCTATATTCATATGGAAAATTTACTTTTTAATTTTTTGTGCCCGTGCTACGCCCGGGCAGCTCCGCTATTGTATTATGTATGAAAATCTTAAACCACTCTAAAACCATATATAAAGATATAGTTTAACATAATAAAACCATATATAAGAAAGGAGTCTTTAAAAAGGTGTCTTAACAAAAACTAAGAAAGTACCAAAACCATAATAAAGGTGTCTTAAAAATAAGCAAATCTTAGAAGAAAAGTGTGTTTGATTTCAAGGACCATTCTGGGCTGGTCTTTCATTATCACCATTCTGGGCTGGTTTTTCCGCAGCTTCTAATTCTGCCAATGCTTCCTCATGCCCCAAGTTTTCATTATCACCATGCTGGCCAGTTTCTGGTAAGTTCTCCAATGGTCTTTCATTATCACCATTCTAGGCTGGTTTTTCCGCAGCTTCTAATTCTGCCAATGCTTCCTCATCCTCCAAGTTTTCATTATCACCATTATTGCCCGTCTCTGCCGCACCGTTATTTTGTAATCCCTTTGCTGCTAAGTCCGCCAATGCTATTATTTCTTCCATATTTTCATCTCCATCCATATCAGCACTTTCATTGGTTGGTAATACCTGCAGCCCAATTTAATTTGTTATTTTTTTTTCCTTATATCTGATTAGAACTAAAATTTGTGTTTGAATTTTGTCACCTGTTGGATATTGCGGAGTTGGTATTTAGCTTCCAGATCAAAATTTATCGGATATAGTTTCCTGGCAGAAAAATTCCCGTATCCCAAAGATTTTTCATTGAGGTGCACTTCGAATATGAATGACCTTCCCAGTGTATCCAATATTTCCGGAACATTCTCTGCCATATTTTCCTGTTTTTGCAATGTAACTGTTAGATTTATTTAGTATATGCGATCTACTTAGAACCTAAGAAATAACGTATTCCATACCTTTATGTCAATGCTGCTGATCTCCATGAGTTTTGATACTCTTAAATTATCAAGTAGTGGTTCTGCAGCTGGGCCCGAAATTATCATTACAGCTGGTGTGTTATTGTCTGTCACTATGAGCTACAATTTGTACCGTGCAACGGGATTTCTCACTCTTTTCTCGCAACTTTGGCACCATGGAATTCCATCTTTCATGAGGTGTGCCTTGGTACATGTGACATTCCGTGTCTTTTTCTCGGACTCGGTTCAAACCATTTGAGTTGAAAATCATAAATTTATCATTTCGCAGTTCTTTAGAATCCTAAGTTAGGATGCTTGCATAAGTATGAGTCTGCCCAAAACTAAAATAAGGTTCTTACAGGGGCAACTAGTTGTTTAACCAAAACTTGAGTGCCTAAATAGATAACCATGCATCTCTCCACGTGTCTATCAATGCTTGTATGTTAAAAACTAAAACTTAGATATCAAAAAGAAAAAATACATTCAACTGGAGGGTTCCCTTCTTTTTTCTGCTTCTCAGAAAGGAGTTTTCTGCTCTTCCTTTAAAATCTAGAATATATGTAAAAATCACATAATTTGTGAAAAGAGTACATCCAGGTTTCTGTTGTTGGATGGTTTTATAAATGGGGTAGAATATTTCGTCCATCCTGTTCTTCAATTTAAGAATTTTGTTTAGGGGTTTGATCTCTCTCTGAAAGGATTTATTTTTAGTCCTTCCATGGAAATTTAAAGAACAAAAAATAGGGGATTTTAGTTTTGGGGAAATTATTTCTTGTTCACTGTTTCCCTTTCATATCTCTTTTTCTTTCTGTGGTGATTTTTACAACTTCTTGGAAAATCAGGTGACTAGAGGAGCTGTGTTGTTGACCTTGTTGGTGCATGGTAAAGATTAAGGAGTAATTAGAATCCTTGAAAAATTAGGAGAAGTGGGTTGGTGTTTGATATGAATTTGGTTGGATTTAGATTGGGAAATCATTGAGAAAGCTTGTCTTGTATGTACCGTCAGTAAAGGTGTTTGTCCCTTTGCTTCAGTGAAAGTTTCTCTTTAATCTTACTGAACATGCAACAAACTGGCTAAATTGGATATGCTTATACTTTGTTTGAAATTTGAAATTTGTCTAAATGATTGTTAATCTTAACTTACTTGCATATGTGGAGCTTCCGTTAATCAAAAACTATGAGTATATAATTGCATCCAAGTTTAATGGAATTTTTTGGTGAGTATGCATTTTCAATTTCAACAGTATTCATGTACTAATGCTGCTTATGTATTTGAATCTTGGAGGACTAAGTTTTGTTCTTAAATAAAATTTAGTTTAGAAAGGCCTGACTTGACTAACAAAATTCGTCCATTTGCAGGAAAAATGTGAAATGTCATATAGACTACATTTTAATCTTTTTTTTTTCCAACATTTTGTTAATATGAACACAATGAATTATATATTTATGAGAATATATTAGTGTTTGCTAGATGAAATGAAAGTTGTAGAGAGTTGTCTCACCTCTCCAGCGAGATATCATTTGCGGAACTACGTTACGTAACAAAGTCTATAGAAATTTTACAAAATAGGCCCTCGAAACTGAAAAGCTAGAAAAGGGAGTACTTGTTCTCTGTCGGAAGCCCTTCGGGAGCAGTTTCGACCCTCTCATAAATTGAACTAGCTTAAGGTCTCTTCTGATCAACTCAAGATCTCTTAACGACGATTCGAACAGATATTAAGTGTTTCGTTCCGAAGTATGGATTGTTACTTGCACTTGTTTAAAGAAGTGCTATCATGTATGGTATTTATCCCTTTATCGGTAATTCTATCTTGTTTACATTCTGACTTAGATGAATGTTGCTTTTTATATCTTGTAGAGATGATTAAAGTCACTTCGTCTCAGTAATTGGACTAAACAGTTTCAAAGCATGTTTTGGGACTTGAGACTTGTGAGTGGAAATGAGGTATACTCCCTACTTAATTTGCTCTTACTTTCTTGGTTAGTTATTGTGTACGAAATCTCAAGTACGGATGGCAGCCAAACCGATATCCATTAAGTTAATCAAGTAGTCGGACTAAACACAATTGTCTGTTTGCTGTACGAAATTCATTTTGCAGATGGTAAACCGGTGCGTGGTCATTTACCTTGTCATGATCTGTTTAGGCTTATGCTAGGTCAAGGGTTAATACGGACACTATTCACATTTTGGTTGAATTACTACCGTAGTTCTACCAACCATGCATGCTGATGGATACGTCATTAGTGTAAAAATGAGAATTTTATGGAGATAATTGTTGTTTTATTGATTGGAGAATTGGGCTTGCCTATTTAAGGAAGTTCGGGATAATTTGGTAGAATTTATAATCTATTGAGTGTTAACTTCCAAAGAAAGTCTAGTGAAAACTTGCTATGGGAGGTTTTAAATAATACTGTTTGTTGTCTCTTCGTAATAAGCTAGTGGAAATGGAGATTTACTTCTTAATCGTTATATGTCATCAAATGTGTGGCAGCATTGATAATTGGATTTTAAGGAATTTGGACAAACAAGTCCATTTTGTTGATTCCTTATTTTATGGAATTGTTAGATTAATATGTACGGACCTCGTTTTAGGCTTTGTGTGGATTCTAAGGCGTATTTGTGTTCTACCTTATGTCACATGAAACACCCTATTTATATAAAATGTTGTGATCTGTAAATTTATGGTACTGAAATGATTGATGTTTACTCTTAATAGGGTTCTGTATATTTATGTATGTCTCCTTCAAATCTTATTCGTGTTGTTTTCTTGAACCAATTGGCGGTGGTTTTTTAAATTACGTGCATAGTCTATTCCTCTGAGCTATTTATAAATCCCGTAATATACTATCATTTTAAGAATCTGGAAATCTTAGTGGTGGCAACTGGCCATGAGAATTATTAGTGGTGGCAACTGGCCATGGACATCTTAGTAGTGGCAACTGGCCATGAGAGTTATTGGTGGTGGCAACTGGCCATGGAAATCTTTGTAGTGGCAACTGGCCATGGACATCTTAGTAGTGGCAACTGGACATGAGAGTTATTGGTGGTGGCAACTGGCCATGGAAATCTTGGTGGTGGCAACTGGCCATGGAAATCTTAGTGGTGGCAACTGGCCATGAGAATTATTAGAGGTGGCAACTGGCCATGGAAATCTTAGTAGAGGTGGCAACTGGCCATGGAAATCTTAGTAGTGGTGGCAACTGGCCATGGAAATCTTGGTAGTGGCAACTGGCCATTGTTCCGTGTTGATTTTGGCAACTGGACGTCTCCCGTTTTTGGGCAATTGGTCCGTGTTGTTTTGGCAACTGGCCCTCTGTTTGGGCAATTGGCCCGTGTTAATTTTCGCAATTGGCCGTCTACCATTTGGGCAACTGGCCAACTCTAATTTTAGACAACCGGCCGTCTCTTAGTTTTGAAATTGGAACCCTTGTCGAATTTTATGAGTATTATGGTATGAGACATATGCTCATAGAATTACAACTTTGAGACTAATGAGATTTCTATAGTGTGCAGGATTAAACGATTTTTTTTTACTTTGGTGGCGTATTAGAGAGTCGGAGCTTGCCAAGCGATCCGTAATCCGACCCGCTGGAAACGAAATTCTCTGATCCGTCACAGTACATCTTGGACATGCCATGTACAACCAAGTCGATCGTTCTACAATACCGATCACTGTTGCCTTGATCGTGAAAGTTGTTCCCTGTCATGATTATATATTAATGGTTAGGATATTTTTTTTAATAGATAAACACTTTCTCTTGAAATTATGTATATGTGTTACATTGTTTGCTGTATCCTGTAGCAGTTGAATTCCTTCCATCACAGTGATTCTGTTTCCGAATAGTAATTCTTCTATCGCAGTTGCAGGCTCCATTTCCTTTTCTTTGTTATCAATAACAACCACTTGAGTTGAATCTGCAAATCTGTTTTATCACTGGGTTAGTAATGATATTAGGTTTAACAGTTTTTGTAATTGTATCCATATTCACATATACTTACTTTGATTTCATTTCTTGAACTTGTTGTATGTCCAGATCCACATATACGGTGGTCGCCTTTGATATTTTGAAGTAATAGTTATCTAAGGAAATTTGTACGTTAGCATAATTTGTTTACATGTTATGGTTTTGATTACCTGAAAACTTGTTCACTGTTAGACCGGTTACTATCACTATCACATTATGACCTTCAGTTATTGCCTTTGCATTATGTATTGGGTTTGCCGTGTCTCCCACAAAGCTATTGTGATACGTGCTCCCCTTTCATTTTCTATTGTGATGTCAGTTTTCAGGGCATCTACATCTGACCTTTTTCGAATTATCTCTGGTCCTTTTACCTTCCTAAGTTTTCCTATGACATCTTCCAGAAAAACATAACATGCCTAATTAATTTAATATACAGGTTATGATCTCATAAAAATGGGTTGTGTATAATAATGTTACCTGCAGTGTAGGTTGTATCCCCACATCTTTTCTGTAACTGATCCATGTCATCTAGGTCCATGAAGCTGAATCTGTAGGTTGGGATGTCTTCGGTCTGCTCAGTCTCCACTTTCACATTTGTGAAAGCGTTGAAATTTAGCCTCATATTTGAAGGCAGTGGTCTATAACCTTTTGTTGATGCAATGAGTTCGAAAAACTTTAGCGATATCACGTTCTGCTCTATGAGTTTGTCACTGTGCATGTAAAACTGGGCTGGTGTGAGCTCGCATAGGATTTGCTCTCCCTGATAAACATTGAAATGTTAATATGATATTCTCATCTAACATAGAAGTACTTAAACAGTAAATATAATCGGGCCAAACATGATTTCAAGGATTTGCTCCATACTAATAAAGTTAATAAAGTGTATGCTTTGCTTGTTGTAATTGCTATCAAATAAATCAGATTTCTAATTTGGATAGGCAATCAAATAAATCCGATTTCTAAATGGGATAGGCAGATTATGACTATGAAAATACATTCTAAAAAACTTATAGTTCGATCCATTAAAATCATGTAATAATGGTAAAGCTTTCCTGTATGTATATCCTTTTCTTCCCATGCACGCATGATCCTCAGTTTTCCGGAGATTTTAATATGTCCTGGAGCCATGTGACATAAATCCGGAAGGTGCTGGATAGTTGGCAATTTTCCTGTATAATTACATGATATTTAATCTCAACGTTGTTTTAAAGTATATATGATATTATATGGAATGAAAGTTTATTAATATGAATAGATATTACTCTTTTTGGATTCTTTGTGTCTTTTGATTGTGTATCCTCATTTGAACTGACATCTCCTTCATAAAACCAAAACAACAGTGTCAAGTATAGCAATATATGGAACATTAACAGATAAATGTATATGAACTTACTTTTTTTGTTGTTGTCCTGTTTTGACGGTGTGATTGCCATTAGCTTTGATGATTCACTTTCATTAACCATTGGAAATTCTGTATGTAATAAGTATAACACAGAAGTTAATTAGCTTTGATAAAGAAAAGTAATAAGTACCATAGTAACATGCATAATTCAGTTTTTGGAGTTTTGATATGTATTTGAACTCACTTGAGATATCTTTGTTTTTTCCCTTGTATGTTTCAGTTGGTTCATCAGGTAGCTCTGTAATTTTTTGTTTTGTTAATTTGTTTTCTTATATAAGAAATTAAATGAGATAGTGATAGGGTTAAGTCAAAGATTTCATACCTTTTGTTTTCTTCTTTGAACACATTCCTTTGTCTCTTGCCATTGTTGTTGTATCAAGATTTCTATGAAGCTTTACGGATGTATATATACATATGTGGAATTAGGGTTTTATCTCTTTTAGTTTTCTTGGTCATTAATCTAACTAAAATAGGTAGTTTTTTATTTTACCACCTAGATTTGTATTCATCTAAGATTAGTTAGGAAAATCTATGTTTATCAAGAACATTTATAATACGTATATAGTATTTCTTAAAAGTCACGGGATTGTTTAACTAATTTATCCAGATTCGTATCTATGTTAAATTGTATGTGAATCAAAATGATTTGCTTAGATTTCTTGGAATTTAATCTAAGTGATTTGTTTACGATTAATGTAAATCAATTTTTGTTAAACAAAATCTATTTTGACTTGCTTAGGATGAATTTAACTAAAATAGTTATATTCGTATATTATCAGTTAGATTTGTTTTTTTCAGTAGGTTTGCATCAGATGTACAATGATGTACCAGGTGTACAATAGGTTTGGTCTGTCAGGCAAGTCACCAGAATCATCTGTAATTGTGCTAGGTTTGGCAGTCCTCTTTTCCTCGGTTTGCCAAGGAAGTGCTAAACAAAAATTTTAATTTTCAAATTTGTTGCCCAGTGCATTTGATTGCAAAAATAGAATTAAGACTTGTTGTTTTACGTCATTTCAAGTTCTTTGATTTTAAACCCGGTGGTGTATTCAATATAGCTTCAGTTTAATACTTTTTGATTTACATGAATAATATCTGTCTATCTTCAAATTAAGCACAGGCTATGTTAGTTTGTCTGCGTAGGTAGGGCCAGGGTTAGGGTTTTCTTGTCTGCGCAAGCTGATATCAGGGTTTGCATGTATATACTTTTAATGTAGACAAATCAATGTAGCAGAACTCAGAATTAATGAACCTAATTAAACTTCTTTAAAGAACATCCTTAAAAAATAATGTAGCACAACTCATAAGGCTAAACAAAGAAAACAATCAAGGTCCTTGAGAGAAAATACTAAAGAAAATACTAAGAATGATAAAAAAAAATCCTAATTATCATCGTCTGATATGATCACCACTTCAGGATGCTTGGTTTCTTCCGATTCACTGTCAGATATCAGGATTAGCTTCCTGCGACATTTTTTCTTGGAAGGTGTCTGCGGAGAAATTACATCGGAGTTGGTAGAGCTTTCATCCGAGTCACTATCGGTATCAGATAAGACTTGTCTTCGCTTTGATATCTTAGGAAGAGTAACCTGTAAATACAACTTGTTAGGAGCATTGTCTTTTTAAGGAACTGTTTGTATTCGCATTAGTATCTGATGTGATGTAAGGTTTTGGGGTATTCACCTTGACAATTTCTTCCACACCAAAACATTTAGTCCCCCATGTTAGCTTAGTCACCTCAAGATTAAAGATACATTCGTATCCTCTAATCTTCTTAGCTATTCTGAGTCTTAAGTCGCGTTGTTTTTCTTTATTTTTTTCGTCTATACATTCTCTGATCTCATTCAGCTGGATAGCAGTTAGTTGTTCAGCTGTTTTTCCATGCACAACAAATATTGCTTCATCATTTTCGTCTTTCACCCTAAGCTTTAATAACAACCTGCAAGTATATTTTGTTTTAGTTTATTTTTTCAAACCATACAAAGTTTTTTTCAGTTTTTTAAAGCCATATTGTATTAAGCAGTTCTATGTGCTTTAATATTTACTTACCTGGTCTCTGGGTACTTGACTTCCTCCTCGCAGTTGTAGCACCACCGTGTGTTGCCCAGTATTGCATGTCTTCCTTTGCATTTCTGGCAAGCCGAATAGTACCACTCTGATGATTTCTTGATGCCTTTGATCGTAGCTTTGAAACTGATCGAGTAACACTGTTTAGAAAACAAAAAATAAAAAACATCAGTTTATGACATATTTACTTATACATATGCAATAAATAAATATCCAATGAACTTACGTTTTTTTGTTTTTGAGATTTTTCTTCTCTAGAAGCCTAGAGGCTTCAAGTATGTTTTTTTTTTCCAAGATTGATTAGCTTTGACATCTTTCCTTCTCTTCACGGAATTTGTATTTCGTGCTTTTTTAATCTCATAGTATCCAGTTTATATAGCTTTTAGTTTTTCCGTGTTAATTTAGGTGTTTTCTTTTTAGCCACGGCAAAATCTTTTAGATTTCGATTTAGATTTCTTTAGATTGGATACCATTGGATAATTATGGTCACCAAATCTGTTAAATATAGTATAACTATATTTAGATTTGCTTAGATTCGGTTAACTAATTTAGTAAGATTCGTATGTTCATGAAAGTGCCTGTTTTGATGTGGTTGCTAAGTCTTTAAGACGGGCATTATATAACATTGGCCGTAACAATGGTGGTAATAAAGAACATTCTTTGGTGATGAACTGTACTTATTTAGTATTTGTAAACCTTGGTTTTATTTGTATGTTGTAAAGTATTTGAACGATCATTCATAAAGGTTTATATGTTTTGAGTTCAAATTATCTTTTCCAGTTTCATAGTTGCTTCTATGTATTGGGAGATTTTTTAAAATTCGAAAGAGATCAAATTTCTTATTAGAAATTGTTGAAATAACAGACCAACAAAACTAATGAGCAAATACCTTAACAACTAAGTAAACAAAAACCAAACCAACCGAATCTATTTGTAAGAAAAAAATCGTAACCATAGACACTTCATATAACTATCTGGTGAGTCATTAGATTTGGAGAATAATACGGTCAATAGATCTGGAATTGTCAGGAATGTGCTGATGCACAGTAGTCTTGGTATAACCATCTGGTAAGTCATTCTTCTTGATGATGGTAATCTTTGTTTTTGATGCTCCCTTGCCTGTATTTGAAATGCCAATGTATGTGAGATTGTTATTATCATCAAACGCTCCTGACCTGAAGTAGAATCCGGCATTGTGTAAGCTTTGTCCCTTGCTTCTGTCCATGTGCATTGCAATTGATATTTTTACTGGAAATTGACATCTAGTAAGTGGTATTGCATCCGTTGATTTCATCACATGCTTACCTATTGCTACTTCCTTCCCGACTGCAGCTCCTGTAAGCACTTCAGCAATAATTTCATGTTCTAGTAGTTGTGTTATAATTAACCTTGTGCCAGTAATGATGCCTTTTCTCTCATCCAGGCATTTCAAGAGAGTAATTGGTAATCTAATTTTCAGTCGCAGCTCATGTTTCGGCATGTATGCAATTTCAACCTTGTTCAGAAATTCTGTAGGATACAACTGCTTTGCCTCGGTATAATTCTCAGTACCAAAAGATATATAATCCTTACTTAGATACTCACGTTCTTCTCCTGGAAAAAGGGATGTCATGCGTCTATTTATTTCATTGATATGATCATCCTGAACAGCCATAATAGCTGTATGGGCGACATACTTTTTGCTGAACTTATTTCTTAGGTAATATGAATATGAAGCTGCGATTACTGCATTGAGAGACTCATTTTAAGTTGAGAAAAAAATAATAGAACTTTGTTCGATTAGTAATCACCGCTTGGTTTTCTCCATTAATGGTATGTAAAACATCCCTGACAAATAAGTTTTCCGCCATACCTGTGGTCAAACAAACAACAAGTAATATTAAATACATATCATGTGAGAATGAAGCAATGAAAGATAACTACTCACCGTATGCTGCACAATATGAGAAGGAACTTTTGCATATGATTCCTAAGCTTATATTTCATATTTATATAGTCTTTTCAAGCTAGATAGGTTAAGCTAACCCTAACGTGTAATCCAAGTTTTCTAAGTATGATAATTTTGTTACCAAAATTGGATAACCATAAAAGACCAAAGAATAAGCATATTTAGATTATCACAAATCTATTTTGATTAATAAAATCTGTAGTTATCATATTTTTTTATTTTATTTTGTCAAAAATTTTATATTTGGTGTTAATATTTTGGGTGTATCCTTGTGGTTTGAGTACTAATAATGCAGTTTTCAGATTGTTAAATGGCTTAGATAGCTAAAAAGTAAATAGAATCATAAACACAGTAAATATGATAATGGAATGCTAGAGTATTATTATCAAAGAACAATCTAATAAGCAAAATAATATGAAATAAACACATCTAAGAATATAAAAAACATAAAAGAATCATTATATGTCTATGTTATTATCATCCGCCCCGAAACAAAATTTGTATCTTTTTGAATTGTGCTCGAATTGCCAGCTTCTTTCTTCAGTTCTAAACACCATAAGATTCTGTTTGCATGCTCGGATTCTTTCTTCATCCCAGATTGTATCCACGTTTACATGATATTCTTTAATGAGGAGTTCTTTGTACTTTAACATTTTCTGTTTCTGATTTTTTATTACCTCTCGTTCATCCTGATAGATATATTCCTGATATTCTTTTATGTAATCTTCAGGTCCAAACCTTGGACATCGACTCCTTAATTCATGTTCTCTATATATTTGATATGTTATTTGTCTTGCTATGAATGAGATAATTTCTATGTCTATTTCTTTGAGTATTTTATTCTGTAGAACAATATTTGGAAAACAATAATGGTTCACCCATTTAATGTTTCGAAGATGCTTCTTGAGTTCTCTTGATACTCTATTTTGTCTTCAAACTCCTCGTTCATCAAATAAGCTTCAACCATTTTAGAGTCATAATTCAGTTTTGAGTTTCCTGAATTCTCTTCTATTGTATCTCCAGTGTCTTCCAACGCCATGAATTCATTAAACGTTATTCCATTCCAGTCTTTGGGTAATTTTTGATACTTTATAAACTTCTTCAGTTCGTGTTGCTGTGTTTTCTTGTATCTTTCCATGAACTTTATGAACTTGCAATGATCTTTGATCCATTCTTGCTTATCTGATCCGTATATTTGAATAGGATTCTGCATGAACATATACTCATAACTGTAATCCGTCTGTTGGTTCATTATAAAATGTCTCATTTCCTCATGGTCATCCGAATCTTTAGGGTCTCCATAGGCTCGCCAAGGAATCCTTGTGTATGTTTTTTTTTGTTCTTCCATTTTCTGAAGATGGGTTTTCTATCGAAAGCTTTCTGATAGTGCATGGAATTTATACCCTAGCTGCCCGACAATTAATGGTAACTTTATCAGCAAGAAATATTATTAGGGTTTATGGTTTGGTGTTTATGTCGGCATATTGCGGTAACCCTAACGTGTTAATATTGATCTGGTTTTTTGCCGCAATTGGATAACTATGGTAAAAAAAGTTGTTTAATCAGACGTTAATATAGATTGCCCATGGAAGATATGTTTTAGCTAATCCTAGATTGCATTGTAATCAAATCTAGTACTCTCACACACAAAATATTGAACAATTTGAAGATTATACGAACAATGTAAAAATGAAATTGAAATAATAACTAATGAATTGATGATCTCAAATTTCAATAAAAATTTCAACTAAGTGATTGATGATCTTAGGCTAAAAGTATTGGAAACTGCATTCGATAAATAATATTCACTACACCCATTACATAATAGTATATCTTGAATATACTTTCACCAGCATCTTCTCCGGTTAGTATCCTAGATTCAATAACTTTCGAAGACAATCGAGTCACCAGAAGTGTGCTTCTGTTGGAGTCTAATAAGATGTTGTGGGAAATTTTCAAACTCCAAAGTGTTCAAAAATTCCGTAACATACCAGGTTACATGTGCCCTCAGTTAACTCCAAAGATGTCTACCATGTTAGTACTAATGTGCGTTATCGCATCTGAACTAAAGCATGGTAGTTGAACCAAAGATGGTAGACAATTTCTGATCATAAACCAAAGATGTTATTTTGTTAACTTCGATTGGAAATGGGTATATGGAATAAGCGTTTACGGGTAGGGAATGGATACGGGTTTGGTAAATAGAATAGGATTTTGCTGGTACTGGTTCCTACTTCGATAGAATAAGCCCCTTCTCAAGTTCCTATTTCAATTAGAAAATAAGCCCTCTTTCATTTTTGAAAATGAAAATTGAGTGAACAACTGAACCTGTCGACATGACGGGATCTGAATGAAGAATTATATGCACTCTTTTGTATAATCAGGTAGCCATTACAATATTCTAATTGACCTTATAAATGTTTTAGATTTTTTTTTTAAATCTGTAGCATTTGTATAAATTTAAAACCTAATTTCGTTATAATCTATTACTGTTATTTTCTTTAGAATCTTATTGTAAATTCCCTACTTCGATGGAATAAGCCCTTTCGATTGAATGTTATTGTTATTTCCTTATTAGATTGAAACTGTCGACAGGATTTGAGTTTGGGGTTTTAGATTAATCGATTAATGGAATCGTTGCTGGAAATGAGGAATTTGGGGGTTTTAGATTAATCGATTATTGGAATCGTTGCTGGAAATGAGGAATGTTGGAATTAAGAATTGGATCCATTCTTTAATTGATAATTAGGTATCCATTACAATTTTCTAATCGATTTTAGTAATGTATAATCGTTTTAGATTTTATTATAAACCTGTAGAATTGATTAAATTTTAAGCTTATAATCTATATTTTTATCTGGAATAATCAACCTAGATTTGTCTATCATGGTTACAAATCTTTAGCATATTAGATTGGCATTATTTGTGGATAATAGATATGAAATTCTAGAAAAAGTTTTAACATATGGTTGAATAATTCAAAGGAATGATAAAAGAACATAGCTAAGTCTGAAACAAATCTAAATCTATAATATCAAGACATATTCAGGCTAGTCTAATTCCTCCATTGATTCCATTGCACTGGAGCTTGCTTTCGGATAGGCATGTTCATCTCCATCTGCATCTTGCTGTGATTTGTAAGCTTGCCTGATTTCAACCATCCAAGGCATCATCTCTTCATCCAAGGCTCCATAATGCTGTATTGTTTCAATGATTACCCTGGTTTTCTCTTCAGTGCTGGTGGCTTTAGACCATTCTTGATAGAATGAGTCTGCTTCATTGTCTTCATCATCTATTTTCCTTTTTTTACAGGTCTTCCAATCTGGAAACTGTCTCAGTAACATATTCTGGTAGGCCTCATCCTTAGCAATGATTTGTTGTCGATGCCATACATGCCATGTAGTTCTGTGCTCATGCTTCAGTCCCTCTGCTGTCATATCCAACGATTTGTTTTTCTTTTCATCAGGAGTAACCTCCTTAAATTGCATTGCTGGTATGTTTTTTTCCATGTTGTTCTCCATCAGGATCTGTATTATCTTTGTTCTATTGTACCTGCATGAACAATTGAACAATTGAACTGTTATAGAGGAAAAAAGAATAACACAAATCGCAGAGACAAAAAATGGTACCTTGTAGAAGAGGTTTTGTAAAATCTATATACCTAACATATGGTTGAATTGCTGTTGAATGAGATGTTTAAATAGGTTTTTTTTAGGGTTTATATTATTAAAACTATACCTATTATATTTGTAGCTATCTTAAATATATAACTATTATATCTGTAGTTATCTTAAATATATACTTATCATATTTAAATGCATACTTATCATATTAAAATCCATATATGTTTGGCAGTCTAAATTTGAACGACCATGCTGGTCTTTCCTAAGAAAAGCAATATCTCAGATTATGACCTTGTTAAGCAGTTTTCTGTTATTATATTATGAGTTTGTGATTGACAATAGTCTTTTATAAAATAGAAATCTCCGAAAACCTTTAATAAACAGAGCTAATTTTTTATTTATACCCAAAATATTAAACAAAATCAAAAATTAAAATCCATTGAGAACCATAACCTTAAAATAACCATAAACAATGTTCAGGAAGTAAATCAGATGAAGTAACTAATTCAAGAGATTTTGAAATATCTCTTCAAACACAATATTTTGTGTATACCCGTCTGGTTCGTTCCCATTCTTCTTGATCAATATTTTTAAGCCTTGTCTTCTAGTGGTTCTTGAAATGGCTACATAAAGTTGGCCATGGGAGAAAACAGGTTCTTCCAAGTAAACTCCCACATTTGGTAGGCTTTTCCCCTGACTTTTATTTATTGTCATGGCATAGCAAATTCTTACCGGAAATTGCCTTCTATGTAAAATAAATAGTAAACTTGTCTCAGGTGTAGTCATAAGTATTCGTGGTATGAAAACTCTATTTCCACTACCTGGACCTGTGAGTATTTCAGCTTCAATCATTGTATCTCCTAACTGGGTCACAATTAACCTTGTTCCATTGCATAGTCCATCCGCGTTGCTAAGATTACGCAGAAGCATAATTGGTACTCCGACCTTTAAAGTTAACCTGTGGCTTGCCATTCCAGATTCCTCATGCTTGTTGAGGAATTCTTTGTCATAGAAAACAACACTTGAGTGATATTCTGATGATTCTGGTCCGATTGAATCCGCACTTAAATATGTACGCTCTGTTCCTGGCATACATGATACAATATGTGAATAATGATATATATCAAGTGCAGATAGAACAGTAGATTGATCTGATGAGTTAAATAGGAACATTTTTTACCTGGAACAGATGATAAGACATGCGAATTTATGTTGTGAACACATTTATTCGTGGGCGCCAGTATACTCCGTTCAACAAGGTACTCCTTATCCAGTATTTTTTTCAAAAAATCTGGATATATGGTCTCTACTATTGTCTGAATGTGATTCTCTTTACAGTCAATGAGTAAATCTGATGGTATCTGTATCCAATCCTTGTCTTCGGATTCATCCAAGCTGATTGCCCGTGCTTTACCATTTCCAACATCAAGAATCCATTTTGCGAAGTCCTCTATTTCATCCTTTTTTTCCTGGGATGTATCTCCGGTGGATAGTCTCATATTCTCTGTAAGTTCGAAAACAGTGAAGTATTTCCAAAATCTTGATTTGCTTATAGAAGCATTTACTATGTCTTTTCTTGTTCCTTCCTCAATAACTGGTAGAATTTGCCGGAAATCACCCCTAACACCAGTGTTTTTTTCCCGAATAATAACTTCTTACCGTTATTCGCTTCCATCATTAAATCAACAAGAGCTCTTTGAACTGCTTCAAGTGCATTCATGTGCATCATTGGTGCTTCATCCCATATAATCAAATCTACTTTGCACAATAACTCGGCTAGCTCCGTTTTTTAAATAGATTGTAAAGAGGATGTTTCATTCACTTCAATGGAATCTTGAACCTTGAATGAGCTGTACGACCACCTGGTAATAGCGGTGATGCTATTCCAGAAGAAGCAAATTGCTAGAACAATTTTACCCTGTGACCGAATGGAAGAAATAAGGGTTCTCCAGAGGTATGTCTTACATGTTCTACCACTTCCATAGACAAAAAACAGACGACCATCATTCTGTTCAACTGATTTTGAAATCTCGTTGAACGCTAATGTTTGTTTTGTGTTTAATCCCTTCTTCAAATCATCTGCCTCTGTCAGTAGAATATCTCTGTCATAGTTCAGTTCTTCATGAATAAGGGTGTTTTTAGGAATGCCTAATTCAGACATGTCTGGGTATGGTATATCGGAAAACTCATCCTCCCTTAAAGTTCGATTATGTTTCCAGAAAATCTTCTCAATTTCCTGTAGTGTATAGTTTTGCAAGACTTCATCGGCTAGGGTTCGTGCTGAATCTCCGTAAAACTTTATTTGTTCGTACTTGATGTCTTCTGCTAAAAGATACCAATTATCATGCCATAGTTTTTTGGGTTCTGTTACTTTGCAGTTCAGCAAGATTATAACAAACAATTCACGTAACCTCTTGCCTGTATGTGTTTCTGCTGCTTCCTGAATGGCTCTGTGCCATTCACCATCATCTTCCAACAATCCTATTGCCAAAAAGGCGGCTTTGAATGTAAGATGAATCGTTCCACCCACTGTTTTAATATCATCATAGTTTTGGTAGCCTTTTTGCACATTCAATAAAATACGCATGTAGTATTTCTCACCCGCGGTTGGATGCACATAGTAGATACGCCCAATCTTGAAGCTCCTTTGCCTTACTTTCCATGTTTTTTTCACTTGGTCCCATCTCCAATGCTTAGGAAACTCTGCGTATGTCCATTGTCTTGCATCTTCATGATCTCTATTAGCTTGCATCCATTGAATGAATTTTGATGCATCCGGATCTGCCTTGTCTAGAACATCTCTCAAATCATCCAGTATCGTTGTGGTACACTAAACTGTTCCCCTTCGAGATGTAATGGCAACCTCTCCACACTTGGGTTTCGATAATGAATTTCAAAACCAAGTGTCCTCCATATACATTCGCATCCTGATAGGTATCGGCCCTCGAGATATGTATTGACTTCGTCCTTACTTGTCTTTTGTATTTCTTCCACAACACCATGGTTGTTTGAATTTTTGTTATTTGCACCCTGGTTGGCTGAATATTTGTTACCAGGTGGAAATACTGCAACAATTGCAGTTATCATGTCCTTCCCTTTGTGGATGTACTTGAACAAATATTTAATAGTCATACCCCTACAGTTACAGATTTCCACATTGATGTGTGCATCATATCTCATTATCAAGTCTAGATTGTATGGCACAACCCATCCTGCATCTAACTTGATTCCGTCCTTTGCCGGTCCCCAATCTGCCTGACGTCTCTTATAAACTATGAATCCCGTATCATCAACATATGTTTTGTTGCTATATTTCTTTAGGAATTTTTTTGTGCACTTTTTGCCGCGCATACATGGAGAGTCAGGTTTTGCATGTCCGCATGGACCATGGAGCATATACTGGCAGACTGCATCGTATCCATCCTTGTCTTCATCTGGGTTTGGAATCTCCGCAGATATAATTGAATCAATATGTGCTGCGGATATTGGCTTATCCTTAGGTTCAAGCCACAGCAATATATGAGCATGAGGCAAACCTCGTTTTTGAAATTCAACAGTATAGAGAGCTGTAATTTAAAACAAAATGTTAATATGTCTCCAAATATATGTAGCTAACATCATGTATATATATTTATTTGCGAATTAAATGTTCAGTTTCGAAATATACCTCCCTGCACTTCTCCGAAATGCCTGCTCCCAACCAAGTCCAACATTAACTGTTTCAGTTTGATGTGAAATACGCGACTGATCATGTCTGGTCTCTCACTTGGTTTTTTCCCAGGGAACATTTTGATAGCTTTTGCAATTTCCGGCCAATTTGGATTACATGTGAATGTAATAAATAAGTCAGGGGGACCCAACTCTCTGCATAAGGCTATTGCATCTTGGTAATGCTGAATCATATATCTTGGTCCACCTGTGAAAGATGATGGTAAGATTACTCGACCTGTGCTATCGGGTTTAGTGTCTCCAGCCCTTACGGCTTCTTTTATGCCGTTGCATAAGTCACAACGTATTTCTTTTTGATGGCCTTTAACCCACTGCAATCTGCTTTGCTCAATTGTAGAATAAGCATCAACCACATACTGCTGGAATAGTCGTCCTCCCCAGAGAAGTGTTTGACCTTCACCTGCTCTTTGTTGTAATCTGAATGCATAGTATTCCCTCATAGTTACGTTTTTTCTCTTCTTTCCATTACCTATTTCATCATCTATTTCGTCGTCGCGTACAATTTTAATTTGCTTATCATACGGAATATCAATATGAAAACCATCTTCACCATAAGGAAATAACAGTGGATACTGCAATGCCATATAACTTGGATGCAACTCGGATATATCTATCAGTAAACCATTTTTGAGCTGAATGACTATGTCCCTTTTTCCATCTGAATCGGGATTATCAACTACAATTCCATCTATTTCAGATGTAGTTGGAAGATTGTATTGCCTCGCATCCATTTTTCGTGTACCAATAAGACGGAATTCAACATCGCTTAGTTCATCTGATCTGTACCTATCCCTCCACATTCTGAATTTTTGGCTTAGCCAGTTGTGTGTGTCCAGCATTGTAACTAAGCCAGTAACAGTGTTTTCATTCAATTCCCTTGTGTTTTTATTTCCATATTCGTCTATGGCTATCATTGAAGATTTAGCGCCTGACTTTCCTTCCTGTTTTTCACCTCCTTTCTTCTTGGTAATAACATTCATCCTATTTTTGACTTCATTTTCAGTGTCTATAATGTACAGTTGTAAGAATGCAGGTGGCCTACCATCTAGTGGCAACAAAGACCCCATGAAGTGATGATTAAGCCCATGCATTGTAAACACCCATGGCGCTGAACCATTGTTCTGTTCTTTGGACACTTTGGCACCCTGTGAGGTAAATGCAAACATTGAATTATACGCCCTGATGTTCAGCCTGAAATTTGATGCTTGCGGCCCACCATCCACATACGGCATTAGATTTTTAAGAAATTCAGGTGCCTCCTTAAGCAGAGGTAATTTGACAGCTCCTTTCCCACAACAAATGGTAAATTCTGGTGGTTGTTTCTTTTGGCTTTTGTTGACTCTTTCCTCATCCCACATCATTGATTGACAATGAGGGCATGTTGCAGTTGTCCCTCCAATATAATGCTTCTGGGATGGCATCACTGGTCAACATAGACAATCAGAAAGGATGGTAAGTATATATTGTTTTATTTGAGCTCAATGTATTGTTTAGGTCCAATTGAATACACTTACATGTATATGGGAATTCTTCCTCTGATTCATAATCAAGATGATGTTCCTCATTATTGTCGCCTTCTTTTCCACCTAATGAATGTCGGAAACATCATCAATTGAAATTAATGAATTATACAGAACTGATAACATCAATTTATGTTAATATAGTTAGTTGAGACATGTCACCATTCATGTAATTGGCGCTGAATGTTTTTGCTTGTTTCCTAGCTCTTTGAGATATGTCCTGGAATGAGGCTGGCATGAAACTGCATATGTTAGTAAACACATAAAACCTAAATAATAAAACTGCCTATGAACCTTAATCATGTAAGGTGTATACCTGCCCTCTTCTTTTTAGAACCTCTTGCCTTGACCCCTTATTCTTCTAAGCAACCTTTTCCTGTGTGTCTTGCATCTATGGTACACTGTTTTACCTGCAGTTTGTTTTTTTGCAGGAATTCTAGGTTTCAAAGCATGCTTTAGCTAATTTTTGCGAGAACTAATTTGCTGTCTCCTTAATCCTCTAGCAGTTGTGGGGTTTTCTGGGATATGATTGTGTGTATGGTTTTTTGATTGCCTGATAGTCCTCAAATGGAGATAAAATGGCTTGGTAAGTAGAATGGAAAGCCTCAAGCTTCTGGCAAGTTTATGGTTTCTGTATTGTAGGATTGTTCTCTGGTGTGGAAGCATATCATTAGTTGTTTGAAGTCTGGACGATCTCATCTGCACATAGAACGCCTTGTGCAGTAAACGATAAAGCCTTTGCCCCCTGGCTAGTTGTTTTTGTTTTCTTTGTATCATTATTATCCCATGAACAAAGCATATCCTAGGGTTTGTTTTCAGTTTTTTTTTTTTTTTTTTTTTTATGTTTTGTGAGCGAAACAGAAAATAGGGTTTGGTATGTGTTTTTTTTGGTTTTATGTTTTACGCCCGGAATTTGTGTGGGAATTCCTATTTTTTCTCTCCTTTGAGGAAAATTGAAACGGAGCAATTTTGTGTGAGGGTGAGGGTCACCGTTTAACGTGGAGCCTAATGACCTTAGGCTTTTAAAGGAGTTAGATTCTACGTAATATTTGGATAGGTAGAAAAAATTTAGCATGTGAATATATAGTAATATTTTACGGAAAATGGGTCATTTGTCCAAATTTTTTTAAAACATGGTTCAAATGGACGAGTAAAAATTAGTATTGGTGAAATGTACACAAAAAAAAAATAGCAAGGATGAAACTGGATTCATTCTGGCTTAAACCTGAAAAATAGCGAGGATGAAACTGGATGCATCCTGATGTATTTGAAAATGGGTAGGATGAAACTGGTTACATCCTGACTATTTTTATATTTTTGTCCATTTAAACAGTATCAAAATCTAGATGTCTTTTTCACCCAGGAATTGTTGATTTTGGTCTTTTTAACCAATTTTGTGAATATTTTATTTATTTTTGCGAAAATTCGATGATATGCTTTTTATTTTTTTTTGGTAATGTTATATTTTTTTCTTTTTTTTTGTTTCGTAATCTTATGTGTATATAAGATTTAGTAATTTCAGAAATTATTTTCTAGAAATGTGATTGGCCAAATAATATTTTGTGGGACCAAAAGATTCTCTTGAAATTTTATTGGCTGAAATTTAGAATGGTGGGGCCAGAATCAACCAGAACCTCCGGTTAACTACGTCGCTCGAAAAAATTCTGTTTTTATATTGAGAATGTAGGTTTGTTTCATGTACAAATTACACATAAAACAAGTATATCTAGAAGGAGTAATATCTTTACATTGAAAAAACAGTAAATTATTGTACAAAAGTATTTCTAATGCATATAATATTCTTGACTTGTAAGTTAACTTAGGTCGTTATGACCATAACACTTTTGTGCAAGGAAAAAAGGGTCTGCAATCTTTATGTCATGCCAAAATGGTGGTGTCTTTGCAGTCAGCACTTGCAAAACCTGTGCGTTCTAAAGCAGAGCAGGTATTCATGAACTTTACAAATTCAAACAACCTTGTACGTACAAAGTCATGTACTTTACAAGCTCATTAATAATTCATTTGTCTTAGCTTTCCCTTTTAGGAGTTCAGACCCTAGTTAGCAATTCGGGATTCGGCATACGTACGGAACGACAAACATACGGGTATTATTCGGATTTGTAAAAATCAAATTCGGTCAAAGATCCGGTCTTCGGTTCGTGGTTCGGCAGTAGTACGGAACGGCATACGTACGTGTATTATTCGTTTTCGAAATATTAGTTCGGCATAAAAAATTCGGTAGACATATATAATAAATTAATAAGTATTTATAGTTATAAATGACTAATTTATGTACATATATGGTTTATAAGGTGGTTTCTCATCTACAGGTGTAGTTTATTATCTACATATATATGGTTTATAAGGAGGCAATGCATTTTAACGTGAAGTAAAAATGGTTATATAGAAAATATATGAAACATTTAACAAAAATCAACGCTTGACCCAGTGGTTGGGGGCACACTAGGGTGAACAAAGAGCCCCGGGTTCGATTCTCCGAATTATTTGCCGAATTGCTAACTAGGGTACAGACTTCAAACTTCAAACAACAAATTTGCTCTTGGGAGAGAGAGAACCAGAAGTGGAGCCGAAAAACAAACGTCCCTTGGGGCATCAGATAAAAACAAACCGAAAAACAAATTCAAAATTAGAAGTGAGACCATTGCCGCCCGTAATTGAGAATGGTCATGGCCTTAGCATTTAAGCTTCTAGTAAATAACCGGGCATGGTTGACTATACTTTTGCTAGATCAATAATGCGGTAGTAGTGCGGAACAAAAATAATCCAATATTTTTTTATTTTTTATTTTTTTTTATAAATAGAATATTATATTTCTCAAAAAGAATCAAATACAAAGTACAATGTCGATAGAGGAAAACCTAGCAATAAGTTGAGACCCTACACCTTTTTGAATTGAAATACCTAATCTATAAAAAAGAGAATTACCTATTTTGTAACTGAGGTCGTAATTAGCTATACAATTTCTCAACCTCTTCAAGAGAATCACCATGTCTTCACTAAGTTCTCCTAAAGTGGAGAAAGCAAGGATGCCAAAACCATACCCATGAGCGGACACCTTATCCAAATATTTTGCCTGCTTGCGTGAAATATCATTAGAAATGGCGACACCCGGAACGAAAACCCGACCACTAATACCGGAAAAAGGTGAAACACCCGTAACATCAAAAAAAAAATCTTGCCCATTATCCCAATTATAGACAAGAATGTCAGCGGGCCTTAAATCCTTGGCATCATCCGATAAGAGTCCAAGATTAACCTCATTTCTAGCTGCAACTCCGGCCTTATAAAAAATATCCGAAACAACATCCCTAACAAGGTCATGCCTAAACTTGATCCCTACCTCACTTGCACAATGAAGTGCATGATCGCCAAAGACATCCATGTTCCTTTTACAACAAGCACAAACATCTACATTTTCAAAAATAGGTATACCAAGTCTGTAACAGAGAACAACCCTGAACTGCCGAGGCCCCAGAGACTAATTAAGCCCACATATTGGTATAGCTTTGAGGTAATCTTGAGAATGATCGAGCCTGTTACTTTGCCATAGGATAGTGTCACGTTCTGTCATAGAAAATTTGTTAGGAATTTCTTTCTTAACAACTTCAAAATACTGCATTGCCAAGGATTTCATAGGACGAGTGGCAATAGTGTTGATGTTGAAAGTAGACAGTCCACAAACCTGCATGAACTGAGACAAAGCATGCTGAAAACCAAGACTCGGGTCTGACTCAGGTGGAAGCCTAAGAATAAACTCCTGCAGATTCCTTGTTTGAAAACAAGAAGCAAGATAGCAAAAATTGCTTGTATCTGTCATCGTAAGGACACCGAGACCCCCATCCCTCATTGGTAGCATAGCAATACGTTGCTGAAGAGAACCAAAACTTGCACCGTCACCTGTAACTATGTGTCGCAGAAACTGTAACAAGGGTTGATCATACAATGAAATAATCTGATGAAGAGCTTCAGGGTTAGTAGTTCGCAAGTTGAAATAAAGCTTTGAAACACCTGCGCAACTTCGTAATAATAACAGCTCACTTTGCGGATCCTGCAATTGCTTGACAGACTCCATGAGTTGCACTGTCTTGTCAACCTTATTCTTCACTAAATCACTGCAAAACTGCATATTGAGACTCACAGTACCTCCCAACAACTTAACACCACGAGAAGGTCTACTAACGTTGGCTGGGAAAACTCCATCTTCTTGGCTTCTAGGATCCGTGCATGGCCAGAACAATTCAGTCTTATTAATATTAAGATGTAAGCCTCGACTGCTGCCTTCATCCTGGATTATCGAGAGAGCTTTGTCCACTTCCATGGTGTCACCGACAATAGTACCGTCATCCAGATACCATGCATGCAAATCAAGATTGCACTGGCTTGAAATCATGTGCACTAGAGTATGTAGAACCAAGGAAAACAATAAAGGACCTAGAGGATTGTCACGCCCCAACTCTTAAATCTGCTTAGCTAATAATAAAATAACCTAAACCTGAAGTAACAGAATCTAGATCTTCTAACTTAAGGAACGTAATAAAGTAAAACCAAACTAATACCCAGACACTTTGATACTTCATAGATGAAACTGTCAAATGATATGAATATGTTAATATGTTGTTTTACAGATAAACAGGAATACATAAATATAAAGATACATAAACGTTCTTAATCTGCTAAATCTTCGAACTACGAAACGAATATCTCCATGCGCGCCATCACTTCAGAAATCTGAAACTGTAATGGGAACGAGTGAGCACATCATCCCAAAGGGGTGCTCAATGGAAACATATAACTCTCATGTAATCACCAACATGCATCACAGTTCTACTAAAGAAAATACAGTAAACATATTTACACACAACATAGAGCATAAGATTGCTCCAACTCGCATCCCCAGATATTGTGTCCATAGTGGCAATATCCGTGAAAGATCCACCACCGGATGGATCTACGAGAAACGAATCAAACAACCTAAACATATGTTATCCCAACCTCGTCTCACTCAATGGAGAAGAAGATGCTAGGAATAACTTCAGTCTCAAATGATGGCATGAATCCAGGTACCGTAAGATATTATCGTGGAATGAGTACACCTCATAAACCCAATGCCACCATCTAAGTCTAGAATATAATAAGGTTTTGATTACTATGATCTGACCCCGCACAGCAGGTTCACAAAGGCCCAATCATTATTCGTAGGCCGAAGTCTCCAAATAATGACCATATCCAGTCATGAACCTAGAATTTCTTCATAAGTCAAGGTCATAGTAACCTAGTCATACTACTAAGACTGAACAATCAAGTATGATATGCACAGAGTGACTTCCCCAAATAAAATGTAGTATATATAATAATCAACCGGGGTAAAGACGGACTACTAGGTAATAATCAACCGGGGTAAAGCCGGAATACTATCTTAAGACAATAAAATGTAATACTATTTATCCGAGGTAAAGACGAGCTACTAAGTAATATTCAAACAACGTAGCATTGCCCTACTAAACTTAGCAAAGAGCTATGGGGAATCACAGACAATCTTCGCGGGAAACCACCCAACCCATATCACACAACATACCCATTCAATCACAAACAACATGCTAACATAAAGTAAGGACTCATCATGCTCGCATATAAAGTAACTTAATGATTACAAAAAGGTTACAAAGTTCCCACCTGATTTGATGTCAAGCCACTCCTACCTTGAAATCCACCTTCCACTGGTTCATCCTTTGAATCGTTTGTTGTTATTATAGACTAACTGTTAATCACACAAGCACCCTAAGAAATTAGCCAAAAGGCTCACACAAGGTTCATAGCATAATCTCAAACAAGTAGGTTAAGTGAACTATCTAATGATACTAAGCCCATATATGGTTCTACACCTTTCCATTATCTATCTTTAGCACATCTAAAGGTTTACTAATTCAATTGGATAGGTTCTATAGTCCATTTGACAAGTGTAATGAATAACTATAACTTTGTAGAAGGAACAATGGTCAATTCGGACCATAAGGGTCCAAAATGTTAACATGTGAAACTAGTCCTAAGTCCAAGTCTACTAATCCGATCCATTTACACAAGGCCTGGTCCAACTGGGTCAGCTAACGGTCAAAAGAGTCAACTAACAGTCCACGTCTGGTCAACGTCCATGGCCAAAGATCAAGTCCCGGTCAAGGTCAACTCAAAGGTTTAACTCGGTCAAGGTCAAGTCTGATCTTGGCTCACTGAGCCAGTTCTGAGTCGTACGGATTCAACTCAGTCAGATACTCTGAGTTAGCTGAACTGACTGGGATGGCTAACAGGTTTAAAACCAAGATACAAGAGTTCATGCAATTATCACTACTAATAAAAACTCTAGCAGTACAATTCTAACAACAACAACTTCTAACTGAAGTGCCCCTAACAACAAATCTATGTAATCTAATCCTCCTTAACTCAAACTAGTACAACCTCTTCAACCACAATTCTTTCAAATCCAGTTCAGATTCATCACCACCAGTTCTTCATTGTATCCACCAGTGACCCCCTGTAATTCAAATCTATCTAAACTACACCACAGCTTCATTTTATACCCAACTCAGTCTCAACATACAACTAAAAAGCTCCATATTCATTCACTTCTTGAATTGCAGTTACATAAAACATTTAACCACCACTTCCAACATCTTCTCCCTGTAATTCATATCAATACTAGTTCCCCTGTATTTCCACAACACCAGAACCAACAACTTTATTCATCTAACTGAGTTTCACTAACATCTCCATTTGAAGTTACAGTTTCACCTGCAGTTTCAACAACCCATACACCCACTATCTGGAACAATACTAGCCTAATTACAATTACAATTCCTTCACCAATTGTATTTATCTACAACTACATCTCAGCTCAGCTCAATCAACAAACAAGATAAATATCCAAATCTTCAACTACCAATTATCCTTGTAACAACAATTTCATAATCTCCATAGAAACACAATTCTTAGCCAATCCACTATTACACAATGAACACCAATAACTTATTCATGTTCTTCAATTCCACAACACAATCTTTTCCATTCTTCCTGAGTTTGATCCAACATCAGTAATAACACCATTACCTTCACAACACGAGAATCAATTCCAAGTTCTTCATCAGCTTCAATTCAACCTCTAGTACAGAACTTCAAAACCTAACTTCTCAGTTCACATCAAGAACTCTTCGAATTATCAATTAACCAAAATCCTTTCTTCAATTCATTAAACCCATCTCCAATTCTTCTTAATCATCACCTAATTCGAATCTCAATTCAACTTAAGAAACCCTAATTTCCAGTTCTTCTAAAGAAACTTAAATTAAACCTAATACATTTACTTATACTTCAATTAAGAACAAACCCATCATAAATAACTCGATTAATTAATCAAATCAAACAATAAACCCTCGAATTAATAAAACCCTAATTTACCTTATCAAGATTCACAACAGCACCATCTTCTTCTTCGAACTAAACATAATCATCAACTCCTTCTTCTTTTCCACATCTTCACGAATAATTCTCTCAAGCCATACCTCAACAACATCTCTGTTACAACCATGACATGGTTTTCCTTAGCTGTAATTTGAATAAGTCAATTAGTTAGTAGTGCTTTGAATTCGTCAGTCAGTCATAACTTGAATTTGTTAGGAACGTGTCAGTAGTGCACCTGAAGGTGTGGAGTTATTGTTAAACTTGGGCTATATAAGTCCAGGGGAGAATGAAGAAGTTTATCAATGAAATTTTAATAAACACAGTTGTGTTGTTTAAGGATTGAGTCCCTCGAAGAACTCATTTATCTTTACTTTCAGTTACCAGATTTCTTAGATTTCAGTTCACTTATCTTTTTATTGCTGTCTACAGTTATCTATTCCCTGAACCGTAATATTTGGTATAATCAGAGCCAGGCATGACTCCAGGTGATGACTCAAAGAACGCATCAAAGGAGCATGAGATACCATTCGAAACGTTTATGGAACAAGGGCAAAACTCAATTGCAAATAAGTTGAATATGTTGATTGAACAGTTTCAAAAGTTTATGGAGCTACAGACTAATCAGAAGGCTGAAGAATCTAGAAAGGAAGAACGCATACCAGGTGCTCGACCAAATACCGGAGGTAGACTTCATCAAAATTTTGTTTCTGAAGCTCTTAGACCTGCAAGGGTCAAACTTGATTTTCCTCGTTTTGTGATTGGAGAAGATCCAACTATATATATTTGTAAGGCAGAGCAATGGTTTAAACTTCATGAGACTCCATTAGTAGATCAAGTTCCTTTGGCGGGTTTCCACCTCGAAGGAGATGCACAGTTGTGGTACCAGTTGTTGAAACAAGAAGTGATTTATATTTCTTGGGAGGAATATAAAGAAAACTTGTATGCTAGATTTGAACCGAATCAGTATATGGATTTCTTTGGGGAGTTATCAAAGTTAAGCCAGACCACCACTGTTCAGGACTTCCGAATCAAGTTTGAAAAGTTGTTGGCCAAGGCAGGGCCAATACCACAAAGTCAGCAGGTTAGTATGTTTACCAGTGGCCTGTTTCCTAATATTCGTACTGATGTGGAGGCGAACAAACCCACTACAATGGCATCGGCCATAGGACTAGCACGTCTCTATGAGGCTAGAGATGAATCACACAAAAAGCTTGCACCTAGCTCGTCAAAGGTTAATCAATTACCTAGTCAATCCACTACCCAAAATACTACTTTTAAATTCCAAAATTCAGTCAATACCCCAATGAAGATAATGACTACATAGGAGCTTAATGAGCGAAGACGAAACGGACTTTGTTTCAGATGTAATGATAAGTTTGGGCCTGGTCACCGCTGCAAGAAATTGTTTATGATTCAAGCGTGTCTTGAAGACAGAGACGATGATGTTGAAATGGAGATAGAAGCTGATGATGTTGTCGACCAAAATGACGAGACGCCTGAAATATCTTTGCACGCAATTGCTGGAACTCATGCATCTCAGACTATGCGAGTGCAAGGAAGTATCGGTAATAAGGGTGTCACAATACTCATAGACTCTGGGAGTACTCGCAACTTCGTAAGCAAAAGAGTAGAACAGAAGGTGGGATTGCAACCTGTTTCGAGTGGTCGATTGGAAGTGATGGTGGCATCAGGTGAGAAGCTAATCAGTTCTGGTAAGTGCTTCCAAACCAAGTTAAGATTACAAGGAGTTCCTATGCTATTCGATTTTTATGTTTTACCTCTTGAGGGTTGTGATGATATCTTGGGAACTCAATGGTTGAGTACTCTTGGACCTATTGTCTGTGATTTTTCTAAGTTGCATATGAGAATTACTGTGGATGGAAAGGAGGTATTGCTGCAGGGATTATCCGTACCGGAAAATGTGGTTGTTGGTGGTGCAAAAATCCAAAATGCGGCCAAGAAGAAGGAGGAAGGCATATTTCTGCAGTTGTATTCATTAACTGCCGCTTCGACTAACTCTTCCCACCAGCTTAATGCACAAGTGAAGGAGATCCTTGCTAATCAAATTGTGTTGTCTTCCTCCAAATCGGGACCAAGACCATAAGATCCAATTGTACCATGGACAGATCCAATTCGTTATCCCATGAAATAGAGAAGTTGGTGAATGATATGCTGTCTACAGGAGTTATACGCTTAAGCAACAGTTCCTACTCATCACCGGTGATCTTGGTTAAGAAGCCTGATGGGTCTTGGCGGATGTGTGTGGACTATAGGGGTCTAAATCACATCACAGTTAAGGATAAATTTCCTATACCCGTGATTGACGAGCTTTTGGATGAATTAAATGGCGCTCAATTTTTTACGAAATTGGATCTGCTTTCCGGTTATCATCAAGTGAGGATGCATCCCAGTGACGTAGAAAAGACGGCGTTTAGAACTCACCATGGGCATTACGATTTCTTGGTGATGCCTTTCGGCCTCACAAATGCGCCTTCAACATTCCAGTCCCTTATGAACGAGGTATTCAAAGATCATCTGAGAAAGTCTTTTTTAGTCTTTTTTGATGACATTTTGATATACAGTAGGTCATGGTATGAACATCTGAGTCACTTAGAAATTGTATTTTCTATTTTGAGAACTCACCAATTGTATGTCAAGTATGAAAAGTGTCAGTTTGCACAAATGGAAGTCAAGTACCTAGGCCATGTAATTACAAATGCAAGGGTAGCAGTGGATCCAGAAAATATAGAAGCGATGCTGCAATGGCCGATACCTGAAGCTCTTAATGCATTACGAGGTTTTTTGGGTTTAACCGGATATTACCGTAAATTTATCAAGAATTACGGTAAAATTGCAGCGCCTCTGACAAAGATGCTTAAGAAAGACCCATTCCATTGGAGTTTACTAGCGGAAGAGGCATTCAAGAAACTTAAGGAGGCTATGACATGTGCACCAGTTCTTGCGCTTCCAGACTTCTCAAAAATGTTCATTGTGGAATGTGATGCTTCGGGTTCGGGAGTAGGAGCCGTTTTGAAGCAGAACAGACCCATAGCTTTTTACAGCCACGCTTTACAATGACATAAATTGTTGTTGTCTACATATGAAAAAGAGATTCTTGCTTTGGTGTTGGCAATCCAAAAGTGGCGGCCTTATCTTTTGGGAAGACATTTCACTCTAATGACGGATCATCAAAGCTTAAAGCATCTCTGGTCCCAGAAGATCACTACACCAGCTCAACAAAGATGGCTATACAAGTTGATGGGGTATGATTTTACTATTGTATACAAAAATGGAAAAGAAAATGTTGTTGTTGATGCACTTTCAAGGAGAGGTCAACCAGACGGAGGAGATAATTATGCAATATCCCTTCCATTGCCTAACTGGATTGAGATAGTGAATGATGAAAACAAGTCAGATCCTGCCCTTAAAAGGCTTGTTCAGTTAGTACAAGAAGGAGAAGCTATTGGCCCTTGGAAACTGATGAATGATGTTTTGTTCTTCAAGGAAAAAATTTATTTAGCGGATGACTCGCCACTCATTTTATATATAATAGATCAGTTTCATGGCAGTACTCATGAAGGTTTTGTTAAGACACTCCAAAGAATTCGTTCAAATTTTTATTGAACAGGAATGAGGAAGAGAATCAAGGACTTTATACAGAACTGTGATACTTGTCAATGTCATAAAGCGGATCAAGTTGCACATGTCGGGCTTCTCCAACCTCTGCCAATTCCTTATCAGATATGGTAGGATATATCTATGGATTTCATTGACGGATTGCCAACGTCAAACGGTAAGACTACCATCTTTGTCGTAGTCGATCGATTGTCAAAGTATGCATACTTTACTGCCATATCTCATCCTTATACATCTGTTGGAATAGCTAGAATCTTCTTTGATAATATATTTAGATTACATGGCATGCCTCGGTCTATTGTCTGTGATAGAGACCCGACATTGACAAGTGAATTCAGGAGAGAATTGTTCCGGTTAAATAGTACTGCATTCAACTTCGGTTCTGCCTATCATCCGCAAACGGACGGGCAAAGTGAGGTGGTTAATCGCACACTGGAAATGTATTTGCGCTGCTTCACTAGTTCTCAACCCAAACAGTGGGCCAAGTGGTTAACATGGGCAGAGTATTGCTATAACACCAACTGGCATACAACAATTGGTCGCACACCGTTTGAGGTAGTTTATGGTCGTACACCCCCTTCTCTTTTAACTTACATTCCAGGAACTGCGAAACTGGAGTCTGTAGAGCAAGATCTCATGGCCAGAGACTCAGTGGTAAGAGAAATAAAAGACAAAATCAAGGAAGCTCAAGCTATGATGAAGAAAGTTTATGACTCAAAGCATAAAGAGAGAGAGTTTGCTGCTGGAGATATGGTTTATTTATAGTTACAACCATATAGGAAATTGTCCGTATCTTTGAAGAAGAAAACTAAACTCTCGGCAAAATACTATGGTCCTTTCAAAGTTGTGGAACGCATTGGTGTTGTTGCTTATAAACTAGCGCTGCCAGCAAGCTCACGGATTCATCCCATCTTTTATGTGTCTCTCTTCAAGCAGAAGATTGGTATGAATGCCAGTGTGCAACCTGATTTACCCAGGGTCAGTATGGATGAAGAGATGATTATTCCTATACCGCAAGCAATTCTGGATCGGCGCACAAGGAAGAATAAGCAAGAGTCCTTATTCATTGGCGTGGTTTATCTCCAAGTGAAGCTACATGGGAGGAAGAAGAAGCCTTGAAACTGCAATATCCTGATATAACCCTTGAGGACAAGGGTTTTGCTTAAGGGGGAGGGAGCTGTTACAGCCATGACATTGTTTTCCTTAGCTGTAATTTGAATAAGTCAATTAGTTAGTAGTGCTTTGAATTCGTCAGTCATTCGTAACTTGAATTTGTTAGGAACGTGTCAGTAGTGCACCTGAAGGTGCGGAGTTATTGTTAAACTTGGGCTATATAAGTCCAGGGGAGAATGAAGAAGTTTATCAATGAAATTTTAATAAACACAGTTGTGTTGTTGGAGGATTGAGTCCCTCGAAGAACTCATTTATCTTTACTTTCAGTTACCAGATTTCTTAGATTTCAGTTCACTTATCTTTTTATTGCTGTCTACGGTTATCTATTCCCTGAACCGTAACAATCTCTCGAACTTCAATATGGAAGAACAGAGGAGAAGAGAAAAGAAGAAGAGGAAAGAAGAAGAAAATAAAATGAAGAAGAAAAGAAGAGATCGAGTTTATCTTCTCGATCTGGCTAGAGATAAGGCCGACCAAGATTGCTAAAGGCACTCGACCAAAAGATAAGGGCATCCAAGGCGGCTAGACTGCAAAAAGACTATTTTGTCCTTCAAACAAATCAAAAGATTTCTCCTTTGTCTGATATCCGAATGACACGTTCGAGTAATCCATTCCACATTATTTTTCGAGATCCATCCAAAGATACAAATTTTGTATCTAGATTGCTGTTAGATTAATTTCTATTATTTAACGTTCATGTTAAACTAATCGAGTTATTAGCGGCTAAGTCGTCTCTTGACTAGTCTAATAGTGTTGACGAGTTTGAGGGTCCTTACAAGGATCCCCTTGTTGCACACCAAGAGTAGATGAAAGAACATACTCGTTATAGTAAAGCCTTGTTGGTGTAGCATAACAAAACTCCACCCATCTGGAGATGCTATGACACCTAAGTCTAACTTCATGGATTAACGTGGTTCGATCAACCATATTTTAAAATAGTTGGTAAAGACATGGATTTTGGTTGGTATCTTAGCAACAAGCTGGGCTCCAACTCCTCTTTGAATAACAATGCCCAATCTATGAAAAATAAAACTACCAAAACCACTACTAGCGTCAGTACTAACTAAACAATTCTTCAGATGCTTGAAAAAACATAAAGTATCATCACCAAGCTCCCCTAGAGTAGAGAAGGCTAAAACACCCAGACCATAACCCAAGGAAGTGCAGCTGTCCAGATATTTAGTGCGTTTTCTAGAAACTGCGTTAGAAATTGCCTTTCCAGGGACAAATGAGCGAACACCGTCACCAGCGAAGGGCGAGACAAAGGTAACATACATGCAAACATCTCGACTATTTTCCCAATTAAGAACAAGGATATCAGCCGGTCTCAAGTCTATGTCATCATCTGACTGAACACCAAGGGATACTTCCTTACGCGCAGGTACATTAGCCTTGTAGCAAATGTCAAAAGCAACATCCCGGACAAGATCATGTCGGAACTTGCCCCCAACATCTTAAGATAATGAAGCGCATGGTCTCCGAAGATGTCCCTTGATCGGCCGCAACTTGAACATAAACCATTCTCAGCAAACAAAGGGATACCAAGTCTATAACATAGCACATCACGGAACTGTCTAGGATCGAGGCACTGATTAAGACCACTAATAGGTATTGCTAATAAGTAATCTTGAGCATGCTTGACACGGTTGCACTGCCACAGAATGGAATCTCTTACATACATTTGAAATTGGTCAGGGATTTGCTTCTTGACTGCATCAAAATAAGTGACTGCCAGGGCGTGCATGGAAGGGGGGGGCAGTATCATCGACATAATAAGAAGGAGGTAATCCACATACTTGAATGAAGTTTTGCAGAGCCAACTGATATGCAGAGCCTTTGTTTGCTGAGAATAAATCACCCAGAATTGTCTTCTGCACTGAAGTTGTCTGACACTGAGAAGCGAGGTAGCAGTAAGCACGAGTATCAGCCATGGTGTATATGCCGAGGCCACCCTCCTTGATGGGCAACGTGGCTAATATCTGCTGCAGAGGAACAAAACCAGCCCCATCTCCAGTGATGAGTAAACGTAAATACTTAAGTAAATGGTCATCAAAAAGATCAGTAGCTGGCTGTAAGGCTGCTGGATTGGTAGTATGCATTACAAAATTTAATCGAGAAACACCAGTGCAATTGCGAAGTAATAGCATCTCACTTTGTGGGTCTTTGAGTTTTCTGATCGCTGCCATTAGTTGAACAGTTTTATTTACCCTGGTCAACAATATGTCACTAATAAAGCCCAAGTCCAAACTCACCGGACCACCCAAGAGTTTAACACCATTAGCCGGTCTACCAATTTCGGGGGGGAAAAACTCTAACAGCAGTACTACTGGGATCAATAGAAGGCCAAAAGACTTCCGTCTTCTTCACATTAAGATGCAAACCCCTACTTGGGCCTTCAGTTTCTATTATGTTCAAGGCCTTGGCTACCTCTAAAGTATCACCAATGATAGTGCCATCATCAAGATACCAAGCGTGTAGGTCAAGTTTGCATCGGGAAGCAATGGACTTCACTAGAGGATGAAGAGTCAACGCAAACAACAAGGGACTGAGAGGGTCACCTTGTTGAACTCCAAGTGCAGACGACAAAATATAATGGTCATAAAAGAGATTTTCAGGGCGCATGTAACAAAATTCAACCCAACGAGAAATACCTGGGCAATGAAGGCGAACTTCCTTGACGAGTTGAGTTCTGCTCACCATGTTAAAGGCATTGGAAAAGTCAATAAGAAACATTGACATTTTATCCGAATACCCTTTCCTCTCAACTAAGCAATTTACAGCATGTAAAATCCCCTCTCCTCCAGCAGGCACCCCAACTCCAAACTAATAATCGCCTAAGTAAGAATTCATATCCTTACCGACAGAGAAGGCATCTACTTTTGTGACCAATCTTCGCCATACCGTACCCACAGCAATATGACGAATACCCCTACCCGGCTTAAGTAAAGGGGTTAAGGGCACAATGGCAATGAACTCCCCTAGAATCGCAGGACAGCAACCAGCCAACCAAAGGTTGACAACTCCTGTAATTGAAGCAAGTAAGTTATCTGCCACTGCTGCAGCTGCTCCACTCATCACGTCCATCAAATGTTGAGCCCGAAGACCATCACGTCCACATGGCGTACCTTTTGGGAAGCTTTTGATAGCTCCCAAAACAGCACGAGAATCTACAGTAATAGGGTCAGCCAAGATAGCATCAACGGGAATATCTGGTGGAGGGGCAGGCGGGTGTTTGTCTTGCAATTCGAGATAAGTTTGCTCACAGCGAGGGGCCAAACCAGAAGAAGAAAGCACCCGAATAGCAGCTGCAAAGTGATCACATTCAATCTTCCTCCGACAAGTCGTTACATTAATAGCTCCTTGCTTTTTATCTGTCTTCGAATCTGCCTTCCTAGAACCAAAGTACAAAGGCTATTGACGAAGTTTATTGGCCAGGGAAAAACAACCACCAGGCTCCCTCCAAACTGACAATGCATGGTTGATGGCGACAACTTGGAGTCTCTTCTTATTGCCTGATTTAGCTTCGGCAGAGCTTTTAGGCCGGTAAAGAGATAAAGTACATATTGGTAGGAGTAGAAGTTGAATCCACGCTGAGATATTACTTGAGCTGCCGATGATTCTGTCAAGACAAACCTTTAGTTCTCGAAAAAGTGAGTCTGCACTTGTGCGGGATGCAAGTGACTGTGGTAAGCTGCCTCTGCAACATGGCAGTAAGCAAATCCGTGGATAGAGCTACAGTATCACTACTGATCACCTCAGAAATTGGCAAATTGGAAGGCTCTGCAACTTCAGTTGAAGAACCAACACCATCTGAGCTAACAACACCTGGTTTGTCCAAGCCGAGAAGAAGAAAATCAACCTCACCAGCACCATTAAGAGGTCCAGCGAAAACCTCACCATGCACAACTCCATCTCGTCCTTTGCACGGCGTCCTCCATGCGTGTAACTGCATACACTTGCAACACATCCACATACGAAGGCAGGGGAGAGTTTTCTCCCAAGCAAGATACACATCCCGATTGTTAGAAATCAAGTCCCTGCAAAAAGGTTTGCGGTCTTCGGAAGATAAATGTCTGTCAAGGTGCTTCACAAAGGATCCTTTGGCGTATCCTCTACCATTCACGCCATCTCCACATCCATGGAAGGACTTGAAAGGGAAGTAAAAGAAACCACCCCCTGTTGTACTGGAGGATGGGGTTGCAGGTAAACGTGGGGTTTTCGGAGCTCTGGACATGGCAGCAATGGAGAGAAGAAAGAAAACCCTAAAAAATAGAATGGAACTAAAACCCTAGCTATAAACTGATCGCAAAGTTCAAATGAAAGCAAAGGAAAACAAAAGAGTGAAACAAAGCAGTGGAACCTAAATCGAAAAAGCAAAAGAAGGTTAAAATCAAACATGGTGTTTTTGGTGATTAAACCCGGTTTTCAGTCGCCGGGAAAAAATCGCCGGAGCAACCATGAGAGAGACCTTGACAATTAGATTTTTTTTTCATTACATAATATACTTCATGTGTTTTAAAATGATAGGTTTGATCCTTGAGTTAGTACTTTGTAGTATAATTTATTCTGCAACTCTTAAAATTTTTAGGTAACTTAAAATCACGGTACATATATTATTAGTAAGAGCGTCCATGGTCATCAACCTAATACGATAAATATACTATATTTGAGCTGCAATGCACACAGTATATTTGTATATATGCCATATATGCTAAACTCTTATGGACATTTACGACCATGTGAATTTAGCAATAACTAAATTTAGCTAGGCAGAGACTCAAACTTACTTCACGTGGTGTTTAATAAAGGGGACGGTTCTTAAACCCCGCCGTGAAATAGTTTTATCTAAGACGGGTTCTAAAACACTGTCAAATATATATCTAAAATATAGGCGTTGATTAAGGAGAATCAAAGGTGAAGGTAGAAGACGTAGAGACAAGAAGGAGGATATCTTATTAAAGAGATTAGTAGTTGTAATACATAGGTTTGTTTATATACATATAAAGGGGAAACTAGATGGACCTAGAGGTGTCAAACAAGCCGGTCCGGCCTGTCAACTAAGCCCAGCCTAAGCCTGGGCCAGGCTTGTTTTGTATTAGGCTAGGCCAGACCGGGCCAGGCTAGCCTGCCAACTTCTGAAAATTTTAATATTCTATCAAAAAGGTTTGGTTGCCAAGATTTGAACTCCCGTTTTCAAGTAAACTTCGTTCCCCTGTTAACCGGTTATGCCAGCTCCTTTTTTGTTTTTACATTATTTTTGTTTTGACATCAATCAAGTTTCATTTTATGCAAAATATTATGTTATTTTATTTATGCAAATTATCAACTAAGAGCTCCTTTTTGTTTTTACATTATTTTTGTTTTGACATCAATCAAGTTTCATTTTATGCAAAATATTATGTTATTTTATTTATAGCAAATTATCAACTAAGAGTTCTGTCCAAAAATAAATTATATATATATATATTTTAAGCAAGTTTATATATATATGGTGTATACATAAACAAGCATGCATGATCGCATGGATATTTTTTTTTTCTATAAGTTACTGAAATTTGTAACGTTTATTGTATCATTAAAGGACTTAAGGAAATAATTAAGAATAATTATTTACATTATAAATAAAGATCCTTAATTAGCTAATTTCAAATTTATTGAAATTTCTTAACATTTATTTAGTCACTAAACGACTAAAGAATAACTAAAATTATATTAACTAAACATTTATAAGTGAACTATAATTATTTAACATACTATAAATAAAGATCCCTAATTAATAGCTATATAATGATACGTAAAAACGGAATAGAAAGGAACAAGCATAAAAAGGGTGACGTAAGCCATCACTGTTTAATATTTGTAATATATTTTAAAATTTGAAACTAGTCACAACACCTCCCTTGGAATATTGGTAAGGTGGATGTATATACTAATAACCAACCCCAGGGTTCATACGTTCGAGCCTCCTCACACTCTTTTTGAACAGAATTACGAAGCTTTATACATACGCAGGCCTTAACAGGCTAGTCACAACACCTCCCTTGGAAGATTGGTAAGGTGGATGTATATACTAATAACCAACCCCAGGGTTCATACGTTCGAGCCTCCTCACACTCTTTTTGAACAGAATTACGAAGCTTTATACATACGCAGGCCTTAACAGGCTAGCCTGGCAGACCTTTGCTGGCCCAGGCTAAACCAGGCCGGGCTATGACAGGCTAACATGATAAAAAGTGTAGCCCAGCCTGGGCCTGTGTTGAGCCTGAGCCCAGCCTGGCCTATTTAAGCACGGACCAGGACAGGCTTTAGCCTGCTAGTATGGGCCAGGTCGGATCAGGCCCAGGCCGGCCTGGCCTCTTTGACACCTCTAGATGGACCGCACATCCATAGGACGTAGGCCCTGTAGTACTCCCTATTGTGCGGTTCAATAACAAAACTTTATACATAGTGCTTTGAATGTAGTTCTTCAAATGTCGCTCTCTCCTTGATGACTTGTGCCGAAATCAATTGCCAGGGTTCATACGTTCGAGCATCCTCACACTCTTTTTGAACAGAATTACGAAGCTTTACACATACGCAGGCCTTAACAGGCTAGTCACAACACCTCCCTTGGAAGATTGGTAAGGTGGATGTATATACTAATAACCAACCCCGGGGTTCATACGTTCGAGCCTCCTCACACTCTTTTTGAACAGAATTACGAAGCTTTATACATAGTGCTTTGAATGTAGTTCTTCAAATGTCGCTCTCTCCTTGATGACTTGTGCCGAAATCAATTGCCTTACTAAAACTTCAACAAGGAAAAACCCAGTGGGATAAAATCTTGGTACAGCTCTTCACATGTAGTACTTCACATGTTTTTCATCACATGCAATACGATCTTCAAAGATCGACGAGTCTAAGTTAATTGCCTCGTTAAAACTTTGTCAGGAAAACCCAGAGGGACAAAACCTGAACTAAATAAAAAGAGTACAATATTAAGCAAACTTAGAACATAGTTGGACTCGAATATGTTGCCTTATTAAAACCTTGACAAGGAAAACCCAGTGGGACAAAACCTTGACGAATGGAAAAGAATACAACGTGACAGATGCAAGTAAAGATGATCTGTTGCAGATGATCACTTTGCTCCGTTGAAATTGATTAGTTTCTTCACAACTCCTAAGGAAGAAAATCCTTGTGGGAAAGACAATATCCTTAGTTGGCAAATTACTTCCCGATGTTTGTTGTTGTCTCATTAAAAACCTTGCCGGGTAATAAAACCTTGTGGGAAAATCTATTCTCGATCGAAGGGAAAAAAAGTACAACACAACTTCAATTTCGAAGTAAAGTATGGCGGCATCATATCCTTGGATCCTTCCCCTGATGTTGGCATCTCCCCGTGATTACTTTCAGGGTTGTTCCAGACAGTTCCTTTAGTCATATGTTTTTTGAAACTGAATATTGGTAATGACTTAGAAAATAGTCTACCATATCTCCCCTTGATTACTTTCATTGGAGAAGAGATTATTGTTCCTTCATAATAAAAAACCTTTGGATTGCAGTTCCTTAGCATTCCTTTTTTATGTCTTTGCAGGGATAAAATAAACTCATGTCGATGGTTACTTTTAAGTATATGATTATGTTCATTTATACCATTCCAATGATGTTACATTGGCGCTGAGCAATATCTAGCTAACAAGTTCACTGAGGATGTAACATTTGGTCGAGTATATTATGCCAAGTATAATAATGCGTCTATTGTATTTAGATAAAGTGAAATTCACTCCCAACACATCTTCGTCATCTTCCTTTAGACGAATTGGTCATTTACTTACATTTGAACCCGACTAACCATTGGAGTGCTGGCAGGATGCATGCCCTTGTTAAATTTTCTGACAAATTTAGATCTATGCAAACCGGTGGAATAATATACCACAAGCTCAATTTTTGATCGAGCTTTCCCCAGATTTCTCATCTCAAATTTGGATTTAGAGTAGCTTGTAGGATCTCTTATTTTATCAAGAGCACCCATTATGTCTGTACCATCGACATAGGTAGCTACAATTCCAAATCAGGAACTTGCTTGTGAATACGCAAGGAAAAATACCTTACTTGTCTATCCCCTCCAAATCAAATAGCTACTTAGACGGTTATACCACATTCAGATGATTGTTTCATTCCGTAAGTGAACGTCCTGTCTAATTGTAAACGCACTTTTTGGTCTAAAGTCACTTGATTTGGGTAACAAAAGGTTATCAGGACCTTTTGTAAATATCTTCTGTCTCTTGATTCTTTTAGGGATACGTAATAACCACATACATATGCTGTATTTCAAGTCCTTTTGAAATTACCAAGCTAACTAAGTAGCGGAACACTATAAAGTTCATTACAAGAGGACAATTCCATGGCTTTGTGAGAAACCTCATTCCACAAGGCGAGTCTTGATACTTTGAGACTTCATTCTTCCCACTGTGCTCTATGACAAATAATCATGTATGTCTCATAGGATTTACATTTGGTTGGTTAGCACTACCACACCAAATACCTGTATATTTGTTAAAGAACCAAGTTTTACCTAGATTGTGTAGGCCAAATATTCTCTTTGTTGAGATTAAACAATAAGAAGCATTGTTCGATCTCGTCGTTCTCTATTTTCCATTGACTCGTGTGTGTTCTCATAATCCTTATGTTAGAGCACTGCTCAGTCAAACTCGCAAGCGTTGCTATCTCAAGCTTGTTTTTCAATGCTAGTGATCAAAACTATAAGTCTTGATTTCTAGTCTACTTATAGATGTCTCGGACTAGGATAGATTGTGTAGTTGAGAATTAGACTTCACGGCGTTCATCAATTGAAGACGAAGAACTACTAAGGAGAGCTTGTGGAACTTCATCAACAAAAGGATGTGGAGACTGAAACTCATCTATCACTTGGAAAGTCTATTTTTACTTTATCTCCTATATTGAGACATAAGTCGTGTTATGATATAGTTTTCTATTATACACATTTGAGATTTCGGGCTGAGTTTAATTTCTCGGAATATTTGTTGGTAAGCTTTCGCTTCAACCAAGTTCATCTTATATTCTTGACGAAAGTCAAAATATGATCATGTGAAAATCGCCGAGTAACATCTTACATGGTTTGTGTGATACAATCATTTGGTGTATACTTGGAATGTTTCGTTATGATTATTTCAATAACTTGAAAATTACTTTGATGCTAATAATGTGTGAAAACGGCTATTGTCATCCTCTAAGAAAGTTTCAATGATTGAAATAAGAGTTTAGAATACTTAATCACTGGATTATAAACATAGTGTGTATGTGATCCATGACCAGAACTAAAGTATGCATACCCGTATGCGTACTTGAAGTTGTGAAATTCCGTGTACCAAGTACACATACCTGTACGCATACTTGCGTAAGGTATAGGTCCGGGAATTTCTTCTAGGTTTTGGAAGTGTACTAAGTATGCTTACCCGTTCGCATACTGGCGAACCCAAACTCAGACCGGCTACTTAAGTATGCGTACACGTTTGCATACTTGAGTGGTTAAAGTTCTAAAATCGGTTGGCTCATGAACTAATACATTTATATATTAAGGGATGCATTCTTTGCAAACCGTGGCTATAATGTTCATGAATTGATTCGAGTGAATCAAACTGATTTTGCTTCAATTGTGTTCTTGTATACTTCTATGAGAATATAACAATTGAACAACTCTTTAACTAGTTTCATTTGAGTCATTTGAACTAATTATGGTTAAGATGAATAAGGTTGATATGAGAGTGTTCATATAGCTAACCTCGGTTAACTACGGTTGAGCCAACATGGTGTACACGTTTAGGTACGGTTGCATAAACCTAAATGAGGGTACATTTAATTTGTGTATAACAAGCTAAGTTCGATCTAACGGTTGAAAGATATTAGCTTGAATCTAATCAAGTTTTCATCTAACGGTGAATATTGAATGATTTGTTACCAAGGTAACTTAGATTGCAAACCCTGATTTGAAAACTATATATAGGAGAACTCTAGCAACTGAGAAACCTAATCCCCACACCTCCTCTCCTTTAACCTTAGATTTTTCACGAACCATGTAGGTTAACGACTCAAAGACTTCATTGGGATTGTGAAGCCAGACCAAACTATTTTCTATGTAGTTGCGTGATCTGATCTTGTTGTTTCTATCGTATTTGAGTACTATCTTCTCTAAGATTGGCTCGATATTTAATCTCCGATAGGCAAGATAAAAAGTAGTCACAAACATCTTCGTCTCATCGTCTGTGATTCCACAATATCTTGTTTCGCTACCATACGATTAAGATTATTGTGAGGTGATTGATATTTCTAGGCTGTTTTTCGGGAATATAAGTCCGGTATATTAATTGGTTCCTGTTCACCTTGATTTATCAAAAGATGGAACAAAACTTGTAGGTATTTCTGTGGGAGACAGATTTATCTATTCCTATAGACTTTTCTGTGTGAGACAGATTTGTTTATCAAGTCTTCGACTTCGATTCGGAGCAACTCTTGGTTGTGGGTGAGATCAGCTAAGGTAATCAAGTGCGTAGTATCCTGCTAGTATCAGAGACGTAAGGAGTGCAACTGTACCTTGAATCAGTGTGAGATTGATTAGGGTTCAACTACAGTCCAGTCCGAAGTTCATTGGTAATACAATGTTGTGTTCAAATCTGGACTAGGTCCCAGGGTTTTTATGTATTTTCGGTTTTCCTTGTTTTTACAAAATTCTGGTGTCTATGTTATTTCTTTTCCGCATTATATTTTGTTATATAATTGCAATATCACAGGTTGTGCGTTGAATCGGTCAATTGGTAAATCTAACCTTTGGTTGTTGATTGAAATTGATTGATCCTTGAACATTGGTCTTTGGTACCGTTCAAGTTATTTCTCTTATATTCAATTGGGCTCGCAAATTCCTATTTGCTGATTGCAGACTGAATTGATAAAGTGAGATACAAAACTCTTTGATATACTTTCCTCTAGATTGAGTCTAATTGTCTAGTTGATTCTCTTTAAAGTATATTGAAGTTTGTCTATTCAAATTTCCAAACGAAATATTGGGTGTGGTTGTTAGATCCCCGCTTTTTCAATTGGTATCAGAGCCGGCAAACACATAAGAGCTCATAAGTCTATGTTTGTGGAAATCCGATTTCTGTGGACCTACGATGTATCTCACAAATCACGTACATAGAGATGTCTTCCTAAGTTTCTGATCATGCCAAAAATCTTGGATCTTCCTCAAAGGATAACTCCTTAGCAGATTCTTCCGAATCCCGGGGGAAAGACAAGAAATTTGACATCGTGTCAGAATCAGAAATGGAACTCACCAGATCGTTAAAAAAAATCTGTTGATATCATTGACTTTTAAGATTCTAAAATCAAGACTCTTGAAGAAAAGAATGATCAGCTCATTGATGAATTCGAGAAATCTCTTGAAAGAGAACGTGAACTCTGTTGCTTTATTGAACCTCTCTCTAACAATATCGAAAAGTTGGTTCAAGAAACTACTCTACAGCGTGAAAAGATTAGTATGCTTGAAGATATTATTAGAGAGAACTCAATTAGAGAAAAACGTTTAATCAAGGCTCATTCATCAAAAATAAACAGTCATCGTGTTGAAAAAGAGAAACTTGTTGCATCTCTTCGATGTGCCCAAGAATAGTGTAACACCTTAAAAAAGGATAACTCTGTTTTGATGAGTAAGTCATCCTATGTACCTTCCTATGATACTCACAAGGTTTTACCCAGCATGAAGAAAATTCCCTCCAAGGAATTACCCACTGTGAATCACTTACAAATTTTGCATATGCCGGAAAAGGTTATGAGTCAAGGAAATTATGTTTCTAATCCAAAATGTTGTTCCTTATGTGGAAAAAAGAATCACTTTGCTCTTCATTATTTTGCTAGAAAGAAACAAATCTCAGATCTTCATTATTTGTTTCTTTCTACTACCAACGGAGTAAATCGTATGACGACATCTACAGTGAATTTCCTTCCTGCAAAAAACCAGAATTCTTATAAGAATGATCTTTTTTCAAGAAATCGTCACAGGTTGCAAGTTCCTCTTAATGGTATAAACTCTTATGCCACAAATGAACACCTTCCATGTTCTTATAGGAATAAGTCTTGTAAGTCTAAATCAAGAAGATGGAAATCCTTCACCTCTTCTCCTCTGGAACCAATTTCTAGAGGTCCTAGACTTAGTCCTCAGAAAAATCCTTCTGATGGACTTTTAAAGGGGATTATCACTAATTCCTCTGGGTTAAGTTACAATCAATGGAAAAAGGGGAATTCTCGATACAAACGCACAAATATTTGTACAACTTATCTCCCACAATTCACAGTGAGAATACTTTTCACTTCTTTACCTGATTTCAGGTAATTTAGTCCTTGTATCTATCTTGAGAGTTGCAAGGATGATGATGTGGGAGTATCAAGATTAGTTGTATGTTTCTATGCGTCTTTATGTTAATATTATACGATCATGCTGATCGTATCTCTGGCTCTAATTTGAAAAGAAGTGCTCTAAATTATTGAGCCATGATTAACAAGTATTGTGTTTTCTCTAGATGGATTTTTTTTAATCCTTTCCTCTTTTGTGTCCGGTCCACGAATGTCCGTGTCTCCTTCATATGAGTTCATAGGGTTTCCATAACAAGAGATTCCTTCTCTTGTTTACAAAAATATATACTTTATATTGTGTTTTTCCATCCCTAACTAAAACTCATATGCAAAACTCTTCAAGGTCTCAAGAGATTCTGAGTCTTGACATGGAGAAGGACACTCAAGGAAGAGAATAGATTCAAGAACTTGTTTTGAAGAAGATGCTTGCAAGGAAAGAGCACAACTCCTGTATTGATGAATCTGTGAAGGATTTAACTCGTTCTCAGGGTGATTCAAAGGTCGAGTTTGCGAATCTTCAACTGCAAATAAATCATCTTTTGGATGGTCAAGCCAGAATCCTTGCTAATCAACAGATCTTGATAAGGAATCAGAAGAAACTCATCGTGGACTGCGTTAAAGCTAGACAACTTGCTTGTGTTGTTGATCGTAAGGTTAGTGTTCTAACTCATGATCATGGGTTTCCACGGTCAAGAAAATCAAGGGAATCAGCGACACCTTCTATGATGGATTCATTGAAAGGTATGAAGTTATCAAAGAGCAGTAATATTGTCAAGAAAACTTCTTATGAGAATTTATTCTTGTGTTTTTAAGAAGGATAACTAGGGTTTGGAATAGCCATTATTGTGAGTACACATAGCTATTGCCAACGTTTTCATCTTGCAATGTTTTTAGATTTATTTATTTAAATTCTAAAGTTATTTGGAAGATGATTTTTGCAGTATTATCGTTATGGTTTTATATATTGCAAATTATTATGGGATATGTTGTTTACGTCCGTGAACCTTGACTGTCCCATACTTGTTCAAAATTTAGCTCTATTATATGTCGGTATGAAAGTATTAATAAAAGATAGAATGAACTTTTGACTACAAAAGTTAAGCCTTTTATGTCATTATGCAAATATTGATGGAAGAAAGGATGAACTTTTGTTTACAAAGATTAAGTCTATTATATGTCATTGTGCAAATAGTGATGAAAAATAGAATGAATCTTTGATTATTCCGCAGTATTGGTCTTTTCCTGATCCACATCTTTGTGCATCTATTGTGTTGCTCCGTAAGTTCTCTTATGTTGAGCATGACTCATTGAATTGATCATTTACCTTGTGGTTAATTCAATTGATATTTTTGGATACAAATTCATATTCTTACGTGATTTGTTAATGTCCAAAGAAATCCTTCTTTTCTTGTAAAAGTAATGTCGCTCTTGTTGTTTTTTCGGGAATGACATTTTATGGGGGAGAGTTCTTAATTGAACTTGTGCTTAGTTTCCAAATCTTTGTGGGGAGTGTGACTGTGGAATATTGTAGGGGTTATCTTGTATCTTTATAAACTCCTTGATGAATGCATTTTGTTTCGACTATATGATGTCATCTAAACAAGTTGATATGTTGTTCTGTTTTGGTCATGAAGTATCTCTATGAAAATTTCATGAGGATCCCACTAGTTTTCGTACCTTTGCAAATTTATATTGACAAAAAGGGGGAGAATTAATGTGTAGTTCACACTAAAAATACGTATGGTTTACTGATCATTATGTAAGGAGGAGTGATACATATCACCATAGTATTGTTGTCAAAGTTGTGATACAATTGAACTTTGATGTTGTGTAATGATACTATGACACTGTATAACAATGATTGAGAGCAACGATTTTCTCATTGTTATAGCTACGGATCTTCAAAAACTATGATGCTGATTTGATTACATTTGGAATCATTGGAGTACTTGGAAGTGATGAAGATTTCGAGTAATGTTGAAGAACCAAGGAGATCAAGCATTTGGATGAGAAGCTACAAAGTTTATTTATTTTGTAATCCATATGTATTGATAGTTTTGTCATTAAAATTGACAAAGTGGGAGATTGTTAGAGCACTGCTCGGTCGAACTCGCAAGCGTTGCTATCTCAAACTTGTTTGTCAATGTTAGTGATCAAAACTATGAGTCTTGATTTCTAGTCTACTTATAAATGTCTCAGACTTGGATAGATTGAGTAGTTGAGCATTAGACTTCACGGCGTTCATCAATTGAAGACGAAAACCTACTAAGGAGAGCTTGTGGAACTTCATCAACAAAAGGTATGTGGAAACTGAAACTCATCTATCACTTGGAAAGTCTATTTCTACTCTATCTCCTATATTGAGACATAAGTCATGTTACGATATAGTTTTCTATTATACACATTTGAGATTTCGAGCTGAGTTTAACTCGCTTACATATTTCTCGGAATATGTTATGGTAAGCTTTCGCTTCAACCAAGTTCATCTTATATTCTTGACGAAAGTCAAAAGATGATCCTGTGAAAATCGTCGAGTAACATCTTACATGGTTTGTGTGATACAATAATTTGGTGTAGACTTGGAATGTTTCGTTATGATTATTTCAATAACTTGAAAATTACTTTGATGCTAATAGTGTGTGAAAACGGCTATTGTCATCCTCTAATAAAGTTTCAATGATTGAAATTAGAGTTTAGAATACTTAACCATCATTGTATTATAAACATAGTGTGCATTCTTGCATGTATGTGATCCATGACCGGAACTAAAGTATGCATACCCGTATGCGTACTTGAAGTTGTGAAATTCCGTGTACCAAGTACACATACCTGTACGCATACTTGAGTAAGGTATAGGTCCGTGAATTTCTGCTGGGTTTTGGAAGTGTACTAAGTATGCGTACATGTTCTCATACTGGCAAACCCAAACTCAGACTGGCTACTTAAGTATGCGTACACATTTGCATACTGGAATGGTTAAAGTTCTAAAATCGGTTGGCTCATGAACTAATACATTTATATATTAAGGGATGCATTCTTTGCAAACCGTGGCTATAATGTTCATGAATTGATTCGAGTGAATCAAACCGTGGCTATATAGCAATTGAACAACTCTTTAACTAGTTTCATTTGAGTCATTTGAACTAGTTATGGTTAAGATGAATAAGGTTGATATGAGAGTGTTCATATAGCTACGGTTGAGCCAACTTGGTGTTCATATAGCTACGGTTAACTACGGTTGAGCCAACATGGTGTACACGTTTAGGTATGGTTACATAAACCTAAATGAAGGTACATTTCATTTGTGTATATAACAAGCTAAGTTCGATCTAACGGTTGAAAGATATTAGCTTGAATTTAATCAGGTTTTCATCTAACGGTGAATATTGAATGCTTTGTTACCAAGGTAACTTAGATTGCAAACTATGATTTGAAAACTATATAAAGGATAACTCTAGCAACTGGGAAACATAATCCCCACACCTCGTGTGTAATACTAGTTTCATAAGATAGAGTCAATTCTACTTTAACCTTAGGTTTTTCACGAAACCCTGTAGGTTAACGACTTAAAGACTTCATTGGGATTGTGAATTCAGACCCAACTATTTTCTCTGTAGTTGCGTGATCTGATCTTGTTGTTTCTATCGTATTTGAGTACTATCTTTTCTAAGATTGGCTCGAGATTTAATCTATGATAGGCAAGATAAAAAGTAGTCACAAACATCTTCGGCTCATCGTTAGTGATTCCACAATATCTTGTTTCGCTACCATACGATTAAGATTATTGTGAGGTGATTGATATTTCTAGTTTGTTCTTTGGGAATATAAGTCCGGTATATCAATTGGTTCATGTTTACCTTGATTTATCAAAAGACGGAACAATACTTGTAGGTATTTCTGTGGGAGACAGATTTATCTATTCTTATAGACTTTTCTGTGTGAGACAGATTTTTTTATCAAGTCTTCGACTTTAGGTCGTAGCAACTCTTGGTTGTGGGTGAGATCAGCTAAGGGAATCAAGTACGTAGTATCCTGCTGGGATCAGGGACGTAAGGAGCGGAACTGTACCTTGAATCAGTGTGAGATTGATTAGGGTTCAACTACAGTCTAGTCCGAAGTTCATTGGTAGTAGGATAGTGTATGTAGCGGCTTAATACATTGTGGTGTTCAAATCTGGACTAGGTTTTGTTTTTTTGCATTTGCATTTGCGGTTTTCCTCGTTAACAAAATTCTGGTGTCTGTGTTATTTTTTTTCCGCATTATATTTTGTTATATAATTGAAATATCACAGGTTGTGCGTTGCATCGATCAATTGGTAAATCCAACCTTTGGTTGTTGATTGAAATTGATTGATCCTTGAAAATTGGTCTTTGGTACCGTTCAAGTCATTTCTCTTATATTCAATCGGGGTCGCAAATTCCTATTTGATGATTGCAGATTGAATTGAGAAAGTGAGATACAAAACTCTTTGATATTCTTTCCTCTAGATTGAGTCTAAATGTCTAGTTGATTCTCTTGAAAGTATATTGGAGTTTGTCTATTCAGATAGCCAAACGAAATATTGGGTGAGGTAGTTTGACCCCCGCTTTTTCACTTTAGGATGTCATTGTTCTCTAGACTCACTAAACTTCGGAGCGTCCTCCAGTATTGATTCATGGACATAGTCAGAGACAATCAAATGATATGATTTCATTAATGATACAAATTAGGTTGTGCCTTACTCATCTATTTCCTTTCTAGGTGAGCATTGATTGCACCTGGTGGTCTCTCCATCTTCCTTTATGGATCCACGTCCTCAACTACACTTCCACCAAGTGTAGTTGCAACACCTTAGTCTATGGTGTACCCCATACTAAGGATTTCTAACCTTGCAAGCACATTTGCAGCTGGTATGTGTAATCTTGTCACGCTGTCGATATCAGTGCACTTTTTGAAATCGATTATTCTATGTCACTTCACATTTACATTTGTGGAGTACAAGAATCAATATTAGACACAACGGGAATGCACTACGACAATTATTGTCATTCCCTTAGAAAATACTTTTTCTTATCTCCCCCTAACGACGGGAAGACTAACTCATTAAAATGACAACCCGCAAATCTAGCGGTACGAGATCTCATGCCAAAGGTTTTAACACACATATAATTGTTGGGAGTAAATATCCAACATAACTACTTAATCATTTTCGTGACCTATCATAGTACGATGTGGACTCGTAATGGCACATATATAGTGCAACCAAGAATGCGTAAGAATACGAATGCCAGGCTTATATCCAGTTACCAACTGGTACGTAGAAAAGGTTGACTAATATTGGGTTCTAAATGAATTTAAGTAAAGGTGCGTTTAATATTTCATACCCCCAAACAGTTAAAGTTAGGTTTGTACGCATAACCATGCCTTAGACATCATCTATAACCTTTGATGATAGCCTTTGCGATACCATGAGGTATATGATGCTCTACATATTGATCCTATTAAATATGCAATAACCATGAAGTCCTTTTAATGCGCACTAGCTAGCATTTACAATGGGTGGTGAGCCCTTACATGTATAATATGTGCTAGTAGTTTTCCAAACACAATACTTCTTGGGAACTATAACTAGTTCAAAATGTCAAAACATCTACCATAGTCATAAGTCACTTAATGGTCCGTATTCTGTATGGATATTTTTCTAAATATCTCCTTGTTTACTTAGTAAATGGATTGTTTGCCATTTGCATCTTAAGATGATCTCGATCCTGTTTTACTAAAGATTTTGTGAAATGAGTGATATTCTCTCTTACATAAAAACATAATGATAAAGGGTGCATCTAGTTCTTTAGAGAACACTTATTGAGAGATATGTCGTCATTTTGCATTTTGTCAATCTTTCTCCCATTTTTGTTCACTCAAATAAAGTGATGTTCATATGAGTCCTTTCAAAACAATCATCATGCCACAACCAAAGTTGCTTTATGGTTATGCTCAAAGCCTGTATGAGTCAATTCCCAACATTTCATCGTCGGAGTCAATATGGATTCAATAATCCAAATACTATAGTAATTTATATTTCACTAAATTGACTCATTAGTTTCTATAAAATATATTTCCTTCCAAATATATTAGAGACTAAAAGTTGCAATCAATTACATTCTCATCACTGCGAGGTTCCACATGATATCCATTTGCATGAGTTTCTTTGGAATTTAACAAGGTGTGATTGTCTCTCGGTACATGTAGAGATTTTGTGACGTCTTTGTTCTATCTTGAAAACAAATTTTGAGCAGTGCCGCGCTCGATGATCCAATCCTCGTAGTCACATTATAAGGAAATAGTTCAACAACTAGTTTAAATTCCTTAAGCTGGTGGGATGGAAGCCACTATCTGTTAGACATTTAGTTTTGAGATATTAAATAAGTGGCGTGGTCTTATTAGTAACAAAAGTGAGATTCCACTCAAGTACTTTAGAGTGAATATATGTTACATTTCAGGGGGATGATATATTTTTCATCCGGATTTATCTCAAGTGCTATAGAGAATTTATGTCTCGTGGGAATGGTGTACTTTTCATTCCATAAACGCTGACATTATATCTAATTCAAATAAATAGTCAATTAGCCAGGCAAAGTTCTTCTTGTCATTAAAGTTGATGTCTAAAGTATGACCTTCCCATGAAATAGGTTGCTACTATCACTACACGAAATCACACTTTTTGTAACGTTATAAAAACGTTACTAATTTTTTTTGTAACGTCAAAAAAACGTTGGAAAAGTGTCGTTAGTATTAGTGTTACAATAATTTATCAACAGTTACGACCATTACAGAAAAACTTAATTAAGCAACGATTGTATGCGTTGTAAAAAAATGGAGTAACGGTTGTCTAGTCAGCACCAAAAAAATATTCTAGTCAGTAACAGTTCGTTATAAAAGTTCTTCTTAACGGATTGCTGTAACGGATTTCAGTAACGTTTCTTTGTAACGGATAATTTTTGCCAGGTGTCATGTTAATAACAGTTAAAAATTTGCCAGGTGTCATTTTTGTAACGATTTTACTAATGTCATTTCGAGGTTACAAAAAAATTATATAGTTTTAAAAAAAAGAAGCTAATTTATCAGCCCATATTTAGGCCCTGTAAAGAATCCATATCTATGCCCATAATTCAAGAACCCATGCACACCCTGCAAAGAGTCCATATATAGACCCATATTTCCAATGGACCATCCATCTATGGATTTCATACAGTTTCACTTTCGAAAACCAGAATCATTTATTCATTCATACTAAATGCCTTAGCAGCAAATATAATTCACAATCTCCATCTTAAAAGCCTTAATAGCAAAATATGATCCACAATCTCCATAATAAAAGCCTTGGCAGGAAAATATAATCCTCAATCTAAGTACATCATCCTAAGTTAAACTAATATATTGAAAACATAGTAGACAAAAAAATAAAAACAGATTAATTTACCTGGCGAGATTGGGGTATACCAAAACTAATTGGGGTATACCCAATTTTAAGTGGACATGTGACCTTACTAAGGGGAGGCCAAAACGTGGTAAACTTACTTAAATACCCCTACACTAATCAACCTAAAACTAAACTCTAAACTTAAAAACCAAAAACCGATTAACCAAAACCTCTCCTCTTCTCTTTCATTCTTCTTCTCTAAACCCTCTCCTCTTCTCTTTCATTCCAAAAACTTAAAATCAACCAAAATTTTGAATTTTGATTTTCTACCCAAAAAAAATGGTTGATTCTAAACGATCCAAGAAAGAAGAGAGATTCAATGGTAACATGAAAACCTCCAAATCGGAGGAAAAGGTAAGGGAAAGGTTGGAACTAGCAAACCCGAAAATCCAATCCTTGAAGGTGCTGAAAAGAAACCTCTAAAGGCGAAAAGAAGATTGTAAGTGATTTATAAACTCAAACCCATTATTGTTTTGTTGAATATGATTGTTAGATTAGGTTAGAAATCGAAAATTTTGATTTTCAGATTTGTGGCCGGCAAGGTCGATAGTTGAACAACACGCCGACCTTTTATATTTTCAAAGCGCCGGCATGTTATCAGGATGAATAACATGCCGACTTTTCATCAGATCCATGGCGACTGTTGGACAATAACCAGGGCCGGCAGGGTATAATAACCAACCATGCCGGGTTATATTTGGTCGGCGTGGTTTTTGACTTGTACCATGCCGACGTTAGGCATCAGAAACCTTAATTTCCTAAGTTATTAGTCGGCGTCTTTCATAAATATTACCATTCCGGCGGTTTATTCGTCGGCAGGGTAGTTGGATAACAACTTTCCGGCTTTAATTTAGTCGGCAGTGTTTTATTTATCGGTTAATTTTTACGGGGGTAGAAGGTCAACGGTGTTGTGTTGTTTGTTTTCATATATCTTATTTGTGCATTGTTTAGGTTCCCGGAGGAAACAAAAGAAGAACTACCTTGTCTTGTTAATAATGCGGAAGAGCTATTTGAATATTTGGACACAATTTATCCCAATTTAGAAGAACCTAAAGATGAAATCGAAGAGAATTGCCCGTTTAGAAAGTTATGTTTGATGGGTAAGGAAAATCCGGAAGAATTTCTAAGGTTTATGAACAGTCCTAGCAATCCCCTCAACTATGAAGAATGCACATCATCGAGGAGGAGGAAGAAGAGGAGGTTGATCCAAGAACTTTTTCGGGGCATGTGACTTTTCCGGAGTGAACCCCTATTACAATGAGGATGGTGACTACATAGGCCCGGTGAAGGGGAAGGGAAAAGCAAAAGATGATGCCGGTGAAAAAGCTAGTGATGGGGAGGAAGATAACAGCAACAAGAAGGATCCATGAAATTCTTAAACTTTATTATGTTTCACTTGGTTTAGAAACTTAGATTGTGGTTTGAACTCTTTCATTATGTTTTGAACTCTTAGATTGTGGTTTGAGACTTGTTAAACTTATTTGAATTTTCAGTTTTAGTTGCTTTAGAAGTTATTATTTTGTATGCGATTTTAGACAAAGTACTTGAGGCCGGCATGGTATGAAATCTATACCTTGCCGACCTGAATGTTAGTTGCACCTTTTAGGTACAAAGTACAACCCATTGAATGCTCAACGGCTAGAAATTTCAAAATCAAGATATTAGGTATGTTTTTATTATAAAAGCATTCCCAACTTCATCTTCAACCTTGCATAAAGAATGGAAGTTTCACCACCAAATATTTGTAGTCTTTGTACACTAAGTGGTCATTTTGCAAGGGATTGTCCCTTTGAAGGAAGCAAATGCACTATTGAAGGTTGTAAGGGATTCTTATTTCTCATGAAAGCTGCAATAGGAGGTGTATATCAGCCGTATGCTTCAAAATGCACTTGTTGTGGGTTTTTCTATTGGATAGATGAGCATGTAGCTCCGTATGAAGATGAAGTTGCTAAAATCAACCTTCTACCATGCACAGATCCATGTTGCGACGGTAAGATGAAGCTAATTACCTCTCCTAAGAAATTGTGTACCGGAAAAAGATACTATATATGTCCCAAATGTGTTAGGGTAAAGTTTTTAACGTTTGTATGCTTTAATTAAGGTTTGTATCCGATGTATAGTCGGCATTGTCTTAAATTATAAGCTTGCCGGCTCCCACTTAGCTCGGCATTATACTATATTAAAAGCTTTCCGAAGCGGTTGTCCCTGTCGGCATGGATATTATAATACACCTTACCGGCTTAATAGAAAATAACATTCATGAACAATTTGTGAGGGAGTTCTAAGTTAGCATGGTTCCGCTAAATAACAATACCAGGCGCAATTAAAGCGGAACCTATCAAAACCAGGACCGTGCCGGCTTAATAGTTAAAAACATACAAGAACAATTTTTTAAGGGAGTTCTTAGGCGGCATGGTAAATTTCATAAACATCGTCGGCGAATAAAGCGCCGGTGACTTGTCAAAAGCCGGTCCTTGCTGGCCATATCAGCAGCTTTTTCTGATTGTCATGCATTTGCGGCAGTAGAAATGGAAGAAATAATACCGTGCCGACCACTCGGGATAGCCGGCATGTTTTTGGTAATGAATATGATGCCGACCAAATGAGAATACACCCAAAAAAACACATCCATTTCATTCATTCGTAGCACTCCAAAGTACATTACACAAAACACGCATGCGATTACAAAAGTACTCCAAAAGTACGAATGTTTTGTCTAGTACTCCATTGTACACTACACAAAAAGTCGCTTTATTCCCTAATCATAATCACTCCTCACTCAAATCTATTGGAGGAGTTCATTCAAACCTATTGAACCTCCTTTAGTCAAATCTATGGGACATTCCCGAGACTCATCTATAACATTCCAAAGGGCCATGTTGTCCTCATAAATTTTCATCCATTCCTTGCTCTTGTTGTTTGCGAACTTCTCCCACAAACTAAACCTACATAGAGGAGGTAATGGACATTCCTTATTGAGTTGTAGACCAATAAAATGATTTTTATCCACCAAAGCCATGACAATTCTTCTATGCTTGAGTTGCTCCACGCAAACCGCATGTTTCGGTGCAAATGCTATAGATAGTCCCTCACTAAAAAAATGTACCACGCAATTCCAAGTATCGCGCAATAGATGGCCACACTCCGGCATTCTCAACCAATGCTCCCATTTGATCGGTGCGTTTCCCTCCGGGCCTTTAACACTAGTTAGCAAACCTTTGAAAGTTGCTTCTTTCTCCTCCATGGAACCTTCTAGAATCATTGAGATATGGAACTCCTTGTCGTGTTCTAGTCGAGCGGCCATCTTCTTTCTAATGTATTGGCATTGGGTGAGATTCTCTTCAACCGCTCCACTTAGGTGTCCCAATTGTTGCGAGATAACGTGAAACCCACAATTTCCATCTTCGGAACATCGTCGGTACCAATCACGAAATCTTGAATAATTGGAGGGAGTTGAGTACGATACTTTTGCAACACCGGTTGTACTACCTTCTTTGCACGACCTTTTTTCTTCGCAACATCTCCTTGGCTTGCTTGGCTCTCAAGAGGTAGAGTTCCATTTGTATTCAAGTTAGAGACGGTTGGTGTAGTTAAATCCTTCTTTGGCCGACCCCTTTTCTTTCCAACAAATTCCACGCTTGCTTGACTCTCAAGAGGTAGAGTGCCATTTGTATTCAAGTTAGAGACCGTTGGCGTAGTTGAATCCTTCCTTGGACGACCTCTTTTCTTTTTAGCGGGCTCCTCCTTGTATTGCGCCTCGGTATAAACATGTCCGGATGGATCGCACTTTGTACTCAAATGCTCTTTAATGTTTTCCCTTTTGGATTGATCACTATTTCTACTTAAAAACTCTTTGATTTGTTCTCCTTCGGATTGATCTTGATCGCAATTTGTACTCAAAAACTCTTTGATTTGTTCTCTTTCTTCCGCCCTCGTCTTTTTGGTAGTTGGTCTACCATTAGGATCTTGTTTCTCCGGTTCTTCAAGTTCTTCCATAAAAGGGTAAACTATCGGCATCAACTTGTGCTTCATAGTTTGTTTGTCCAACCTATTCAACTTGGGGTATTTTTCGAGGATTATTCTCCCAAGTTCCATGTCGCCAAACTCTTCACCGGGATCTTCTCTTGGAGCCGGTTTGAAAGATAATTGCTTCCAATAGGGATCGATATCATCAAGAGGAATGGGAGTTTTATACCTACCAAGCATATGACGACATGGAAGTCCGATAGCCTTCATTATCCTACACTTACAAGGAGTGCTCGGGTCGTCATACTTTTTATACTTTTTAAACAAAGCGAGATGTTTCATCATAAAACGTATTGCCCAATGCGATACGTTGCAATGTATACCAACAAGCATCCAATTATCCTCCTTAAACTCCCTCAACTTCCGGAAGCTACTTTCTTGGAATTGCTTTTTTATCTTGTTGATATCATTATTAGTGTACTCATGGATAGCATGTTGCACCGTCACAATCCCATTTTGACTCGTGAAAAGTAGACATTTTAGTCTCCCATGCGCTTGCTCTACCATACTTGTGGATTCAAGTTTGAAATGTTTATAGTCGTAAGTATAAGCATACACAAACCTCTCTTTGTGTGGCCTCAACCATTGTTTCTTGCAATATTCCACTACTTTGGGGTAATTAGTCCCCCAATCATCCTCGAAATCCTTCAAGTTTAACTCATATCTTCCCACACTCATCGACCAAACCACCTTATCCCACGCTTTCATGAATAACCCAAACTTAATCTCACCTTCTTTCCATTCTTCGTCTTCTTTCTCTTTCTCCTTCTCTCGCTCCTCTTTAGTTAGTTTGCTAAGACGTTCGTCTTCCTCTTTTTCACGTTTAGTTCCTTTCTTTGCTTTCGGTTTTTGGATATGACTTCTACAATTCTTTCTAAGATTGCATTGTATATGCCAAGTGCAAAGGAAATTTTGTGCATTTGGAAAGACTATCCTCACGGCGTTCATTATTGCTTGCTCATTGTCGGTGACTATAACCCCCGGAGTTTCGTCTTCGTGGTAGAGAAGCTTCAAAGTTTCCAATGCCCAAATATAACTATCATCCTTCTCACGATCCATAAAACACCATGCCACCGTGAACGATTGCTTATCCGAGGTTTGTCCTACAATGTTCAACAAAGGCATGTTGTACCTATTCGTCTTATAAGTACAATCCATGAACAAAACTTGGTAAAAGCAACGCGCCAATTGAATCATATCGGGATGTGCAAGAAAAATACGATCCACCTTCCCCTTCGATGACTCATGGTGTCTCACCGTGTAGTTGTATTTGTGTATTAACCATTGTGATTCTTCCATCACCTTTCTTCCATCCCATTCAATTCTTTTAATAGTTGCCTTGGCCGCATAAATTGTAGACAATGAAGAGAGGTTATGCGGGTCGTCCCTCTTGAACTTACTTAGGAGCTTACTTGGTTTAATTCCCCAACTTGTTCTTACTTGTTCGAACTCGTGCGGTTTCAGCTTGGCAACTTGACAATGCCCAACAAGAGTGTCCGGATCTTCATGGTTATGCCAACCAACATCAACTCTACTCATTCTCCACACGTTGTCGGTATCTTTGTTCCTCTTAAAAATAATCTTGAATGGGCATCCACACTTCTTTGACTTCGTCTTGTACACCCTAGTCGTCTTCTTATCATACACATAACCCTTTCTCTTGTGACTTTCCTCCGGCGATCCATAACACCCGCATACCATTTCAAACCGCGTATCTCTTTGTTGGGTGTTTTTCACTAGAACGCACATCTTCTCTTTGGCTTTCTCAACAATCCAATTGACCGCGCGCTGTCTTTTTTCCTTCCATTCCAAATCATTAGCATAATGTGAGGAAGTATCGGGACCCCTAATTTTCTCGAGCTTGAGGCTGATCCTCCATAGGTACCAATGCCACAATCTACAAAACATCAAAAGTTTAGTTGATGTGTATTATTACCACGGTCGGCATGGTCGACATATAAAACAATGCCGGCTAGAAAAGACCGGAACGTAATAGAATATAAACATTGCCGACATGGAAACAGCCGGCAAGTTATGTAAACATGACAATGCCGGCGTACGCATTTTCAAGTAAGGGCTCCTTTGTTTCAAAAAATGGACGTCGGCAAGGTTCAAATTTTCTATATTGCCGGCGTGGTACGGCTCATGAAAAGTCGGCACGTTGTTCAAAGTAGAACCACGCCGGCTTTTATGGCCGGCATGATCGACAAGCGTCGACCTTGCCGACCCCTCATGACAGCGAAAGAAAAAAAAAACCAAAATCGATCATTTGCATGGAAAAATCACAATCTTCACGGCGTAGGTTGTCTACCTGATTACTTGCAGCTCCATTCTCTTCTTCTTGGTCATTGGATTCTTCATTTGGCTCAATACATTCATCACTTCCATACCCATCATGAGTTTGAGGAAAATAAAAGTGAGGGTCATGCATGTAATCCATTTGATCATGGTCTGGTAGATCATCATACAAGTACTCATATGTAGGAGGAAAGTTAGAAGACTCCCCCACTTCAAAATCAGGATTAGAATCACTCATCTCACTCATATCACAAATTTCACAAAAACCCTAACTTTTCCCCCCTAAAATCTCCTCTACTCCTTCATACTAATTCTCTCTCTAAATGATTTCTAAAACTCAACTTATAACTAAATCAACTAACTAATCTAACTAATTTAACTAATCTAATCATTTTAGTTAAATTAGAGTTAATCATTGTGGGGGCATTTTAGCCATTTACAAAAATATAGGTTAAGGGGTGGCTTGGTTTTACTTCATAATGACCTGATTTTGTCTTATTGGGTATACCCCAATTAGTTTGGGTATACCCCAATCTCGCCAGGTTAATTTACTTTAGCGAGGATGAACTGCAGCCTCAGTGTAAGAGATATCTGTAAAAAAAACAAAGCAGCGATCAGAATAATAGCCAGTTAACTCCAGATAGTTTTGACATATCAAGTGTTTGCAATGAAACTAAGTTGCACATCAATGCATGCATCATCTAAAAATGTAAAGAGAAGTTCACATTTCTAAGCACAATTTTCTCTGTGGGAAGTCAAAACCTGTGAAGCTAGTATGAAGATATTAGGATCATGCATGAAATTGAAATTAAGAGACACACACCCTAACTAAAGATTCATGAGAATGTCTACATGGTAAGAAATTAAAGAATGATCAGTTCAGTAGTAGTCAAAAGACTCGGAGACAAAGTTTATATGATATCATAATGAATTTCCCATGTCCAACAGACTCATAGCTGGTGCAGTATCTATATCCTATATACTGACATTAGGATTCAATAACATATAAAGATATAACTCTACCGACATTAGGATTCGCGAAATTACACTAAACTCACAGATAAATGAATGGAGCAAGAGAGTTAAATATACTGATAAACGATGGATAGTACCTGGCCCTTGAACCCTCGTGAGAGCATCTTATTAGCTTCATCCAACACAAACATATTGATGCTGTCAGAACGAAGAGATTGTCTCATTAACATATCCATCTTGGTTGAAACAGTGTGCTTGAACAAGTCAAGGAACCCCGACGAGTAGGATACCTGCAATAGGCAGAACATACACTTGTCATAATCTTGCACATAATAATACCTGAAAACGATAATCTACAATACAAAATTCTCATATTAGCTTCATCAGTCTATTTTCTATGACAGGATAATCTACACACGGCAGGATAGATACAACAACAGTAACATTATTTGCTAAAACCATTCATCATGTCTATCTCTGGAATTAGGGAACACGCAATAAAGCTTAACTTATCTTACAAGAACCTTCCTACAAGTATCAAAAATCACTGCCAGCTCACAAGACAACAGCCCCTATTTGGAGTGAGCACGTATACCTTGATATAGGCTCAATAAAGTCCGTAATCTTGAGATTCCATTCTACTCTTCATGATTCCTATAGAAAACAGTCAGAGAGGTTAGTTCACATAACAAAACTTACAACATCCACAGGAAATACATGAAAAAAAATAAAAATCAAGCCATACGTCTTAGATCTTCCAGCAGTCTCCTATTATCCATTAATTTGCCCCAGAGACGCTCTCTTTGGGTTTCCCAGTGACCTCAAGATATGGTGCAACTCCATGACCAAAAGCAACTTGAACCTGTTATGTTGCATACCAAACCACAGATTAGCAAAGTTGTACTGATTGCATACACCTCTTTCCATACATTCAAAGCGACATAAGAGACTAATCAGTTAAAAAAACTACCTTCATTACAGCAACCATTTAATCACTTTCCACTAAGCCCGATCTTAGTGTTTCTGAAGGAACTGCTTTGGTGCATTGCTTGCAAGAAGAGAGGTAGGACTTCCCATACTCAGCTACGACCTAGAAGAAGCCATTGGAGTAAGTAATATGAATAGTTAAGACAAACACTGGAAATTCATTCATATAAGTATAAAAGTTACATCTTTTGTTTCATATAGTTACTGACATTAATGAATACAACCCATACATAGGCACAAAAGATGATGTAACTACCTTCACTTTCTTTTGTTCACCTTCTTCGTGTTCAACAGACTTATCAGCCTGAAACAAATTAAGAAAAGATAGACAAAATTTAACTCCAAAGTCTTTCATCTAAGGTTATTAATGTGTATTCGTGGTGCTGTCTGTGTTGGTACTGATGTAAATTTACACGCCTTACACTAAGCTGACCACCATCACAGCACAACAACACAAATACACAGCCACCTAATCCCTTAGCTCAACCATTCCAACACGTAACACCACCACCAAGCCGAACATCACCGCCAACAAAACCACAAGTCCAACGCCAACACACACAACACAACCAATCAGTCAACCAATCCAACAGTACCACCAATCCAATACCAATAAGACCACCAACAATAACAGCAACACAACCACTACCACCTAGAATCAAACTCATTATTGATTTTATTGTAGGTTTATTGATTTTTTTGTACCCTTTTCCTCATTTCCCTCCACCACTTACTTCTCTCCATAATCATAAACCTACAATAAAAGCACACAAACAGAAATTACACATACAGTAGTTCATTCATAGGACTAAAGAAAATACTAGCCATAACGAAAACCTAGCTCATAAATTCCCAAACCTGTTTTGATTCCAAATCACATTCCGAAGTTAACATTTCAAGCGCTTCCATATCACTACTCTGCACAAAACAAACAACAAACTATCAAAACGAAAAAAAATTGAAACAAAAACAAACATTAAACAAGTAACTACCACTACCTTCATAAGAGCTGTGTAATCTAGGGTCTGAGAAGCAATAAGATCAAATGGGTGTGCTATACAAATATAGACGGAGAAAGCTAAAGAAACTCCTAATTTCAGATTAACTGATAAAACAAAAATCTCAACAAAAAAAAACAGGACAAACACAAAAATAACATGTAATAAACCCCAGGGTTATTGAGAACCAAAGGATTTACAGATATCAGGGTTTTTCTCTGTGAGAACCCGAAACAAATCGAAGAGAGAGGAAAACCAAGTCGAATAATTAGCTTCACTAAGTAAAACGATTAACCCATTTTTATTTGAAAATAGAAAGTAGAATTCATCTGTTCTTGCTGAAAAATTTAGGGTTTCTCCTCTTTCCATTCTTCTCAAAAGTCCTGATGAAATTACACAGAAAAACAAATTATAATTATTATCTCAAAAAACAACTCATAATCGATTTAAAAAAAGCCACTGAAACATCAATCTAAGTTGCTAGATTCACTTATCTGAATATGTAGGAGATGGAAAATAAAACTCCTTCTAGGTTTGGATGGGTTTTGTTGATTTGTTGTTGATTCTGAAAACCCAAGATTTGGTGATGAAGTTTCCACTTCTCTTCTTCATCTTCAATGAATTTCATGAAAGTATTCAGAGAAAACAATAATAATTTCATGAAATTAAAAAGAGATTCGAAGAAAACTAGATCGAGAGCAACAACTCTACTCCGATTGTGTTAGGGTTTCACTCGAATTCGATTTGGTGCGTTAGGTTTTCAGTCGAGAAGTTAGTGTATTAGGGTTTCAGTCGAACAGAGAAGAAGCGAGGGAGAGGCGGAGAATGAGAGGCATTTTAGGTTTTAGTTTTCATTTTCTCTCTCATCGAACCATATATAGACCACCCTGGTTACAGTGCAGTAGAGCTGGATAACAATTCTCTTCGACACCCATTTGATTGGTTCCACAAATCTAATGATCAACTTCTAACCACGTGTCACAAACAAATTCATTGGACGGCTCTCTATGTTTTATATTTAGTGGTGATTTTATCACTTACCGAACCATGTGACATTGTAACGTAGGGGTCCATAATTTTGGGAAGAAAAATCTAGTAATTCACCTTTATTTTGATGCGAATTCTTCACCAAATCCAAATAAAATATAAGAATTGGAATGAATCTGAATGATAAAAACGAACCAGAAGAATACGAAATTAATCTTGAGAAATCGAATGTTGACTTTCGGTTATCAGAAAATATGGATCCTTAGATTCTAGAAATAGACCTCGGATTCTCATTCAAATGAACTGGAGATGTCAAATATCAGAATATATGGATCCTAGGTGGATTTAGCTGACCAGTATCAAACTCAGTTACCATATTACTAGAAATAGTTTCTCATTCGAATGAACTGGAGATGTCAAAGATCATATTTTATGGTTTATAAGCGGACTTAACCGACCAGTATGGAACTCAGCTTACTATATTATTAGAGATAGACCTCGGGTTCTCATTCGGATGAACTGGAGATGTCAAAGATCATATTTTATGGTTCCTGGGCGGATTTAGCCGACCAGTGTGGAACTCAGCTTACCATATTACTAAAGATAGACCTCGGGTTCTCATTCATATGAATTGGAGATGTCAAATATCAGAATTTATGGATCCTCAAAGGATTTAGCCGACCAGTATGGAACTCAGGGTCCCATATTACTAAAGATAGACCTCGGATTCTCATCCAGATGAACTGAAGATGTCAAATATCAGAATATATGTATCCTCAGTGGATTTAGCTGACCATTATGGAACTCGGCTTACCATATCACCAGAGATAGACCTCGGGTTCTCACTCTGATGAACTGGAGATGTCAAAGATATTATAGTTCCTGAGCGGACTTAACCGACCAATATGGAACTCATCTTACCATATCACTAAAGATAGACCTCGGTTTTCATTCATTTGAATTGGAGATGTCAAATATCAAAATTATGGATCCTCAAAGATTTAGTCGACCAGTATGGAACTCAGGTTACAATATTGCTAAAGATAGACCTCGGATTCTCATCCAGATTAACTGAAGATGTCAAATATCAGAATATATGTATCCTCAGTGGATTTAGCTGACCATTATGGAACTCAGTTTGCAAGATTACCATATACAGACCTAATGTTCGCGTCCAGGTGAGGTTTGAGATATCAGATATCAGATTGGATGATTATGCAACCTATTACGGAGCTCAGGTTTGCAAGATTACCATATACAGATCCAATGTTCTCGTCCAAGTGAGGTTTGAGATGTCAAATATATGATTGGATGATTCTGCAACCTTTCTCCAACCTATTATTGAACTCAAGTTGCGAGATTACCATATATAGACCCGATGTTCTCGTCTAGGTGAGGTTTGAGATGTCAAATATATCAGATTGGATGAAACTGCAACCTATTATTGAACTCAGGTTGCAAGATTACCATATACAAACCCGATTTTCTCGTTCAGGTGAGGTTTGAGATGTCAAATATATCATATTGGATGAAACTGCAACCTATTATGGAACTCAGGTTGCGAGATTACCATATACAGACCCGATGTTCTCGTCCACGTGAGGTTTGAGATGTCAAATATCAGATTGGATGAAACTGCAACCTATTATGGAACTCAGGTTGCAAGATTACCATATACAGACCCAATGTTCTCGTCCAAGTGAGGTTTAAGATGTCAAATATATCAGATTGGATGAAACTGCAACCTATTATTGAACTCAGGTTGCGAGATTACCATATACAGACCTGATGTTTTCGTCCAGGGAGGTTTAAGATGTCAAATATATCAGATTCGACGAAACTGCAACCTATTACGGAACTTAGCTTGCAAAATTATCAAAAATTACGAAAATACCCCTCTCGGAACAGTGCAATGTTCGATGATTTCAAATATTACAAAAATACCCCTACCGGAACAGGCGCATCAATTTTTTCGGTGATTTCAACATTACGAAAATACCCCTACCGGAATCGGCGCATCAAATTTTTCGGTGATTTCAATATTACGAAAATACCCCTACCGGAATCGGCGCATCAAATTTTTCAGTGATTTCTATAATTACCGAAATAAGTGTAGTAAAATACAATTTTTTAATTGGATGGTTATTAGTGCAAACACAAAAATCAAGGAGATTATCACTTTATCCAACGGTCAGAGATGTGCCTTGTAATTTGGCGGGGAATGTTCTAGACATGTTTAAAAAAAGCCGGGAAAGTTCCCAGTTCCCACCATTTTACTTTAACAGTTTACAAGAAAAACTCGGTCCTCTCAGTACTTGATGTTGAACAAACAAACAAAAAAGAACATAGGGAACTCGGCTCATTACTTTGTTGACTTTTAACAAAATATTAATCCTGGCACTTTTACAAACGATAGGAACTCGGCTCATTACTTTGAAAGAATTTGGGGGGCGACACAAAAGGACACAAAAGACAAAATAGGATGAAAATACTTGTATGCCCTTTCATAATCGGTAGTTTAGTTAGCTACCGATTGCAAAATCTCATTTTTAGGACAACTCTATATTCGGTAGTTATATGAACTATTTTGACTACCGATTATAGGCTCAACTAAATTAGAAAAAGAGGATTTTTGCAAAATCTCTTTTGGGGCAACCCTATATTTCTAGAGTTATATGAACTATCTTTGACTACCGATTATCTTTGGGATTATAGGAAGTCGGGATACCTTCATTTGCTACCGATTATAGGCTCAACCAATGCAGTTGAAAAAAAACTCAGACGGCATGGACGTGGTATGAATACAATGTCAGACGCTTATACAGGGGGGGTCTCACGAGAAAATTGAATTTCAGAGTGCGTTTGGATTTTTTTCTACGAGAAAATTGGTTTTCTGTTTTGGATTTTTTTTTCGGTTTCGATCACCTTAAACACAATCATTTAATTCTCGAGAATAATTGAATCGGGAGTCAAGATATAATCTAAGTCATGATAACTCTTCCTATCTTACCGATTATATGCTCAACCAAAATTCAAAAAAAGAGGATTTTTTGCAAAATCTCATTTTGGGGCTACTCTATATTCGGTAGTTATATGAACTATCTTGACTACCGATTATGGTCGGATATTTGCAAAGAGAGCCACTCTATAATCGGAAGTCATGATAGCTCTTCCTTTCTTACCGATTATAGGCTCAACCAAAATTCAAAAAAAGAGGATTTTTGCAAAATCACATTTTGGGGCAACTCTATATTCGGTAGTTATATGAACTATCTTGGCTACCGATTATGGTAGGATATTTGCAAAGAGAGCCACTCTATAATCGGAAGTCATGATAACTCTTCCTATCTTACCGATTATATGCTCAACCAAAATTCAAAAAAAGAGGATTTTTTTGCAAAATCACATTTTGGGGCAACTCTATATTCGGTAGTTATATGAACTATCTTGACTACCGATTATGGTAGGATATTTGCAAAAAAGAGAGCCACTGTATAATCGGTAGTTATATGAACTATCTTGACTCCCGATTGTTGATTAACTACCGATTGTATAGTTACCTCCCGATTGTAAAGGGTAGTTTGGCCATTAAAAAAATGGGATTATGGATTAACCTTCCGATTATGGATTAACCTTCCGATTATGACCTATTTTGTCCTTTTGTGCCGCCCCTAATTCGTTTGGAGGCGCCCCTAAATTTGCCAGGATATTAATAGTTGTCCATGATTTAATAATAAAAAAACAACAAGAGACAGCTGGCCATCTGATTTTATTTAAAAAGTAAATGTTGCTGAGAATGGATACCACCGCCCACCTGTTGAAAACACAGGAATACTAAGCTAACCATCTAAACCAACCAAACTTTGTTCGTCTCATCTGCTTCATCACTTCTCTGAAATTCGGGCAGCCTCTCAACAAAGTTCAATAACATATACTAACCAATACTGAAGTAAGCAACTTAGAAATGGCCACCGCTCTTGTAAAGGCTAATAGAAATCACAGAAAGAATCAAAGAGAGTAGCATTTCTGGCCTTTGAGATCAATACAAGAGTTTGCAATGTTGCATATCTTATTGGCTGACAAAGATAGTAACATTCTTTACTCTTTCTACCTGATGTTAACCTGATGGTAACATTGTCAACAGTAATTCCTGGCAGATGCACTAGCAAATAGACCCAAATGCTTAAGTGTTGCACCAAGTGGCTTCTTCTAAGCTTCTCCATCTTCTTCGTTGTTCTGCACACAAGAGTAGCACTTACAAAAATGAACTTTGATATTATCTAACACCCATCTAGAGTGCTGATTCCATTGCATAGACAGTGACGAGATATGCCTAACAACATGCATGAGCTGAGAACATATTCCATATCAAAACTAAGAAAGAAATGCTCATTTCTTTATTCAAGTTGGTGGTGATTTTATCAAGGGAAGAATGTATCGAGCAATAAATGGTGTATATTTCATCCACATTCCAAGAGATAGTGAAATTCAAATCATCATTCCAAAAGATTTTTGTACCTTTAGACAGCAGCAGGACTCCAATGTTCCCGTTCTTCTCGATGGCTAGAATCCTTTCCAGAAAGAATAAAGGTGGCTTGACATCTCAGAAAGGATTGCATCTGCCAAAGGCTTCCTAAGATTTTTCTGCTATATTACTTCTCTGCTTCACTGATGACGATTTGATGTTGAACATCTTTGTTGTTCCTCCAATTTCTTTCTGCTGACTAGCACTGCATGGAATCTAGTAAAGAGAATAAATAATGACTTTAGCATCCAAGACAAACACACATCAAAGTTCAAACTGATTTTGTGGTGAAGAGGTAAGCCTGCACATGAGGTATGTTCATGAGGTATCGACAGATAGTTAAATGATAGAGGTAAGCCTGCACATGCAGATAACAAGACTAAAACGATCAGAAAAGTAAAGATTGTCTTACCGGGGAAACCAAATATAGTATATAATTCCCAAAATATTCTGCAAGCATGGTACAAACACCACCATAGTCCCCATTTCGAGATCATATGGCTGCACAGATAAACAAATTGAATCAGCAAAACAGTTACAAGGCATATCGATTGCCAAAGTTAACAAAAATAGTGCAAGATTGAATTACAAGGGAAAACACGAGCAAAAACATCTGCTAGTTCACGGGTTCATCCACAGGAAGAGATTCATGGTCATCCATATTACGGTCGAGGAATGACGAAGAAGGATACATATATGTTCTTTTGCAATTGACAATTAGTCCCCTTTGTAAATTATATGACAAAACATCAGATGAGGTGCTATAATGGAAAGAAATGCTACAAGTTTATGAACTTGTCAACAAACCTGTACTCATCTTGAGACAAACCCCATGGATAAGTTCCCTTCGAATGGTCTTTGCACTGTCATGTTCAGGTAGATCAAACAATGGTAATCTTATTTGTTCGGTCGCTACGCCGAGCCGAATGATGCCTCGCTTCGCCAACTCGTCACTCGATGTCGCCCGCTCGATGGGAATAACCGATGTCGCCCTTGGGATCCTTGGCCGAGCCTTCCCTGACCGAGTCCTTCTTATCTCTTCACCAACTTTGTCAGCGCATTTATGGCTCCAAAGTGCCCGATGTCCATCGCATCACAACTTTTTTCCTTTTTCTCCACTCTCGGCTCCTCTTTCCTCACGCCCCAGATTGGGAGAGGCGATCCCAAGACTCTAGATGCATGCTTGCTCCGGCACGCCATGGCTTAGGATCGTTCCACCGTCCCCGTGGATTATTTACACCTACATTTATGCCCCTTCTTTCACTCGTAGTCAACACGTGGGAAGAATAACCGCCTCGTCTTCCCACGTCCCTGGCCATGCCGGTTTTCACGCATGCCGTTCCCCACTCGCTTCAGCTTACTCCAACCGGTTTCACCTTCTCTCGCCGGCTACCACGGGAGGGGTTTATAACCAATACGAACCTAGTTTCCCTCTTATTTCTTCCTCTCCGCAACTTCATCCCTTTTTTCCATCTTCTCTCGCGTCTCCATCTCCTTTGTGTCTTCATCTTTCCTCCACCCTCTTTTCATTGTCGGCTAATTCCTTAACAAACTTCTTCCCTTCCTTCTCCGTTATCCGTCGTCTTCTCCGTTTCCGTCGCCGCTGCATTCTCCGGTTCCGGTCGTGCTTTTGCTTCTTCTGCCGTTTTTCTTATCAGTTTGCATGGCCTCTTCAACTCCTCAAATGACTAAAGAAGGTGTGTGAGTTATGTTTTCCGATGACGACGGCGTATCGCTTGATTCCTTGTTCGTCATAGAGAGTCCTTCCAAGTATGATTACCGCGCTCTTGATTCTATCTTTCCCGATAACTCATCTTCGTTTTCTTGTAGGGGCTGACAAGAGGGCTCCTAAGGATCTGGGTCTGATGAGCAAAAGATGTTCATCAGTTAAAGAGCGAGTTCGATCTTCACGGATATGACGTCAGGCTCTTGTCAGGCCAGAAGGGTGTCTTGAGAAAAGATGATGTTCTGAGGTTTCCCCATTCGGCCGAGGCGACCATTGTTACCAGGGGCCAGCCGGAGCTCGGACCGAATTTTCCCCGTATGATCCTAGTCGTCCATTTTGGTACGAGGCTCTCTCCAAGATTCGCCCGTGTCGCGCTTTGGCTCAGTGGAATGGCAATACTTTCCGCATCTTGTCCGAGCGGGAGAGGCGCAGCCGGGGCGAGTGTTCTCCTACTGCTTGGTCCACTTACGATCCTTCCTGTGCGAGTGACTATACTCCCGCGCCTTCGCCGACACCATCTGGAGCGGACCACTACTAACGGCGATCTCGCCGGATTTGCCGCCAGCCCTCACCGTCATAAGACCCTTCCCGAGGGAGTCGGAGACTTCTTTGGATGAGGACCCCGAGGGAAGAGTTCCAACAAGCACGCCCGTCATACCAATGATACGGCTTGGGACCGGGTTCCGCCGGCCATTTCCGCCCTCTTTTGAGTGGCAAGCTCCCTCCTCCGGCCGAAGTTTATCCTTTCTGGGTGGTCAACGTTGATCGGGTCGGTGCATTTCTCTGTTTCTCTAGTTTGGTTGATCGGATCAGGAGACTTACGGGGTAGTATTTTGTTTTGGTGGTGTTTTTCGACTAAGTCCCAAGGTACTCCTTCCGAGGTTTTCGTTCATCTAAGAGGGATAGGATTGGCGAGCCGAGGAGGATACAGGAAGGAAGGTAACAAATATACTCATTGTTTTTTATTTAACGTACATGTACGTGCCCCTATTTGTTGCCTTGCATGGATCTCGACGTCGACCGATACGCGTAAGTCAAGGTCGACAAGGTTGCCGGTACCTCGGCCAAGGATGGTGAGGATCCCGATGATCGACTACCTTTGTCACATTTCCCGGGAGGTCGCTCTTAAATCGTCTCCGATGATTCATCCGCCTTTGTAGGTGGGAAGCCTAAGGGTAGGGGTAAAGAACCTAAGGGGGATGTGCCTGCCCCGGGAGAAGGATGTACCGGGAAGTGGTCGGTGAAGGGATTGTGCTTGCGATGGTACGTGTATGTTGTGTCTGATGGTGATGATGAGGAAGATCTTTTTGACGACGAGGACGATGTTGCTGATAAGGGGGAGTTGGGTCGGCGGAAAATCGGGTGGCGGTGGGGCGATTTGATTGACCGTGATATGGAGAGTGTCGATGGCCAACCGCTGAAGGCTTTCCCTACCGTGGTTCCTAATCCCAAGAGTGCATTCTCCTTCACTATCTCGGGCCCTATATGTAACTCGCTTGGGGCGCTCATTTCTCCCGATTTCGCCTCTTTGTCCGATGAAGAGAAGGTCAATGCCGTCGCATTGTATGAGGCTGGCCTAAAAGTACCTTCGACCTCCCGGTGAGTTGAGCTGCTCGGGTGTCGCGTTTTTGTACTAGTTTAGGGCTGACTATGTTGGCATTGTTTTTAGGATGTCAACCGCTCGCTATTGAGTGCCGCCATTCAACGTCTGGGGATGCCATCGAGAGGGAGAATCTTTCACTTGCCGCAGCCAGAGCGTGAACGGCCTCGAGGGCGGAGAAGGAGTTGGCCAAAACCCAAGGTATGCATTTTTCTTTCCGCAGCCTAGTTGTGATTGATCTCATAGTGCCAATATCCCGAGTTTAGTACTCCCCGCTAGCCGAATCGTCTATTGCGGAGGCCGATGCCGCCACAAGATGTCGTTTGTTGAAGAGGGAAGCTAACATAGAACGAGATCATGTCTCGAACTTACAACAGAGAATAGTCAATAAGGATGCTAAAATTGACCGTCTGGAAACCGATATTGAAGATCTTCAATCCAAACTTTATCGGTATGAGACGTTCGAGTATGTTCCCGAGGAGATAGATAATTTGAGGGCGGACTTATCTCACTTCCAGGGTATAGCGGCCGAGAAAACATTATTAGCCGACAACTTAGAAGTTCAATGTGGCCGGCTAAGACTTCAGGTCCGAGATCTGCATGCAGATCGCCTTCGGATCTGGGGGAGAGGGATGCTACCGAGAAGGAAGCCAAGAGGCCCTTGAGAAGCTTAAGGAGTTTAGAAAGGTTTCGAGGAGTTGGATTGGGTGCGTGCTCAATTGCTCGGGCTTGCAGCCGCCCACTCGGCGAGGGAGGAATGGAGTGATCACAAGAAGTATTGCCCCACTAATGAGTTTAATGAACAAGCGATACCTAGAACTTTCTTCAAGATGTCGGCCTCGAGTGTAGCCTGTCTGAGTCCGAGGAGTCGGTTAGAATAATTGCCCCTTTGTTAGAAGGTGGTGTGTTTTGTGTCGTGCCTTGCGTGTTGTTATCTTGTTGCTGTTGTTGTGTGACTGACCGTTCTTGTTGTCTTGGCAGCCGAGCAGAAGAAAGTGGCCTCGTTGGAGGAGGAGAATATTCGTCTGAAGGGGAAGGAGGCTCATCTCGCTGATCGAGTGGCCACCGCCAAGCGGGCGCTGAGCAACTAGCGCGGATCTTGCTGCCGAGAAAGCGGTTCGGGCCGAGGAACTCGTCTTGCAGTCAAAGCTGGTGTGAAGGCAGTGCTTGATAAGAAGCGAGCCGATGCCGCCGCCAAGAAGGCCGTCCCGGGTTCTTCTTCCTCCAAAGAGTGATCCTACGGTTTTGTAGCGCCGCTCGCTGTCTTGCCCTTTTCCTCGGGTTGTAATTCGTTTGAACACTTTGGTAACTTCTTGCATAACTTGTTATGGGGTGCCGCGTCACGTTTTATTTGTCGTTCTTGCTACCGATGTTGTTACACTACCGACGTTGTTATTCTTATTTATGTTGGGTTGCCCGTATGTGGCTTTCTTGTCGTAGCCTCGTTGTTGTTTTTCTTATGCCTGCATAAATAATGTGTTAGTCACAAATGCCGTTTCGTCGAACGCACTCAACAAGGAGGGTCATCGGGCCCGATGCCATGTCCCGACCGAGGCATCTCATCACCGTCTTTCGAGATCCGTGGAAGGGGAGTTGGTCTTGCCTAGTTTCTATGGGATCGATACCCCAAGAAGTTATCGACATCTTCTTGGGCAAGTGATTCGCCACTATGCAGGAGAGCAATGTTGTTCCGCTCGACCGTCGAGTACTCATGCCTCGTTAACCGCCACCGGTTTCCAACCACCAGGGCCCCTGAACTACCTCGGCACTTGCACAATGCCGTCGCCCGAGTTCGAATAGTCCGTGTTAGTGTAAGTCGCCCAAGACTTGCACAATGCCATCGCCCCGGTTCGAAACGACCATTTAGACGCACTTGTCATATTTCCAACCCCACGCGGCTTTTCACTAAATAAATGACAAGATATCTTACCCGATCTTACTGGATGGTAGATCTTTAGTCGCATCGCGTTCCACTCGCCGTGGCTCTCGGGTTTTCCGTCCTGGCTTCAAGATCTTGTATGCCCCTTCTCCGCCTTTCTCAACTATCGTGTAGGGTCCTCCCACCGTGGTGCAAGTTTACCGCCCCTTCTTGTCACGCTCATAGCTAGGTAGGAGCTTTAGTACCAGCTGCCCCGGTTGGAATTCTCTTGGTCGGACCCGTTTGTTTATTCCCGCTGGATTCTTCGTTGGTAATTTTCCATCTTTTGTAGGGGCCATCTCTCTCGTTTCTTCCAAATCGTCAAGTTTAGCCAAGATAAGGTCCGCCGAGATGTTTCGCCTCCACGCTTCGGGCCCCGGTGGTAGGTATCATCGCCTCCGTAGGTAGGATGGCTTCGGCTCCGTATGTTAGCATGAAGGGGTGACACCCGTTGCCTCCTCGCGAGTTGTCCCGTATGCCCACAAGACATTGTAGAGTTCTTCACACCATTCCCCATATTCTCCGTCGAGTTTCTTCTTCATGTTATCGGCGATGGTCTTGTTTGTGATCTCACTGTCCGTCCGTTGCTTTGGGGGTATAGGGCGTGGACTTGCTTTTTCGGATGTTGTACGTGTTGAATAGTAGGTCGATGTTTTTGCCTTTGCAATTGTTTCCGTTGTCGAGACGATTGCTGCCGGACCCCAAAGCGGCATATGATGTGTTCCTGCATGAACCGAAAAACATCCTTATCCCGTATGTGCCTTAGCGGAGCAGCTCAACCCACTTGGTGAAATAGTTTGGGCCACAATTAAATACTTCCTTTGTCCCGATCCAACGTGTAGCTGTCCCACGATGTCGATTCCCCATTTAGCAAAGGGCCGTGGGCTGATGATTGAGTTTAATGTTACAAAATGTTTGCAGGTGTATCTTCTTTTTTTCCCGAACTCGGCACTCGTCGCAAACGGTGGCCATATGCTTCGCGTCCTCATTCATGTACGGCTTTAAGTATCCCATGGTTTTAGCTCGTGCCGCTAGGCTGCGCCCGAGCTGTGGTTTCGTCGCCCCATAGTGTAATTCGTTAAGGATCATCTGCCCCTCTTCCTTACTTAGGCATTTTAGCAATGGTCCTAGGTATGATTTTCGGTGATAGGGTGCCATCCCTAAGTTCAGACGCTGGCGGCTTTGCTCTTGATCTTATTAATCTCAGCCTTCCCTTGGGCAACTTTCCTGTTTCGAGGTATTCATGAATCGGCTTTCTCCAATCATCGCCCCGGTATTGATCGATAGTAGTTGCCGCAACTTGTGCGCCGATGTCCATGCCCTCTGCATCAAGGCATTAGGATTCTCATTACGCGAATACCCTCAACGCTGAGTCATCAACATGGAAGCGATATATGCCAGTGGCATCCGAGTGCCGATTGTCTTCCTGCAGATGTGTCGGAATTTGATGCTTGGTATTTGCCCGATGTAGGATTGGGCGAGCTCCCGCATTTTTGCAAAGAAAGGGTCATGTATGGCATATTGCCCGGTGATTTGCCGCACAATTAGCCGGGAGTCACTTGTCAATCGTACCTCCCGGATGCCCATCTCCACAATCAAGCGTAGGGCGTGTATTACCGCTTCGTACTCCGTGACATTGTTGGTTGCTTGAACTCAAGCCTAAAAGAGTGGACCATTTTTTTGCCCTTCGTGTCGTGAAAGACCCGCCTCCTAGACCCGCCCCCATCTTTATTGGATGACTGCCGACGAAAACCTCCCATCGTGTCGGGCCGCAGGTCTCGAGTAAATCGGTGAATCTTCTTGGTCTTCCTCCATTCCGGAATGTCTTCTACTTCGCCCTCGTCACCAGGGGGAAGTCCGCCAAAAGTCGGCCACCGCTCGCGCTTTTCACCGCCGTCCTCATTTCATAAAAGATATCGAATCGTTTTATTTGTGCGCTCCATTTGGAGATCCGCCCGACCGGGTCGCATTGTCGAGCACCGACTCTATAGAGGATTTGGTGAGTACTTGATCTTGTGAGTTTGGAAGTACGTTCGAGCTTCGTGTTGCAAATACTAACGCTAGTATGAGTTGTTCGATTCTCGGTGTAGTTCTTTCCGCCGGTTCATGGTCTTGCTTATGAAATATACCGGCTTTTCTTGGCTCCTCGCTCTTGACTAACACAGCGCCGATAGCGTGACTGGCTGCCCCGAGGTACAATGTCGACGTCTTCGCTCGGGTCCTTGTAACACCGTAGGCTTGCCAGTGTTGCTTGATTTTCTGAATGCTTCTCACATCCCTCGGTCCATTTAAACTTCTCTCCCTTCCTTAGCGTCCCGAAGAAATCCTTGCACTTGTCCGACGATCGAGATGAATCGTCCTAAAGCCGCTAGGTTTCCGTCTCACCGTTGCACGTCCTTAATCGTTAAGGTGAAGGCATTTCTCATCACGCGCCCGATTTTATTGGATCCGCTCGATCCCTTTCTCGGTGATTATGTATCCTAGAAACTTGCTCGAGGTGACCCAAAAGGTGCACTTGGACGGATTCGCTCATCATCTTGTACTTTCTCATGGTCCGGAAGATGCCTCTAAGGTCGTCGACGTGGGTTTCGCCACTTTGCTCTTGACCAAAGATGTCGTCCACGTATACTTCAATGGTGTCGTGTATTTTTTCCTCAAACATGTCCTCCACCAGCCTCTCGTATGTAGCGCCCGCATTTTTCAGCCCGAATGGCATTTTGGTGTAACAACATAGTCCTCTTGGCGTGAAAAAGATGTATGCTCCCGATCTTCGGGGCTGTGGGGACTCGGTTATACCCCGAGTACCCATCCATGAGCGTGATCGCCCGATACCCGACAATGGATTCCACTAGTTGGTCAATGTTTGGGAGAGGAAGTTGTCCTTTCGGGCATGCCTTGTTCAAATCGCTATAGTCAACGCAAATTGGACGCCCCCATTCCTCTTGGGGACTATCACCATATTAGATATCCATTATGGATATTGGGCCTTTGATGATTCCCGCTGCGTACAGTTTCTTCAATCGCCTCACCGCTGGTTGTAGCTCGGGTGCAATTCTTCTCATTTTTTGTCTGACGGCCTCGAACTTGGGGTCTATCTTAGATGGTGCGAGCAAACTTGGGATCGATGCCTTCCATGTCGTGCATCTGCCAGGCAAATACATCCATGTGCTCCTTCAGGAGGGCTATCAGCTGCTGGGATTGCTCATTCGTCAAGCGTGACCCTATTCTCACCAATCTCGGTTCCTCCTCTGTGCCCAGATTAACTTGCCGGTTGGTTCTAGGGCCGAAAGTTTTGCTTTGGCTCGCCGACGGCTGCCGCCTCCCGTGATTGCTATAAGACTTCGTATCGCCTTCTTTCGTAGGTGGCGATGGCTTGTGACATCACCTTTCCATTCCTCTCCCGCTTCCATTTCCTTAGACTTCTTCTTTTCTTGGCGTTTCCCGAGCGTCTTTCCTCGTTCTGTTGGATGTCTATTTGCACACATTGTCTTGCCGCTTGGGGGTCGCCTAGTACTTCTACTACTCCACGATAAGAGGGAAAGCGCAGTTTCTGATGATAGGCCGAGGCGACTCCCTTGATCCCTGCGATCCAAGGTCGTCCCAGGATCGCCTCATATGGTGAAGCGACATCGACTACGCAAAAGGTGGTCACCGTGTCAAGGAACCCTTCCCCATCCGAGACTCGAGAGTGATTTCTCCTTTGGCACCGTCACCGTACCGTTGAAGCCGTAAATTGATAAGTCGATGGGATCGTGATGTCATCGTACAATTCCATCCTCTTGAAAGTGTCATAGAACAAAACTTCGACCGAGCTACCACCGTCCATTAATATTCTCGGACGCCCCATTCTTCAATCATCGTGGTTATTACTAAGGGATCTCCATGCGCTTGTCCGTTCAATGGGACATCTTTCGCCGAAAAACGTAATTGGTTGCATCATCCACGGCTCCATAGGGAGGGTCTTGGCCACGCTGAAGATTTCTTTGCCCGATCTATCCCTCTTGTGTATTCTCGAGGTAATACCGGTTCCTAAATCGTATCCTTGTGTTGCTGAGTGTGATATGGTGTTACAGTGAACCGAGCGCCGCGATTGATTCTTATTTGATGTATCGGGACCCTGGGCTGGGCCGGTGTCGATGGTGTTTTGACGAAATGCCGTAGATACCCATCGCGGATCAGGTGCCGGGACGATGTCCTTCACTTCTCTACAATCGTTGGTTGAGTGGCCGCGAATCGATGATAATGACAGTAACTCCGGTGGTTCCTCGTCCCCGTCGAATTGATTCCCGAGTCTTGGGGTAATTTGATATCATTCCTTTTTTCCACTTCCTTGAACACTTCTTCCAAGGGTGCATTGAGCGGGTGTATGATCTTGGCTCGTGGCGAGGCTTCTTTCCCCCTCTCGACCTGCACTTTTGTTTTCGCCTGGGACTGGGCACCGGACCTTTTCTGGATCGTTTCGTGGCTTCTCTCGGGTAGCCTCTTCGTGGTGCTCGCCTCTTGTATTCCCCCTGTCTTGCGCTCCTTCCCGAATCTCCTCCAAGGCTATATGCTGCCCCGCATCTTCCTGGATCTCCCTTAGCGTCTTGGGCTTCTCTCGTGTACATCGCCACCCAGATGGGGTCCGACTTTCTTAGCGAAGTTCTCGAAGCCGAATATTTGCCGGGGTCGACCGTGCCTTCCCTATATCCGTGCATAACTTCCTCCATCTATCCGTTATGAACGCAGCGGTTCCCTCGCCTTCGTGCGTGGTAAATAACTTGTCGACTCTGGGCCGAGCTATGCTGTTATGCATGTACGTCTCGAGAAAGGTTTCCACCAAAACCGCATAGCTCCCAACGGATTTATCAGGTAGGGTGTAGAACCAACTCTTCGCTTCTCCTTCAAGACTGGCAGGGAAGAACTTACACATGACTACATCGTAATTCTTCCACTGTAGTAAGGACATGCCGTACATCTTGATGTGTTCTCCCGCATCGCCCGTGCCATCGAACCTAGATGGGAAGATTGGCAGTGTGCACTTTGGTGGAAATGGTGTTTGGTCCAGTTCTCTGGTAAACGGTGTCTTCTGGGCTTCGTTGATTACTTCTGCTAACTTATCATCCTCGCCATCTCCAGTCAGTTTCTTAACCATCTGCTCAAGCCGTTCAATCTTTTGTTTGGTGGACGCGTCCGTACTTTCGTTGGTTACTTCCTCATCGGCCGAAGAATCCTCGGACGGCCCATACCCTTCTCTTGATCGATTAGGGCCTGGGCACTCGCCCCGGCTTGGCGGGGGGGCGTCCCTTGGTGGAGTGTGGTTGCTGGAGGCGCCTCGGCTTGATGATCCCCTCGACCCCGTCCTCCTGTTGCGGAGTTGGTGGTTCTCGTATTCTAGTGCCAAGTTTCTCCTCTGCAATTCTCTCATTAGATCCTCCTGTCTTCTCTGACTTGCCAGTATGGCGAGTAACATCGGGTCGGTGCTCTCGTGGCTAGAATGACCGTTCATTTGGTGTCCCGTTGTGTTAGGGGGTGCGGTTGGGGGTCTGTGCATGGGAGCGATAGGAGGGACGATCGGAGCCGTTGGGTGATTGGTCACTACCGGGGAACAACCGAGCCTGGGGTGGCCGATCCGTTATCGGGGGACGCCTCGATTAGGGTTCCCTCCTCGCCAAGTGTACTCGCCTAAGCCTTTCAGCCTCTCGTTCTAAATCTCTTTGGTGCTCTGAGGTTGTCTCTCCCTTCTTTGTTCCTCGTGTATAGTTTGGACTTCCCCTCCTCTTCGGTATCCGATGCGCTTCTCCCGTCCTCCATGCCGCCCTCGCCTCGCCCCCATCTGACTTGGGTTAATCCTCAATCTCTGGGTGGGAAGTCGTCCTCTCGGCCCAGATCGATTTCCTCGTCGACCGTGGTCATGCCTTTGATCAACGCCTGAGTCTCGCCCCGGTTGTTGGGTCGACGATCTCCGTGCTGAGAATCCGTGAGTCCTTCTTGCCCGCTGGATCCCGCCGTGACTCGGTTCCTCAGGATCCTGCTCGTCCTGGAGGTACTTGCCATTGCCTTTACTATCGCCTCGCTCCTCGCCTCGCCTATCCGTTCGTTCCTACGTCAGCTAGGGAAAGTAGACAAAGACTTACTTCGAACCGCCGAAAAGGTTAAGGATGGAGTACAAAGCCAGTCGATGCAGTGGAAGAGATCCTTTATAGTACGATTCCCTTTATGCTAGCGTATCGATCTCAAAGAAATAAATTGTTTTATTTAAAACGGACAAATTTTGAAAAGTCAGTTTTGACACATCGCTTTGTACTCTTCCTAAGCATTAATCATTATTTGTCCTTACATTCCCAGCGCCAGAAATCATTAATCATTCGTGCGTTGAATCAGAAGATTTCTTTCACGGCGGTGATGGGTGGCTACGACGACCCTCAACGACCGTCGTGTTGATGACCGCAAGATTCCTATAATTCTTCACTGATGCCGGAGGCTTTCAACCGTAGGATTATGGTGGGACTCGTGTCGTTCACCATTATCCCGCCGGCCATGGTTTCCAAGACCTAGACTCAACGATTCCGAGCTAGCCCTCGTTTCCACCATTATCACGCTTTGTTTACCTTTGCTAAAATAAAGACAGGTGTGAAATGGAGATAGATGCAATAAAGATCTCTCGCCAGGAGGTCCCAGTGAACCTACGCGCTGCGTTTGTTAGAGTTTTTCGCTTAGCATCAACTATCCTTACTAAGCGTCGATAGGAGCTGTTGAATCTCTCTTGCAACGGGGTTTGAAGTCGCAGATCATAATCATCGAGATGGGATCCCCTTCCAGCCTTCTACCCACATCAAAAGATGCTATTTAGGGAGCTCTCGGGTCATCTCGATGACTCTCTCGAGGTGTTTCAAACAGACACGTAAAACGACTTTATTTGCGGTTTTAAAACTTGAAAATGGAGACCCTGTTTAAAACACAAAACGACCTCATATCGCCGACACGAAGATAACAAAACGAAGGTAACTAGTAAAAACGCAAGGCTAACTTCATCAATTTTGACAAGATGTTGCTACTACCAAAGCAAGTACACAAAGTTAACCTCTATCAATTCAACAAGACGTTACTAAGAGAAAACAAGACGTTACTAAAAGAAAACAGAGATAGCACAGATTTAAAGGTTTTCTCCTTTAGCGTCAACCAAAGACACAAGGTGGCTTAGAGCTCTGAGTTTCCCCTTTTAGCGTCCGATTTCAAGGTATCCGGAGATGTTATACGGTCCCCTTAGTCTGGCGCCTTAATGTAGATGTAGAAAATCCTACCACTACATCCAAAAGTAACTAAACACATACACAAGGAAGCGAAACGAACGAGAAAAGTAATAGAACACAAGATATACGTGGTTCGGCATGATTACCTACGTCCACGGGGTGTAAAAGAAGATCTTATTACTCGACTCAAGATTACAAGGCGGATTTATCTCTCTCAATGCTTTAGTATGCTCACTTTCCTCTCTTCTTTCTTAAGTTCTTTCTCTCTACATGGTCTCTATTTATAGTTACAAGTGATGATACATCCAGGACTACGGTGTTAGGCTTGGTGTAGCTTCCTCGATGTTCCTCCCGAGCGACAACATGCCCCACTCGATTGTTCTTATTTGTTCTGTCGCTACGCCGAGCCGAATGATGCTCGGCTTCGCCAACTCGTCACTCGATGTCGCCCGTTCGATGGGAATAACCGATGTCGCCCTTGGGATCCTTGGCCGAGCCTTCCCCGACCGAGTCCTTCTTATCTCTTCACCAACTTTGTCGCCGCATTTATGGCTCCTGTTCGATGTCCATCGCATCACAACTTTTTTCCTTTTTCTCCGACTCCTCGGCCCTCTTTCCTCACGCCTGATTCGGGAGAGGCGATCCCAGACTCTAGATGCATGCTTGTCCGGTACGCCATGGCTTAGGATCGTTCCACCTGTCCCTGTGGATTATTTACACCTACAGGTAACAACCCAAAAATGTCCAAGGACCTCCCTGGCGGGCCGGACCTTCAGATTTCTCAGGAACAACCTGAAATCTACGGTTGTCAATGGAGAGAAAAATCTGCTAATAAAATGATGTGAAGTGCATAGCGCAAAGAAAAAGATAGGCTGATTTCTGTTGGTGATTCAAAACTAGTTCCCCAGTCACATGGCTTGTTTTCATGAACTTGCAAACTCACGCATCATAAAAATGAAAACGTCCTTACGGAATTGAGCTACTCAAGAATCTTAACTCTACCAGATAAGTAACCCGAGAGAGTTAGCATAAGTTAAGAATACGAAGTTAAAATAAGAACAAAGAATTACCCTATGTTGCATATCATTAGGATCTTGAATTCTCCTTGTAAGACCTATGCCTGATTGATTAACATCTCCAACCCTTCCAAATTTCATCCAATGTATCTACAGTGAAGACACGCTTCATGTGTTCATCAGCTAACGTTCTCGCAATTTCCCTGCAGCAACAAACATTTATCAGGTTACATGTGTAACTTTTTGTGACTAAATCTCAATACCAGAACATTAATTCTTCTAGAGTTACTCATTTGACCAAGTGAAACAACTAGACACCATATTGCTAACTAACTCAAAATCCAAGGATGGAATTCACTCTGAATCTACAAACCAAACAGATGACCACCAATCTAATTGCAACTTCAACACCAAGCAGAATTGAAATTGGATGTTTCACCTATAATAATTTACTCCAAAAATTGAATCAAGATACCACAACAGCAAACTTATGTTAGTAAGAAATGAAGCAACCAGTGTAGAAGTTTTACAGAACCAAAACACCAGCACCCTGTGGTCTTCTATGCCTCAATAACTATATAACACTTTGCAGATTCAGCACCACTCACCACCAACAACACCGATCAGGGCCACCACCAATCACCAAAACCCCCATACCCACAACAAAAACATGATAATAAAGAAATTTAAGAACTGATAAGAAAGAAAAACCCTCCAAAAAAAATTCCCAATTTAAGAAAAGCCGAATTTTTTACTCCCTCCGTTACTTTTTAATAGGCTGGTTTCTATAAATAAATGTTACAAAAAAATAGGCTGGTTTCCTAATTGGGAAAGTCAAATGTTACTTTAGTTTTTAGGGACCACTTTTCTCTTAACTTTTTTTGATGACAAGTGTCATGGGGACCATTTCACTTTACTTCTTTTGTTGACAAGTGTCATGGGGACCATTTCAATTCACTTCTTTTATTGACAAGTGTCATGAGGACCACTTTCAATAATTAGTTTTCGAAATTTCCTTAATTTTGTCAAAAAAACCAAACCAACCTATTAAAAAGTAACGGAGGGAGTATTAACATATCTATCAATTCAAGAAGAAAACTATCTATCAATTCAAAAAGAAGACAGTTAGAATCACTTATCTCGTCAAAAAGTAGAGAACCCACGAATTATATAATCATCAGAATCAACTCTAAACCATAATCTTCATCAGCATCCCTTAAATTTTGGGTTAAATAGATATTCATCATCTTCGATTGCATGAACTGATTGAGCGAATCATCCTCATCATCTTCAATTGCATGATTTAGCTTCATTTTCAGGAATAGGAGCATAAATTCAGGGTATGGGAGTTTTTTCTCCAGGGGTGTTAATGGCGGAAGTTGATAGAGAAGAGTTCCTTTGGGAGTTATGTTCGAGAAGATAAAAGAGTTTCAGGAGAGATGAAAGATTTTAGATGCAAAACTGATTTTGGTTTTGTTTTTCTGAATTTTGATAATCAAAATTAAGGGTTACCGATATCCAAAAACGTATAATGATGGACAATTGTTGGGAGACTGGGGTTTAACTTGGGCTATAGTAAATCTCAGGTGAGTATAGTAATTATTAAGGGTAAAAGAGTAAAGGGAAGCAATTATTAAGGATAAAAAAGTAAAGAGAAGCAATTATTAAAGGGTATGATAGTATTTCTACATAAAGTTAGGTGTATATTGTAACTGATCCTAATTTATCTAACTGTATTTTGACATTAGAATGTCTATAACGTCGGATTGACGTTGGGTAAAACAAAATCGTTGGAAATCTGGTTGTTACAAAATCCAGGATTTCGTGTAGTGTATGGTACCCGCATTGTATTTCTTGTACCAATACCGGTAAGAAGATTCATTCCCAACTCTTTGGTGAGAGCCAGTATTACATCTTAGCTTCATCCCATATTCAGTTGATACCTTTGCTTTGGTGTCATTACTACCGGGGAAAAAAGTACATCTTTGTATCATGATATATATGTCCCTTTTACATGTTTTATATGAATCGGTATGTCTAACCCTCATTACTTCGGTGTTCTTTCCATTTTCAATTTTGTTATATTTAGCTTAATTTGAGAAATTTCTTTATCTCAACAGGCCAAGAGAATCTCACTACACGTGTCAACCAATTACTTTAGGTTGAATAGATTACTAAAGATAGTTCTCTTGTTGTCATACTTCAACATATACTTGTTCGTTCGTATCATGGATGAAGTAGAGAAATGGAAATTTTCTGACTCATATCACCTTTTGTAAGTTCTTCCACAAAAATTGGAATACATGTGATTTTATTTGCAACATATCTTTTGAAACTACCGACTCTTTAATAGTTGAGCAAGTGGATTACATTCCACGGAACATTCAAATTTGGGGAGACATATCAAGTACGCAATAATGGTCCAAGTACTTCTAAATCCCAAATAAATACATTGGAATCGAGTTGGTACAGCCTATTGAACAAAAGACACCATTCAAATATAGCCAATATCATATTCAAGAGAACAAAATAATATTAACACCAAAATTCTTAATGATCGAGATCAGCAATCATAATTTAAATTGACTGTTTATATGATGTGGACTTATCTTAAGACAAAAATAAACAAAAGTAGGCATGTTCTAAAAAAAAATAAATGTGCCTAGCAAGTACTCAATGTAAAAACCTGCATTATAGTTACATACGTACCTCAGATTTTGGTTCCCGTTGTATTTGTATATACACGAAACCGGAACAGCCTTGGTCGCGCACAGTCCGGAACAGGAACAAGAATAGTTCGGTTTGAGCCGGGTTGGACCGGACGGGCCGAGTTCTTCCACAGATTTCATTTCTCGTGAACATGTGATTTCCTTTCACGGATTTTCCACGAATCGACACTAGGCACAAGATTTATTATGAACACAAATTTTAATAACTCCCTCTAATCTTCAACAATTAATCCACCATGAATTCATCAAATGAAACGAAAAAATAAAAATAAATTGATGTATCATATTCAATTACTGGTGTAACTTCTTTCGGCGTTTTTATTAAAGTCCAAAGAAGAAAAAAATCAGCAATAGTGGTGCAACTTCTTTCCGCGTTTTAATTGAAGACCAAAGAAGCAAAAAAATCGGCAATAACTAGGATTGAGTTTGTGCTGATAACGTGATAAAAAAGAATCAGAGGTGAAGATGTAGAGAGAAAAAGAATGATATCTTATTAGAAGAACCGTCATTTGGGGCATACCCAAAAATTTCGGGGCATACGGAGTTATTATGATATCCCATGGAAGATGATAAGGGGTGTCTCATTGATGCTGAAGTTACTATAATGCCCTTATATAAGTTAAATTACTTTATTATCCTTCAACTAAATTAAATTCAAATCCTAAAACCCCCACTAATTAACCCATCCATTAATTAATTAGCCTCCCACTAATTAACCGTTACCCACTTAATTACTCCACTAATTAATCCATTTAATTAAAAAACTTAAACTCTTTCCAAAATCAAAATTCTTATTTCCTCTAGTCCTCCCTCTTTAAGAAGAACAACCCAACTCTTCATTTTCTTCTCAAAATCAAAATCGTTGATTCACAATCCGGAAATTGCTTCTATAGCAACTCAATTTAGGGTTTTTGGAAAAGATAGAGTTGAAGAGGATAATGGATCAATTGGTGTTGGAGAGCGACAATTAGCCTCCGATTCTTTAAAATTGCACATTGAAAGGTAATTCCAACAAACCCATAACTTGTTTTTATTCGTATTTGATTTATACAATGAGATGTATCTGAAAATCCTCGTCATTTTGGTAGTTACAGAGTCGTGTTCGGCTGAAATGTATCAGCCGAACTTAATATTTTTTCTTCAGAAGAAGAACAGTTCGGCTTAAAAATTGTTTTACTTTGAATTTCGAATCAGCCGAACCTACATGTTCGGCTTATAATTTTTTTTTCCTTTATTAGTCGAACCTAAATACCAAAAGTTGTTAATCCATTTTGCTATGTTCGGCTCATTTTGATAAATATAGTGTGTGCCGAACTTTACTCTGTTTATGGGTGTGACATTTTGCAAACTTGTTCATCTATGGGTTACTTATCACCTTGTTTAGTCGAATAATTCTTTTTTTTAAAGGTGTGTCATTTGTTTTAGTACCCATCCTAGAAAATTCAAAGAGAAACTTAAAAGGAAAAAAAATGGAAGTAACTCCTTCTAATTCTAAAACTCCCAAACCTCGAGGTGGTGCCACCAAGAACTTGCATGCAGGGAAAAGGGGAACTGACACGAGTGGCTCTTGCTCGTAGAACAAGAGGATGATAATGGTGAAGATAAGAGTATAGTAGGAAGTGATGATGAAGATGGTGGTGGAGGGGGAGGAGGGGATGATGAAAATGGTGGTGATCGCGAAGCTCTAACTTAATTTTTCTTCTCAAAATCGATGCATGTGTTTTAGGGCTTTGGATGTCTTTTTTATGATGCGGAAGATAACATGAATGATAAAATGTGGTGTAAGAGATGATAAAGATTGAAAGGTCCCTTCTTAGGGATTTTCTTATATAAAGCTCTCAAAGTTAGGCTTTAGAATCCTACCAAAACCGTATTTCCTTGAGATAAAAGTCAATTTGCGTCAAAACATGTCCCAGAAAAGTGTCAGGTTCGGCTAATACCTTTCCAACCTTTCTCAGTCGAACCTGACAAGTGAATTTTACCTCAGGTGGTTGTCAGGTTCGGCTGGCTCGATTAGATTACTTTCAAGCCGAACTTATCTCTGTAAACACTTCGAAAATATTGATTTGTATGCTCCAGGTTCGGCGAACTCGTGATGATGAGTTATCAGCCGAACTTATCTCTGTACACTCAAGTTTTTAGATTTTGTTTTGGCCATAACTTCTTCGTCCTATGTCGGAATGACCTCATTTTTTTGCGTTGTTTTCGTCTTTTCATTCTCTTGAAGATGACGATAATATCTACTTGATTTGAATGAGTTTAATTTGGACCTTGGTATTCTCCATTAGTTGGCTTTACTTTCTTTTGGTTAATTCATCCCAACAAAGGCTGCATAATAGAAAACAAATGTAATATGCAAGAATAATAACTAAACAAAGTGTTGAATTGACACTATAAGGGTTATTTGGTTTTTGGTACTTACATTTTGTCCAAAATTAGTGTTTGGTCTAACATTTGTCCAACTTAGGGTTTGGTACTTAAAATTAACGTTGACTTGGTTACATTTAATTTTAATTAAGTTATTATCTAAATATTTAGGCATTTACTATATTGCCCTTGCACACACACTTTTTACACGCCTTAAAATCAACCTAACCCTAATTGTTATCTCATTTTCTTCCACGTTTCATCTCTCTTCCATCTGCCGACCATACTTTCACCATCCCGACCACCACCAGAACCTTGAATCAATCAAACAACAATCATCAAAAAAATCAATTTTCAAAAATACGTTCATTCATCAATCAAAACCGACACATATCTACCACCATTTCAACTTCTTCATGTTGTTGGTGTCGTTTCAATGGTCAAATGATTGAAGCTGCATTTCAGGTAATTGTATTACAAGTGGTAGTGGCTTAGGGAGATGAATAAGGATAGGAAGAAATCAGATGTTGATATGGTGATGTTGGAATTGCATGAAGAGCAAGTTCTGGTGATGAAAATGGTGGAGTCTGCAGTTAAGAGAAGGACACAATGAGTTGTTGCTGCTAAGGATAGTTTGAGTTGAACAAGAAGGTGGGTGTTGCTCGGATTCAATTGCTGCTCGGATTCCCAGTTCGGGAATTTTCTGTGTTCAAGCTTCAACCCCGAACAAAGTTATTTTCTCGTTTATAACTCCATCAATTGCAAATATCGTTATAGAAAGATAACCATTTATTTTTATTCTGACTGAATTTTACAGTACCTTCATTTTATTCCAGTCTTCTCCAAAACCCTAAATTGAATCTTAAGTTCTTCAATTTTTGATTAAAATATGATTCTAATAATAACCCCTATGATTCGTTCAAAACCCATTCACCAATTTCAGTAAAACTCTTCGGTATCAATCTATTCTTCAACATCAATGTATTCTGATCATAACCTGCTTTTAAAATATTTCAATGTGCATTTTCAGACCAACTTCACAAATCTGGGAACTCAATCCAAACCTAATTAAGTCAATAAGTGACGTCTCGTTACTGTTTTGGAGAAGGAATTAAACATAGGTTGGAAATAGAAAAGAAATAGAGAAACTGGGAAGGTGATTGTGATGGTTTTACAGTAGTTGTTATAGAGAGAAAGAAAGTGATTTTAGTGCGGGGTGAAGGGTCCGTGGAAGGAAGAATTGGGATTTCTTTCTTCCGAAAGAGTTAGGGTTAATGATGATAAGGGTGTACTGGTAAATTTATTTATTTATTATATTTTATAAAAGAAATTTAATAAATTTTTAACAGAAGTCAAGATTTAAGTTAGTCAATTCGGGTCAACGTCATTTCCAAGTACCAAACCCTAAGTTGGACAAAAGTTAGACCAAACACTAACTTTGGACAAAATGTAAGTACCAAAAACTAAATAACCCACACTATAAACATGTAAATTGTGCACCTATCAAAAATACAAAAACATGTTCGGCTAATTAAAAAAGCACATTGGTTAGCTGAACTTCTAACTTGTAAGTTGGCGCAAAATATACAAAATAGAAGTTCGGCTAACAAATATTGTGTTTCGAATGAGCCGAACTGTTCATATACCAGTTAGGTTCGGCTAGTAACTAATAGCCGAACTGTTCATCATAAGTAGGTTCAACTGATAATTTAAGATGAACCTAACACTGGACAACCGAGCTTCTTGTAAAAATTCAATCTTTTGAATAATTTAGCCTGCAAATGGATATTAAACATCATCTTCCACATTTATCAACAATCACAAAGATCTCGAAAAGAAAAAGTAAGGGTTGTTTTTCTCTTCATCTTCATCTTCTTCTTCTTCTTCTTATATAATAACCCAATCAATCTCTCTAAAAATTACTCTCCTAAATTAACACTAACACCAAGTCTAATCATTAACAAAATCATTCACATTAACAATAACTAAACACTAATCATTTAAGGGTATTTTTGCCTTTATGAAAAATGGGTGGATAGGGGGCACTCTCGAAACACTATTTCCAACCCTGTTTTTGTCCTATTCAATATGCCCCAAAATTTTTGGATATGCCCCAAATTACGGTTCTATTTAGAAAGATTAGTAGTTGTAATCATATAAAGGAGAAACTAGATGGACCTCACATCCATGGGCCGTAGGCCCTGTAACAAGGGCGATTCAAAATGAACCGTTTTTTGGGGACCATGGTTTTTTTGGGGGGACCATGGTTCTATTTTTAGTAAGACATTTAGAAGTAAATCTAGGTCACCCCTTATCTAGATATTTCTATTAATACCTAAATTACCCTCCTGATTAATTTTGGATAATGATTAGTTAGTGTTAATAATAGTTAGTGTAATGATTAGTGAAATGATTAAGTTAAAGATAATTAGTGAGATTAGAAAATCAGATGGGTTTTTTTTTTAAAAGAAGTAGAATTATTGAGAGAGTAAAGTTAGAGAAGATGAAGAAGAAAAACATGGAAAATAATTTTTTTTTTTTGAGTTCACTAAGCTAGACTATTCAAGTGATGAATTATTTCTTAGATGGTGAATGTATTCTTCCCCAAAGCCAATCTCAAGATGAAAACGATGATTTTACCAACCACAACCGGAGGAAGACTATTTGGGTACCCAGGTATGCTCTAAACTTAGATAATGTTGGTTGAATTAGTCCAAATTTTCCAAAAAAATGTGAATTTGTTAAGTAGATTTGGGCTTGTTCGGTTACCTTGTATGAAGAACATGTAACCGAACTCATCGAAAGTGTAGTTGGGATTACTTTTTCTAAACACTGTTACTCCGATAATGGAGGTTTTTGTTGGAAATTTTGAATTTTTCTAAGTTTCATTCTATACATAAGAAAACACACACAAAATCTGATTTACTTGCATTCATTATTGTCATAATATTGAGAACTCTCCGATAATGGAGGATCGTTGTTTTTGACCGGAGTGGGGCGAATTTCGTCTTTAAGGACAGAGTATCCAATACTCGACTCATAGTTTCTCTGTCTTATATCTCGATTCATTTAATTTGTTTCTTTATAAATTCTTTACATACTTTGTTAACTGTGGAGAGTACTGAACTCATCAGTTTTTGTTTTACATAGGGGATAGCAACGGGAAACAAAATGGAAAATTGTGCACTAATTGCCGTGAAAGATGGTACAGACAAAAACGCTGTTGAAATTTTGATAGATCTCCCAAATGGAAAGGAATTTGGATAAATCCTTTTAACCGTGTGTACAAGACATTATGATGATACTCCACGCCAAATTTCAGAATTTTTGGAGTAGTGGAAGTATTTTTACAAATTCCAAAAAGCTAAGTCTCGTTTCTACGGAATTTTTGAAGACCAGGAAATCAGTTCTAGCCGAGAATGATTTTCCAACTTTTCTTGATTGCTCTTCTGATTTTGTGGTAAGAAATGGAAGTTGAACAGTTCGAAAAATTGTTCTACATGTTTGAAGAGGGGTGTCTCTTCATCAAACGACATCAATTATGTGATTGTTGTTTGAGGGTATTGGAACAATTAATGGTTCCTATATTGTTGGTGTATAATGATTAAACTACACACAGTCCACTTTAATGGAGAGATTGCTGGTTCCCACAATCAAAATGTAACTTATAGAAGAATAAGTTACTACTATAAATCAAAGTGGTTAATTATGTGTTCTGTGATTGATTAAAGACAGTCAATGACTAGGTAATCAATTAAATAAGACACATTGGTTGATTCAGTGATTTGGACTAGGCATCCGAGCAATTCAAACTTATTTGAAATTATTGCTCATGCCAAACGGTCACTGTGAAAGATGTGTCAATTTCCTTTAACACCATTTCGACATTAAATTGGGCAGAAAATGGAAATGTTTTGTTAGTGTAAGTAACTGGAAATTAAGAGCATCTGATGATGAATCTGCTAATTGAGTATATAGCCTTGAAATGTGGGGGTAAACCATATGATGTATACTGTCTAATAAAAAACAGAGGTGTTTTTAAAATCCAAATTATTCATGTCAATCGTCAAATTTAGACGTAAATGGTGATTGAACACATGTGATTAGTTTGTAACAAATTGGATGAAAGGGCGGCCGACCTATCCAGAATTGGAGAGTTACAAAATCACGTTTGGTTAGTGCATGCACGGATGGACGTAAATTTGTACAGACATGATTTTGGAAATAATTTGTAGCAAGTAAAATTGGAAGAGAAATTACAAAATTTTGTAAAGGTGCTACAAAATGGTGACTAATCTCTAGTAAATAGTCTTAGAGGACCGCGCGTGAAAATATTTGATGACTAGAGATAATGTGTTCATCGAGGGGAATAGGTTAATTTAAAGCCTACTAATTATGAGTGACGATAATGGTAACCCAACCTAGTTGACTGGAGATCCCAAGATCTAGGTTCAAAAGGGACAACTAAGTTATGTATAACTCGGAGTAAACACTGTGGAGATAAAACTCCATCCTATTCCTATGATGAGACAGTGTTTTTTCCTGAAATGTGTTTTAGGATAAGCTATGCTTTTAATGGTGCCTATATCTTGTATTTACAAGTGGGATATTACAGGGTATTCTTAATGGGACATCACCTATGGGAGTGTAGAATTGTGGCCGATTCTATGGAAATTTTATAAGGCTTTAATTTCCTAGAGCACTCATGAATCCGGGATTTGTTCAGGGCCGAAATGAACACAACCGTAGAACCAAATTAGTGAGAAAAGGCATTGTGTGATAACTATTGTCTTGGTTTACATTAAAAGCCGAATCAGATTCAAGAAATCGCTTCATCAAGTTAGCGAGTAAATCCGATAGTTATTCACTAAGGAAGGTTCAAAGCCAAAAGCTACCTATCCCCATGCAATGACTTTTCACTTTATCTCTTTAGTGTCTCGTATAACATTTGCATTCTTGAAGTTCTATTCAAATGTGGGGGATTGTTGGAAATTTTGAATAGAAATTATGTTAGTTATAATTGAAGGGTTGTTTCCAAGTTAGTCATCTAAGTTTTCTTTTCTAATTCGGTTCTTAATCAACACATGTCAATAAAGGAGAAATATTGTAAATAGGATTACGAAATTTGTAAATAGGTTATGTTGTGTTTGGCCGAAATGTAACCGAACTTTAGGGTCTATAAGTTCGGTTAGTTTGCAACCAATAGCTAACCGAACTTATGTAAAATAAGATTGCACATTAGTGTACAAAGTTCGGTTGTTTCGCAAACTTCATACCGACCAATATCTAACCGAACTACACACAATTAGTTAAGAGTTCGGTTTGTCAAGGTTTTTTGCGAACAAACCGAACATAGTGGGACAAGTTCGGTTAAATTGAAACTCAACAGAGTGGGCAAAATAGCACAGTTCGGTTACATTGGAATTTTTTTTTATTTTTTATTTTGTATCATTGGTAAAGTTCGGTTAGAAAATAGTTTTAGCCTTCTTTGCGAACCAACCGAACATAGTGGGCAAAGTTCGGTTAAATCAAAAATCAACATAGTGGGAAAAATAACACAGTTCGGTTACATTTGATTGTTTTTTTTTTTTTTTTGTAATATTGGTAAAGTTCGGTTAGAAAATAGTTTTAGCCTTCTTTATGTAACCAACCGAACTCGAGTTCGGTTAAGAAAAAATTAATTCGTGATAACCGAAGTGTTCTTCGTGTTCTTGGTTTTAATGTTCTGTTAGCAAACTAGTTTTTTTAAACTATTCCTAACCGAACATGCCACTGTAACTTCCATTTAAACCATATTTTGATGACTACTGCTCAAAATTTCGATCAAAAACGAATTAGAAGTAATGGGTTTGTGGGAAAATACTTATGGATAGATTTGTTTATAAAAGATTGATTAATCGACGATGAAAATTCAATGAATCGACCAGGCTAAAAATTTGATGATTTTGATTAGATTTGTATATGATAAGGGTTAGATGATCATAAATTGATGAAGAAGAGAAGAAGAAAATTGTAGAATAGAGGAAGAAGAAGTTGTAGATTAGTTATAATTTTAATTAGGTAAAAGAATAAATATGTTAATGATTTAAATTAAGTTATATATATATATATAGAGAGAGAGAGGGGTGGTGGTGGTAGTCGGAGGTGGTAGTGGTGGGAGGAGGTGGTGGTTATATATATATAGGTGGTTATTAGGTTAGTTTTAAATTAAATTAGATTAAGGATAGGTTAGTCATTTCCTCACTTTAGGACACCCCTTATAACTATAGGGAAGGTGGCCTAATAAGACCATGGTCCCCTCAAAAAAACCATGGTCCCAAAAAATGGTTCTTTAAAATTCTGCCAAATAATTCTTGATGTTGTTACTTGTTAGCGGGTTTTAGAACACTGCCGCCTAGTGTTTGGCCCACTTTCAAACACCTGCATTTTCATAATTTCTAACCATTTTCATCATTGTAGTTTTGTAGTATGAATGGTAAAATGGTACTGTATAATTTATGTATAGCTTATACCATTCTACCTTACCATTCTACCTTACCATTCATGGTTGTGGATGCTCCAAGTAGAATAATAACACTACTAAGTTAAAAAAAACAAAGATTACAATGAGTTGAAGTACATCACAGCAGCGAATGAAATTCGAAAGTTGATTCACTAAACACTAGTTAAATCAACGATACCATATTACCATCATTTTCCTTCTTTTTTGATTCTTCCTTAACTTTCAACTTTTCATCTTCTTTTATCTTCTCAAGAGTCTTTATCAGGTTTTGCAAACAAACTCGAGAGTCTCTTTTCATGGTTTTAGGCATCAAATTCTCGGCAACATCAGCGGGAGAAATTTTTACCTCGCCGATCAAACGTCTTATGGTGTCAAACAATTCATGACACTCCAGGTCTAAGTAATTCTTCGCGAACACTTTGAATCCTTCAAAACAACAGTACGACATTTCAATGTGTTTGTCCATCCGGCCTCTACGAATTAGAGCTGGGTCTAATTTCTCAACGTAGTTAGTGGTAAACACAATGATACGTTCTTTGCCGCAAGCTGACCATAACCCGTCTATGACATTAAGAAGTCCTGATAGCGTGACCTTGCTGTCCTGCTTACTTTCTTCTTCTTCTTCATCTGCCTTTTCTTTAATTGGGTCTTTTTCATCTTTATCTTCTTTCTTTTTCTTCTTCTTCCGTTTGCCGGTAAGATCGAGTGAACAGTCGACATCCTCTATTACAGTAATAGACTTATTTGATGTATCCTGTAAAAGCTTTTTAAGCTCGCTATTGTCCTTCACAGCCGTCAATTCAAGATCATATATGTCATAATTTAAAAGCTTAGCCATGGCCGCAATCATACTAGACTTACCAGTGCCTGGTGGGCCGTATAACAGATACCCACGCTTCCATGGTTTACCAATCTTCGTATAGTAGTCTCTGCTCATACTAAAAGTTAGAAGATCATCAATAATTTCTTGCTTTTTTGCTAGATCCATCGCGAGGTGATCGAATGTCACAGGGTGCTCAAACTCCACATGACCCCATAATGTTTTCTTGTATTCGTAATACCCTTGGTTTGCGTTATTGGAGTAGAGCCGTATGTGCCTGTTTTCTATCATGTTAGCCTTCCCCTCCTTGATGACATGCTTTAGATATGACTTTGTGACGATTTCACGGTATCGACGATGAAATTTTAGCCTCAAGTGTCGTTTCTCAGTAGCCGAAGGATAATAAGAAAAAGACTTGGTTTCTGGGATAGTCTTGCCCATGGACCACCAGATTTTCACTCCTTGAAAATCATCAATTATCTCTTCATAATCATCCATGCTAAAAGCAAGATCCTTGTTCCCCTTCACTATCTGAGCCTTCAGTCGCTTTGCAAGTTTAGAACTTCTAGGACCCAAATAAGCTTCAACTGCGGAGTAAGCTTGGCTTAGTTTTAACCGCTCAACACCAGTGAATTCGTCGAAGCTTATCTCCATGTAAGGATTTGCAAACGCCATAATTCTGTGTACATATGTTAATAGATAATCAGCTACATGCCGTGGAACAAATTGTTGAATCATCGTGTAAGCAAACATGATGCCTCCCATGAGTGTTCCCATTCCCATCCAAATCTCCCCCATGCTCGACATCTTTTCTTATTTTTTGTGTGCAACAAGAATGAAATTCAGTGAATGAGAGAAGTGTAGAAGAGCCTTAATAGTTGTATCCAAAATCAAAATGGTTGTGACAATCCTTAAATAGAGATGTCTATCTCATTTTATGAACAGAAAGTAATACACCTTTTTTGTGCTCATTTTCGCTAGTTGATGCTTAATCAAGAAGGAACGAAACCCGTCAACATCTTAAAAGGTCCACGCGCATTCAGAACGCTAAACATAATCTGAATCCTTTTCTTCCGTATGTAGGAAGTTTCTTCACCGTTTCTTTAAATTATTCAGTTCACACTTCTTCGTCTTTCTTTTTGTTTTTCCTTTGATTAAATATTGCGGTTGGTTGACTAGGTATAGACCATTCGGTCCTGTTAAACAATCAAGAAAAAGGTGTAACAATCAATTTAAAGCGGACACCATCCCCACGATGTAGCCCTTTATGGGCGGTGAAGCTGTAGGTTAATTGAACATGGTATTTACCTCCATTAGAATTGTTTTACAGAAGTTTTACCTGCCTTCTATAAAGAAAAAGTCAACAATCGGTGCCAGACTTATATAAACAAGCAGAGTGTACGTGCGATGTACGTCGTCCAACTGAGAAGCGAGACCTACACAGGACTACAGGAGTCGGGACATGAACAAAAAAGACGTGAAGTAAATGCACAAAAGTGCAGTTTTTATATAAGGTCCTTATATATGTTTATTATTTTGAAAATAAACCCCCAAATATTCTCGCATATCTAGGTGTGGTCCTTTCAATCTAACGGATGAGGTATAAATGCAAATCATATCTGATGGATGTCGTGAATTGTTCACACGGAATTCAATTTCAGAATATCTTAAAATCCGACGGGTGAATTTTAAACTCTGTAGATCAGACGGTTAGGAAGAGTTGAGCTTGCTCTCATTAAAGGTGGGGAGATGTTGGTTGACTAGGTATAGACCATTCGGTACTGTTAAACAAGGACGCCATGGAAAATCAAGAAAAAGGTGTAACAATCAATTTAAAGCGGACACCATCCCCACGATGTAGCCCTTTATGGGCGGTGAAGCTGTAGGTTAATTGAACATGGTATTTACCTCCATTAGAATTGTTTTACAGAAGTTTTACCTGCCTTCTATAAAGAAAAAGTCAACAATCGGTGCGGACTTATATAAACAAGCGAGTGTACGTGCGATGCACGTCGTCCAACCGAGAAGCGAGACCTACACAGACTACGAGAGTGAGGGACATGAACAAAAAGACGTGAAGTAAATGCACAAAAGTGCGGTTTTATATAAGGTCCCTATATATGTTTATTATTTTGAAAATAAACCCCCAAATATTCTGCATATCTAGGCAGGGTCCTTTCAATCTAACGGATGAGGTATAAATGCAAATCATATCTGATGGATGTCGTGAATTGTTCACACGGAATTCAATTTCAGAATATCTTAAAATCCGACGGGTGAATTTTAAACTCTGTAGATCAGACGGTTAGGAAGAGTTGAGCTTGCTCTCATTAAAGGTGGGGAGATGTTGGTTGACTAGGTATAGACCATTCGGTACTGTTAAACAAGGACGCCATGGAAAATCAAGAAAAAGGTGTAACAATCAATTTAAAGCGGACACCATCCCCCACGATGTAGCCCTTTATGGGCGGTGAAGCTGTAGGTTAATTGAACATGGTATTTACCTCCATTAGAATTGTTTTACAGAAGTTTTACCTGCCTTCTATAAAGAAAAAGTCAACAATCGGTGCCAGACTTATATAAACAAGCAGAGTGTACGTGCGATGCACGTCGTCCAACTGAGAAGCGAGACCTACACAGGACTACAGGAGTCGGGACATGAACAAAAAAGACGTGAAGTAAATGCACAAAAGTGCAGTTTTTATATAAGGTCCTTATATATGTTTATTATTTTGAAAATAAACCCCCAAATATTCTGCATATCTAGGCAGGGTCCTTTCAATCTAACGGATGAGGTATAAATGCAAATCATATCTGATGGATGTCGTGAATTGTTCACACGGAATTCAATTTCAGAATATCTTAAAATCCGACGGGTGAATTTTAAACTCTGTAGATCAGACGGTTAGGAAGAGTTGAGCTTGCTCTCATTAAAGGTGGGGAGATGATGGTTCCTGGTTATACATATAACACTGCTTCATCACTGCACTCTGTTTCTAGATGAAAGCTATGTCCAGCACGAGGACCTCTCATCTTTCACACAGATATAACTGTAAATATTGGCATAGGAAGAACAAAGTCTCACAGTAAAATTACATTTTCAGGGGAAGTAGTTACTTAGGACTACCGAGAGAGGCGCAATCATTTCACTTCCCCAGCATAACACCAACAGACTAGGACCTGCATACTGATGCTTGTTCATACGGAAGAGAAATAAGCAGGCAAATGCAACTTCGCAAGCAGCACAAAGCAGTAAGATGAAGATAAGCAGGCAACTGTAACTTCGCAAGCAGCACAAAGCAGTAAGATGAAGATTAGCTAACTATCTGCTGCAATGCCGGCACATAAAGCCACAACAACAGAAGGAACAATAACTGAACTTCTGTTGAAACAACATCTTTCAAAACAATTGATTGGGAAATGCTTGATATGATCTAGTTCGCATCACATCTAAAGCCAAATAAACAAGAAACTAAAGAGAAGAAACTTGAGAACCTATGATAATAGATGGACCAACAATAAAGCAAACTTCCGTACGCTTCCCCAGACCCTAGTCAGATGCTCAGAACCAGAACTAAACCTTCTTATATAAATCCAAATGAAGCCTGCCTATTTACTGATTTCCAAGTAGATTATCAACCCTTCTATCTAAATATGTTCAATATTAATGGTGCCTCCCTTAATATGCTGGAAAGAATTTCAGTTCTACTGCCCTTGCCAACCTGTAACAACACCTTCCTAATGCTTACAGGCTGAGAAGAGAACCAACATAAAACGAGATAAACCCAATAGGGATGTGATGATACTCTCTACTAGAAGAAAGTTCAAAAATCAACACAAGGCACACAACAACAAAACCGCCAGTTGCCATAAAGCAGGAAAGATCATATATGACAAAAAACATGAGCAAGAACAAAAAATTGACATGAATCTGAATATTGGTTAGAGTTACACGGATATAACCTTGAACTGATCTCCCACAATGATGATTATGTCCAAAAAAAATGGAGCTTAAAATGATGGTTTGTGGAAACTTGTTCCGGAGATGCAGAAAGTTTTCATTATGAAAACAAAGAATCTACCTGGATATTATAGGAATGTACAAGTTCAAAAGTTTGTATTACAGACGAAGTTAGGACCTACTTATTTAGTGTTCCCAAACTAAACATTGCAATGGCAAAATTTTCATAGACTACCTAGCTATACAGTGTAGCTTCGATCAGATCTTCTCAGCCATATGAGCGTCTGCATGTATTTTCTTTTTGTTTGTCAGTAAAAGATAATAGTGGAGTCTTCAACCTCCTCACCCTACAAAAAGTTAAAAGGAACACAGCTGCATTAGAATTTATGAAGAACAAATCTTAACAGAAGATAGAACACCAGAACAGAACCTAGTACCCGCTGTGACCATTACATTAAATGGATGTTGTTCATAAGAACTATCTATCTTTCAGTCTAGAATTTGGAGCTCTGGTTTGGGAATAGGGTCTCCTTCCACCTGCCAAACCACTATCACTGACACTCCCTTCAAGAAGATGATCATGCGCTTCTGAAAATTCCCTCGACCATGATTGCAAGGGGATTAGAAAACTATCATCCTTAGAATTCCTTTTCTCCTGCTCATGCCGCTTCACATTTTCAGAAATCTGATGGAACGTGTTGTGTATCCTTGCAATTCCCCGCTCCACTGGTTCTACTACATGTGACACTGTAAACTTCATGTCATCTACCATCTATAAGCACAAAAGACAAAGAAACAAACAAGTTCAGAGATTTTGTTATATCAGCACTGGCTATATATGCAACTAAAAGTTCAAACGCACAATTTCACCGCTTCCAAGGACCACGTCACGGACACTCTGTGGAAAACTTAATCTTTTTTCTCTATCGTGAGGGATAGAAGGGCTCATCCTGGTAGATCTTTCACTATCTCGAACCTCTTCTGGATCTGGAGGGGTTCCCAATGCTGCATAGTCATCCAGTACAGCTACATTACGTACACATCTATCCCCACGTATGTATGGTTTAGCTGGGAAAACATGAAGATGCACCACAGCAGCTATACCCATCTGTCCTTATTCAAACGAACCAAAAATTGCAATAAGAATTATTTACTGTGGTTTTAACTAGCATGAAACACGCAAGGCGAAAAATGCTAGATTACTGAGTCATTTTATCATAATGTGAGCAACAAATTCATACAAAAATCTATCACAAATAAATTTGATTGAAGACGATGGCACTAAATTGTGTATTGCTAAGAACAAAACAGTATATCAACCATCTCAACTTCAAGTGATATTCCCAACAAAGAAGCAGTAGAAGTATCACTCCAAATTCATGCTTTGCAGTACTTAACGCATTTACCACAAGGGAACTCATTGGTCTCTTTCTCCCAAAACTCAAGTCTGAACAATCATAAATTCTCCATATGCTACATAATAGAAATGGATCCTTAAAATATCATCAAACATGATTACGAGAATTGCCATGACCGAATGTAGTGAATGTGAAAAGAATGCAGCATATATATCAAAGAAAAGAATGTGAAATCACTTGCCTCAATGCAGATGATGTAATCTTGAATACTTGTTTTCAGTTGTTGAGCCAAAGACCCTTTAAAAACACCCATGGAGAAGAGAATCGCAACAGCAACACCTTGCCACCATGTCAGAAATACAATTGATTTGAACGTCAAAAACTTAGCAAGGGGATTGATAGGTTCCAACTTCTCCTTAATAACAGTATAAAACTGTATAAGGCAATAAAGGGCCCATGTTTGACTGAAATTTAGAACAACTGCCAGATAGGGATACCTGCATGCAGATTGAAAGAATATGTAAAAAGCGAAATAAAAACAAAGGTAATAATGTTCAAATAAAGGTAGGCGAGGATGAATGGACACATAAGCTATAACTGAACTAGATGAAGGGTATACTAATACCAATGGAATGATGATAATTACGTGCAATTCTTAAAAGACGAGAGAGGATCACATACCCATATTTCCATTCAAACTTCCCTTCTCCATACACCCCAAAGAGTTCAAAAACAATTGCCAGCAACGCACATATTGTCTTTAATAACATCTGCTCAAGTCACAAGAATTCCCATCAGCAAGCCTAAAGCACAAAACAACAGCAATACATATAACATCAATGCATCAACATTCAGCAAGAAAAAACGTACATATTGAACAATGCCAATTTTTACAGCCTGATAGAATTCAGGACCAAGGTACCACCCGCTAGAAAAGCAATTTAGTGGAAATGGGTGCCTAACAACTCCATCTTCATATGCTACTTCTAAGAGAGGCGTGTTGGAAGTGATTTGGCCGTGTGTTTCCATGAATTTAATTGTACTATCCTCACCACCTGTGAAGATAAACATTTTGATAAGCACAAGAGTAATAGATGAAGCTTCAATAAGTAAAATCTAAGATAGCTGACAAAAATGCCCCTCCAGTTATACAGTTGACCACAGCTTTATTGTGCCACCAGTTTTTTAGGAACAGTGCTGGAGCAACCTAAGGGCTGATTTCATGTGTATAATGATCGTCTGAACAAACAGAAGAAAATCCTAACAAGAATCAACTTTTCATTATTCAAACCGCATTGGAATTCAGAAGTTCATCAAGTAAAATCAACAGCCAGAAAGAGATGCCAGAATATTGACACTTTTAAGGATGAATTTTCAAGGGTTAAACATTTCAGAATAATCTAGTCGCAGATTATGGCTGCAACGTGGGGAAGAACATCACAGAATATCATCCCTTTGTTCATCTCCATACAAGCCCCACAAAAAAATGATGGTCAAAACATTTGCTACATGAAGTAACAGTTACCTGGCTACAATGCCAAGAGCACATACCTAAGCAAGCAATCAAGTATCTCTCGAAGCAGTACAAAGCAAACGCCTCGTAACAATCCCGCATTGTTTGACAGATAAATGCTGAATTCGGATCCAATAACGACAAGAACTGTTTACAAAGAGAAAAAAGTGAGAGTAAATTTTGATTTCTAGGCACAAGTACAGCTCGACTCTACTGACATGGGATAACACGTTTTAAAGTTACAATCAACTTGATCCTAATAGACCCAAAATTAAAGGGAGCTTCTCAAATAAAAGGTTGTGAGATCACATACTGATTCTAATGCATAAACAGGCACCATGAGGATGATTCCGATCAGAAATTTCTGTTCCTGAAGTAAGATGATGATTAAACCATTAGTCCAAGGTCAAGAAAAATTAAATCAGCAAATAAGAAACCGAAACAAAAGTAACAACAGATATCCAAAAGCTGACATCAATTAGTTATGGCGCAAGAACAAACCTCGGGCTGATTATAAGCAGCTATATGCTCGAATATAAGAAACAAAGATAGAGAAAGAGCAACAAGAACAGATACTCCAGCAGTGAGAACTGGCCAGCTATAGATCAATTCACCTCCAAGGTTGACTGACCAAACTTTCCCTGACCGACTTGAAGACTCGGCCACTGAGAGGAGCATAAAGAAAACGTAGAAAACCCCCCTCCACGCCATGTAGTTGAACTTTGTGTTCTATATCTACTCAGAAAAGCCAACAAAAGGGGCACAGCAATATGTATCCACAAATTTAGAACTTATTTTACAGGTGAAAATGCTTCTTATAACCCCCATCGTATAAGAAATTGTGCCTGACACAGATGTGGTATTGAAGATGGCATAAGAAAGTATGCAGGTACTTGCACTCACGTGGTAAAAGAGAAGCTCTACTACACAGTGCAGAGTGCACTAACGAAGTCAGAAAGAAGTTCTTCTTGATTGAGTAGTTTTGAAACTTGAGGGCATAAACCTGCAGAAAAGAAGAATAATCATAATATTGTTGCACTTCAGAGCGGAGCATAAAAAAGAATGGAATTGATGCTTCCAAAGAAAAAAAGACTTAAAGTAAACATGTATAAAACTCCTAACAACACAGTATAATATAACAGACCATTGTACTGTTAAAGTAAACATGGAATTGAGTAGTTTGGTCAATCAGACATTCCCCTAACAACACAGTATAATATAACAGACCATTGTACTACAAAACTTACACAAGTATAAAACTCCTACTTTGCACAATTTGCCAATTCCACTGATCCAATACGCCATACAAATATTACACTTCAACACTCTAACCAACTACCCCATGCCTTACACAACATAGTTGATTTACGAATATCATACAGTCAAACCAAAACTAAAATCTCTAATTGATGAGTACAAGTTCAAACGGGACATAACTCTATCAGGGATAACCTTACAACTAAAAATCTCCAATCAATCTATACTATCGATTAAAGTCCAACTAAGCTATAACAAGAGAAAGCAGAAAATAACAGCATAAAAACACACATGCAATTTACCTGACCTAACTAATAAACCCTCAACCAATCCAGCTGATCTTGCAACTTGGTTTAAGAAAAATTATGAAATACAATCCCTAAACACACCCACTAACATGAAACAATGATCACTTTACACACTAAATTGGTACCAATTACCGATCAAAAAAAATTAATCGACAAAAAAAAAAAAACTCAGGGTCACCAAAACCTAGTTTTCCAGTACCAAAAGAGAGAACGTACATTACCAATCCGAACAACATATAGAATTTGATATTACTTCTCAAATTCGAAGAGAATGAAACCCTATAACATAAACAGAAGATTGAAGATGAAATTCAATAGTGCAAGAAAGTTACTGGAGTATTAAAAGAAGCTTACCTAATTTCTGAACCCTGAAACAGAAAATAGACACGAACAAACGCAAACCCTGGCCTTAATATTCTCTTCTGATTAGTTTCGGAGAAACGTGGAAAAGAAAAAGAGGTTCTAAGAGGGAAAAAGAAAAAGGAAAATATTGAAAGGCAAGTCTAAACTAATTTTCTTTCTTTGGCGGTTGGGAAGGAAGAAGAAAACCTTATGGGTGTTTTTGGAATTTTGATTTTTTTTCATGACCCCACGTGTTACGTATTGGGTTCACTACTGATGATTCGCCTGTAGATACCTGACTTTTGTCTTTTTCAATTCGATCCATTTGACAAAACTCGCATCTCGAAAAACAGGCCAAATCTAGGCAAGGGTGACGGAGGGACTCGAAATTTTTATCTGAATTACATCTACTTGATTAAATTTACCACAGTTAAAACACGATCAACAAGCAATACTTAGTCATTTGATTTGTGAAATTCGGTACACTTCGGTACCAGAGTAGGTTAGCCATAGCAGTTGGAACTTGCAACATTTTTTGGGGACATGATTTAGCAGCGTACCGCAATAAGCGAAATGTTTAGCAACAATGTGTGATTGATTGTACAGTTTTCCTTCCTAGCTTTGTAGACAACATGTCTGGGTCTTAATCTTCATCCCCAAACACAACTTTCATGGAATGATAGAATTTGTTGTTCTTCAGTCAATCACAGCAAAGTGTTTGTTGCTGTTTCTCTATAGGCTGTTGTCCAAGTTAATGTTGGTTCTGTGTGTGTTTTTTTTTTTCATTTTATTTGAAACATACTGCTTCTGTATTTCTGAACTGATATGTTGAAAAACATTGCTGGGTTGGAACTTTGTTGCACCTGTATTTAGATGGAAGGAGTATACTATAATCTGTCTGTGTGTGTCCTGAGAGTGTGCAACACCAGGGTTTTCATGCTGATTATATTTAAGGCGAGCAATGACATAATCTAAACCCTTCGGGTTCAACTGCCTCAAAAGATGGTTTTGTTTTCAATAATTTATGAAGTTCAGACAACATGAGCAAGGCACTAGGCAGAAACTGTCAACTATAACAGATCAAAGGGGACGTTAACACCAACAAGAAAACTTCAAAAACAACGAAGGAAATAGAAAAGAAGACCAAACACTTGAGATCTTAACACTTAAAGAAATTATCTTCCATTCCATCATTACTTGAGTTGAACTCGAGGACCTTTTCAACTCGAGGAAACAGGACATGCTCTAAACTCCAGAGCTCAATACTATTTTGTGCAACATTTACAATAAGCATGAAGCACTAACTGAGTTAACAGTTCCACTATATGACCACATTCTTCACTTCCCGGGAAAACACCTAGAGAGACCATAGTGGAGAACTGATAGGCTTATAGTAACTACTGGTGCTTACAGGAACATAGAGGAGGAATTAAACAGGAACAGTTCTCTTTCTAAATACTCCCCATAGGTAAGGTGCACCATTAAATTCTGCAAAAGAATCAGGAGAAATTGTTGAAAGGTGAACCATTATACAAATTAAGTAACCAATATCATCAGATTAAGGTTTTTGAGCTTACCGCAGTGCGACTTGGGCAACTGGTCAGAAGGAAAGATTATAAGCTCTGTGTTACCAAACACAAATTTGAGTGCAAGATCCAAATCAATCATGTCATCCACCAGTTCCACGAAATTATTTTCCTCCCTGAGCAGTGTAAATATCAACAATGATGTATAAACCAAGACAAAAATGTTCTTAAGAGATTAAGCACAGCAAGATCATTACCCTTTCTTATCCGAAAAGAAATATAGAGCAATATCATCACCAGTGGGAGCTGATAAACCAAATTTTTTAGGCCATACATCAATTCTTGATGGCAACTCCATACAGAGAAACGAAGGTAATGCTTTTGCAGCCTTAAACGCCTTTAAGCATGCCTTGCTTGATATATGTGCTTTAAGAGCGTACTCATCACCACTAACGTCAAACCTTCCCCTGTAAAAAAATCAATTTCAGTTAAGGTGGAGCACTAGTTATACAGATTTTGGCAAATAGAACAAGAATATTAGAAAGCTCGTTAATAGTAGTAAAACATCTAGTCCTTGTCTATAAGAAGTACATTAGGCTCGTATACCTAGCCCTACAGTCCTCATAAGCTTGCACCATTGCACCATATCAATTGGAAAACCAGGCAAGGGACCAGAAAACAAATAATAGAACCCTCGTACCTCCAGACAGGATCAATAACCGGAAGTCCATCAGCATACAGGTTGTCTTCCATCGATGGACTTGACAAAACCTTCTTTGAAGCATCGCAGCCACTATAATCATTTTGCGGCTTCTCAACTTCTATTTGTTCATCTCCAAGGGTTGGTGCCAAGGTAAGCCTGCTTAGTTTATCTGCTGGAATGCATTCCCCACATGACCATTTCTCCACCTTCTTATCAATTTTAGACAAGGTATCTAAACAGTAGCTGAAGAGACAATATGCAAAGAAGATCTCAGTAAAATATTTAATCAAAATATTACAGCGAACACATGGTGAGAGAAAGGGGAGAAAAGGAACAAACTGCAACTCAACCTACGTGTGCTCAGCAGCAACATGACACACATCGCAGTATATTAAGAGATTGGCGTAGCCTCTAACACCACATTTTTGACAAATCGCAACCTGTAATGACGAATTGAAACAGTTAAACACAAAAAAAAAGAACCTAACTTTATACATGAATGAATGAAAAAAATTTAACACAAAAAAGAACCAAACATAGTACATGAGTGTAATAATTCCACACAAAAAAGGACCAAACTTTATACATGAGTGTAACAGATTCTGGGAATACTGACTTACCTGGTTAGGATTAGATGTAGTACTGTTAGCTGAATCATCTGAAGAAACCGAATCAACGTCATCTTTATCAACCATCACAAAATCTTCTTCGTCACAACCCATTTAACTTCAGATTTAGGGCAACAAAGAAGATGGAGAATTAAGAGTTCAATTTGTTAACAAAATCTAATAAAACGAGTAACCTAAAACAGATTGACTCAGCAGCAAATCGAAGAATTTTAGATGAATATGTAGATTCTGATCCTTTCTTTTTTTAGGGCTTTTTTCTGAAATTTTAAATTCTTCTATTTTTCGCTTTGGGGTTGCTTGAATAGGGGACAGCGGAAGACTATAAACTTTTCTGAAATCGAAGTGTAATAAAAGTGCAACACATACTCCGGCGTGAATTTAGGTAAAAAATAAATAAAATTACTAGCGAGTTTTAGTGCCTGGCATGTGGGCGACCCCAAAAAAATTAGGGGCGACACTAAAAGACAAAAAAGGTCACCCAAACGTAAATCTAAGCTACCCCTTATCATCGATTTTTCGAAATGGCCAATATGTCCTTATATAATCGGGAGCCTACACCATAATCGGTAGGTTAAAGGTGAATCAGTAGGTTAAGTTGAAACTATACCTACCGATTATTGTGTAGATACTTGACTAATAATAATCCTTTTATAATCGGTAGCTTATCAAACTTGTAAGACTACCGATTATAAGGAGCCCCATATTCAACCTTGGCCAAATTCCATAGGTTTTGAGGGGTGCAGAGCCAACCATAACCACTTGGCTTGAGTTGTGGATGTAGCCATAATCGGAAGCATAATAGGTTACATACACTACCGATTATAAGTTGCCCCAAAATGAGTTTTTCTAAAATCCTTCACGTAATGAATTTTGAAATCTACCATAATCGGTAGGGTATATAATTATATAACCCACCGATTATAACGAGCCCCATATCCAACCTTTGACATATTTCATAGGTTTTGAGTGTACACAGCCAGCCATAACCACTTGGTTCGTGTTTTGGATGCAGCGTTAATCGGGAGTTAAATATATTACCAAACTATCCGATTATGGGTTGCCCCAAAATGAGTTTTTTCTAAAATCCTTCATGTAAGGGAATTTGAAATATACCATAATCAGTAGAGTTAACAACTTAACAACCTACCGATTATTTGGAGCCTCAGATCGAACCCTTGCCAAATTCCATAAGTTTGAGTGTACATAGCCAGGCATAACCATGTGGTTCGTGATTTGGATGTAGCCATAATCGTAAGCCAAATTGGTTCCACAACCTACCGAGTATAGGAGGTTGCCCCAAAATGAGTTTTTTCTAAAATCCTTCATGGGATGAATTTTGAAATCTACCATAATCGGTAGAGTTTATTACTTCTTATCGTCCGATTATAGGTTGCCCAAAATGAGTTTTTGCTAAAATCATTTTTTTGCGAAATTTTGAAATCTGCCATAATCGGTAGATGATAAAACTTATAACCCTACCGACTATAAGTGGCCCCGGATTCAACCTTTGCCAAAAACTAAAATATTCGGCAGCCAAAACAATAATCGGTAGTTTCACAAAATAATCAGAAGTAAACTCTTGTAATCGGTAGGCTGGGGTCTATATATTAGTGTTTGGAAAAAAAATTTGACTCATTGTGAGATAACTCCCGATTAAGTGAGAGAAGAAGAAGAAAAAGAAGAAGAAGAAGAAGTGGGTATATGTTGCCAACTTCCATAAACATGGATGGGTACGAAGAAGGACGTGAAGTTGTTGAAGTTCAAGGTTCACTACCGTTTAGAGATGACGATTTGGGGTATATGTTGAATGATCCAAACTTTGATGGAGATGAAACCCTAGACGACGCTTTCATGGAAGAAAATGGAGAATCACCCGAGATCGAAGCTAACGATGCATCAAACATACGGGTATGTTGTTAACAAACTCTAATACCCATGTTATCCATGTTATGTGCGTTTGTGTGTGTTTTTGAACGTAAAAATTCGATTTCTGCATGCATTGAATGACATGAATGACATATATTCGGTAGTTAATTTAGTACAATATCTACCGATTATCCACAATCGGATATATTTTGATGAAAATGAAAAATAAACGTCCCCAAATTGAAAGCTTCAATTTCTCACAATCGGAAGTTGTATACATAAATAAACGTCCGATTATATAACGTCGCCTCAAATACGAATTTCTCCAAAAAATGAAATATTCGTAAATCTTGATATTTAATAATCGGTTGGTTTATGAATTTATAGTCCCTCCGATTATTGAAGCTTTTTATACAGAAGAATTGTTCATTTGTGTATGTCGTTAATCGGTAGAATATATTCGTACATGACTACCGATTGTTCATAATCGGTTATGTTGTATAGTATTAAATTACCGATTGTGTTACAATCGATTACTTATTATCTAAACTTCCTTCCGATTGCTAATGCATAACTTGTTGTTGTTGTGCGTAGGCTGTTGTAGCAGTTGATGACGATTATTATTTGAGGCCTGATACTTCCCTACACTATGCAAACGATTTGGTATGTTCATGAATTATCTTTTCTTTTTCCAATCATGTATGTTAGATGGTTATGCTTATTTTTTTTGGTTTGTTATATGCGCATTTAGATATTTGGAAGTAAGAAGGAAGCAAAGGAATGGCTTATGAACAACGCAAAAGAAAAGATGTGCGTGGTAGTTCAGAACCATTGCGTGAAGGACATTAGGTTTGAAATGGTTTGTGAGCGAGGTGGGAAGAAAAAGAGTCAAGAGGGAAAGAATAATAAGTATGTAAGGAAGACGGAGAAGAAGAAGTACCGAACTCATACAAAGAAGATTGGATGCCCATTTAAGATTGTCTTCTATAAGCCCGGTGGTAAGGAAAGTAAATATTGGAAAATGTCTAAAGTTGCTAATGGTTGTCACAACCACGATACTCTTATTGGACATGTAATGGTTGCGAAGTTAAAACCACATGAAATGGATACGGTGAGGTATATGCGTATCCAAATGGCGAGTGCGATCTTAATTAAAATAAAGGCGGACGACCCCGACAACTTGTCTTCTTTATCTACAATTAGGTAGGCCCTAGCTACGATCAAAAGGACGAAATGGGATGGTAGAACGGTCATGCAACAATCGCAGTGGTTAGCTGAGTTACAAGACTACACGTTGAGAACGGAAGAAAAGGATGGTAAAGTGGTACGTATTTTCTTGGCACATCCCGAAATGATAAAATTGGCTCAGTGTTTTCATCAAATTTTGTTGATAGATGCCACTTACAAGACAAACAAATATAACATGTCGTTGTTGAACATTGCTTGTCACACTTCGGACAAAAACACGTTTACGATTGCATGGGGTTTAATGGATCATGAGAAAAACGTGAGTTTCATTTGGATGTTGGAGTTGTTGAGGTCCATTTATAATGGTGTTGATGGTGGATTTTCATTTAAGGCTGAAATTGTAAAGGCCAAATTATACGCTAACATCTTGCAAAAGATAAAGCCATTTATAAGTGATGAATACTTCTTCACTTTACTAATTCACCTAGAATAGAGCATGTGGCAACAATCCCAATTGATGCGTGAATTAAATACACAAAATTCATCCAGGTTGGAGCATGTAGCAACAATCCCATATACCCTATGAATTTACAGCATTATTAATTAATGCATGACCAGCCTTGTATTTCCTGTACTCATTACCGGTGCGGCATGACGAATGAGTGTTGTTCTCAGCAGAGCAACACGAAACTCCAAGCATTAATAATAAAACATGTACGAAATACCCATACAGGCTACAACTCTCGGTGTGTTATACTAGCCCGATTGAGCATATTTTAACCGAATCGACCATATCAGTCTCAGAAACGATCATGACCATCCAACTCCACCAGCATGATTGGATGGCTTAGATTGAATCCATGACCCCAAGCAGGTATTGGAATATGCACCACCGACCCAACGCGGACCCTGCATGGTCGGCCTTCCCAAGGGGTGGCATAGCTTGCCAAACCGTCCAAGCCAAAGCAGTATGGACGAAAAACCCTAAATTAGGGTTTGCGGCACATTACATGTATCGCAAAACAGTCTCAACCATGCATCTTCGCAGGCATAGATGGAGGGTGTAGATGTAGATTCAAAAGGCCCAGAGCATGTCAACACAAACACCGTGGGCCCGCCTACATACCTAAATGATCGGTCAGGACCAACTATAGTTGGTCGTCTTGATTCGTGCGCCCCAAACTGGGTATGACACACGGCCGGCAAAACTTAATTAGGGTTGTGTCGCGATCACGAGCGTCCATTTTCTCCTGCACGAATGAAGGGTCCAGGAATAGACTAAGCAGGTCCGGTAAGTATCAACACGATCACTGTGGGCCCACCTGTCTCCACACCCGATCGGCCAAGACCAAACTTGGCTGTACACCTTGATTCGCGCGCCCAAGCTAGGCGTGGTCACACTTCCCAGCCACAATCTGATCTCGACCGCTCAAGTTTACCGGAAAAATTGAGTGGCTTAGATGACGTTCTATGGGACGATGAAGTACATGTATATACACCATCCCACCGTATGCACGCCGGGCTGATCGGCCAAGACCGACCAAGCTTGGTCGTCTTGGAACGCGCGCCCAAAACTGACATGATGCGCGGCTTCTGCGGCACCAAATTTCTGTTGCAAATTGATCTCGACCACTCAACTTCGCCGGACAAATTGAGTGGCCCAGATCACACTTTCACGAGACAATAAGATATGGGCGCCTACACCGTCATGTCTTCTACACACATGCACGATCGGCCCTGTCAAAATTGTATCCCAAGCTTGGATTCGACCAAGATGAAGAGTGATGCTTGCGCACCTCTTCAAAAAACCCTAATTCCATCAACGGTCGCAGATGAGTGTCTCAAAGTTCATCTCGTCCGTCCAACTTCACCGGATTGGTTATACAACCCTGGTTAGGAGTTAATTGGTCAGTGAGGCATCATGGTGATCACCACCCGTCACTTTACCACACCATGATGCAGTACCTGTATAGAATACACACGATACTTTACAAGTATCGACTTCCTAAATAACTTAGTTATTTAGTCTAGCATTACATGCTACTTTCCGTGGGTCCCACGATCCACACACTCGAGGCATCAGTCATGTTACAAACTGGGGGATACATACTGGGGTATTGGTCTGGCGGTTTACAGCTTGCAGCGTGCAACGCGCCATCACAAGAACGTGTCAGGAAGTCATGGACGGTTAGAGATGACAGGAGAAATGTGCAAGATTGGTCGTGTAACACTAACACACAACTCCACTACTCCATCACTCCACTTCTTCCACTTCCCACGAGAGACGTGAATAAGGCTCAAATGACTTGTATAAATAGGTTCTCCTCCCTATTTCCAACGACAGAACAAGTCCAGACAACAGAGGCAAGTGTTGATACCATCGTATTCAAACACCGGAACTGATAGCTTACATCCTGCAAGCCGGTTCAGCTTCTCGATACAAGTCATACATAGCCAACACCTTCACAATCTCAACACCTTCTTCGCTTCCCTCCGTAAGATCAACCCCATCTCATTCACTTTGTGACCGAAACAAGTCCGGGAACGGCCATTTCTTGGTTTAGGCCGGATTTGCACAGATTGATTTCTCGAATCTACAAGCACTCCCGTGTAGTGCATTTGTTTAAGGTTTAAACTCATTTCTCATCCACACACCCCAAATTACCAAAACCGGCAGAGATAGTTTTCACCCATAAACAATTGGCGACCACAGCGGGAGGTTAGTCTCTCGGTTGTAAAGTCAATTTCTTCAATACCATTCAATCAATTTCGAGATGGTTGGTCTTAGGACCGCCTCAATAGTATCAAATCCTGATGGTTCCTCCAACGGAGATACCCCTCCTCCTAACGGCGTATCTGACGGCATGATTAGGAGATTTCCAACATTAAGAGAACTAGCACGGGTACATGAGATTCACACGAAGAACATGGAGCTAATCAAATAAGCGGTAAACGGCATACTTGATCTCCTCATCAAGATGACATCGGAGATGAGCGTTCCGGAGACCTCTACACCGGGGGCTAGTTCCCCTCAGATCAACAGCTTTACTACGAACCAGAGACCAGTGGATCAGGAAGCGGCATCTCTAGTGGAAAGCTTGTGTGAACTCTTGCACCTCTCGAAGAATCAACGGGCAGAGACGTTTGCTGCAGTTAATAAAATAGCTATGGACGTACACCTGACTCCTTCTCGTCCAGAAGTCTTAACTACATCGGAAACATCTGTAAATAATGCTACATTTACAGAAGACGGCATCATGGCAGAGGAAAGTCACAACCGGGCCCTACATGTTACCGCACGCATCAAGGGTTCAGAGTTCAGGAGGGCCCTCGTCGACACAGGAGCATCTTCGAATGTGATTACTCTCAAGACTCTCGGGACAGCCAAGGTTAGCCCATGCAAGATTGTACGGCAGCCCACCACGATGACGGACTTCGAAGGAAACCAGACAAAGCACATACGGGTATGTCAATCAATTTATCAAGTAGGGACCCGTTCGATCAAAAGTAAAATTTGAAGTCATAGAAAAGGAGCCGGACTACCATATGATACTAGGGAGACCATGGCTTCATGACAATAAGGTCATCCCTTCAACGTATCACCAGTGCCTGAAGACCATGTTAAATGAGGAAGTCATCCGTATTCCTGCATCATTGTCTCCGTACGCACCAATATGCGGAGTGGAACTGTTCGAGCCAAAAGATACACCGCAGGGAAGGTCAGACAAAGTCCTGTGCACCCCACTACCCATGTGGGCTTCAATCCAGGAAGAAGACCGACTTGCATCTCTGTGGGCCAAGCACCACGACACGCCTTTTCTGAAGAGGCGACCATCTTTATCCGATGAAGCTTCAACCCACGCTCACACCAAAAGGGAACGCACTTTCGAGGCGAAACGTGATCAGAAGGGGAAGACAATATACCGGCGCCGTTGTTAGCAATTAGCAGGAGAGACTGGCACCCAGTCTCTCCGTCCAATTGAATGCTGCAAGAACGACAAAATACAAGAGGAGGTATTGGATGCCCCACGATAGCTACAAGATGGAACCAATTCCACCACTGACGAGCTCGAGACTGTTAACATCGGGAATGAAGAATCTTCCAGGCTTGTCTCTATCGGTTCGACTGGTCCACGGACGAACGTGCGAGTCTTGTTCAACTACTCAAGGAGTACCAAGATGTGTTTGCCTGGACATACGAGGAAATGCCTGGTCTAGATGAAAAATTGGTCACCCATCACCTACATGTCATACCTGGATCCAAGCCAATCAAGCAATCTCCGAGGTAATTCAGACATGAAGTAGAAGAACAAATCAAGAACGAAATTCAGAAGTTACTAGCTGTTGGCTTCATCAGACCTATTCATCATCCGACCTGGTTAGCTAATGTGATCCCAGTAAAGAAGAAAAATGGATAGATTCAGTGTTGTGTGGATTTCAGAGACTTGAACAAGTGCTGCCCCAAGGATGACTTTCCTCTGCCTAACATCGACATGTTAGTAGACGCCACTAGCGGACACGGCATGTTTTCCTTCATGGATGGTTACTGGTGGCTACAATCGAGATAAGGATGTATGAGCACGATGCAAGTAAGATAGCCTTCGAACCCCTCTTGGAAATTTTTACTATCTTGTTATGCCATTCGGTTTAAAAGAACGCCGGCGCAACGTATCAACGTGCTATGACGGCAATCTTCCACGACATGATGCATAAACAAGTAAAAGACTATGTAGATGATATCGCGGTCAAGTCAAGGGCTCGAGCAGATCACACCAGCGTCTTATGGCAAGTGTTTGAGAGTTGTCGAGAATACAAATTGAAGATGAATCCTTTGAAATGCGCTTTTGGCGTCTCTTCAGGTAAATTTCTAGGGATTCCAAGTAACTGCAGAAGGGATCAAGGTAGACCCGTCCAAGACTCAGGCTATCCTCACAATGCCGCCCCCACGAACTGTGAAGGAGCTCCAGAGTTTCATGGGCAAGGTGAACTACATTAGACGTTTTATACCTGGTCTAGCCCAACTTACCACCTCATTCACCCCCTTGTTGAAGAAAGGAGCCAGCTTCGTTTGGACCGCAACCCAGCAGGAAGCTTTTCGAAAGATTCAACGAATACTGTCATCTCCAGCCATCATGAAGTATTCTGTACAAGGGAAGCCGCTATGTCTCTACACCGCCTTCAGTGACACCGTCGTAGGGGCTCTACTCGCTCAGGAAGACGACGAGGGAATCGAACGTCACATATACTATTTCACCGAATATTAAGAGATCTTGAACTCGGATATCCCAAAGCGAGAAAGCATGTTTAGCTTTGATCCATTCCATTCAGAAGTTTAGGCATTACCTACTATCCAACAAGGTAATACTCGTGTCTAAATCTGACCCTGCAAAGTTTTTACTTTCAAAGCCGGTCTTGACGGGAAGGACATGCAAGTGGCTTCTCCAAATGTCAGAGCTGGACATAACATGTACGTCACCTAGAGATATCAAGGGTCAAGCGATCGCGAGACTTACTAGTGTATTCCCCGGAGAAGGCACTACGGGGCTACACGAGGATCTTCTGGAGAATTTCCAGATATCTCTGTTTTGGAAGAAGAAGTATGGCTCTTGTATTTTGATGGCTCTGCTACCCCTAGCAATAGTACTGGAGGAGCGGGCGTGGTATTAGTATCTCCAACTGGGGAAGTGATCTCACACTCCTTCAAGCTGGACTTCGAATGCACCAACAACTCAGCAGAGTATGGAGCCTTCCTCATAGGGTTGTCAATAGCTAAGCAAGCAGGAGTCACGCGTTTGGAGATAAGAGGTGACTCTAAGTTACTGGTGAATCAGATGAATGGAGTATACGCATTGAAGGAAGTAACGCTAGCTCCATACCGATCATAAGCACAGAGGTTACTAAACTATTTTGCCGATACAACCATAACCCATGTTGGTCGCAGCAACAACAAACACGCCGATTGTCTAGCAATGCTAGCTTCCAAGTTAAAATTCGAGGGTTTGGAAGAAACCCTGACAGTAAAGAGGAGAACCATAGAATCGACATGGCTATCGCAATACAAAGACACCAAGACCGACGATTGGCGAACTCCGATCATTCAAGAGCTCAACAGCTCACTCTCCCAAGGAAAGGTCAGTCTCAAAACCCTGCAGAACTTATTCATGCTTCATGGTATGTTGTATTATCGGAACCCGGATGGTTCCCTGTCAAGATGTCTTGGGGATGACGAAGCACAACTACAGCTGAGTCGTGTTCACAATGAAATTTGTGGACAATCACTGGTGGTAACGCTTTACCGACTTCAACGCCTGGGCTATTACTGGCCAGAGATGGAGACTCAATCCAGACTACTTCAGAAGTCCTGCTCAAATTGCCAAGCACCGCCACATCAATTGGAAATTTTTAATGTGAACCACACTGGGGACTGGAGAGAGCCATACATTAGCTATCTCTGTGACGGAACAACTCCTGCCGATCAAAAGGATGCTATCAAGATAAAGCAAAGGGCCAAGCGGTTCGTATCCCACGAAGGGATCCTGTATCGCAAGAGCTTCGGAGGTGATCTACTACGATGCCTGGCTGGGGAAGAAATCCCAGTCATGCTGAAGGAGACACACGAAGGAGAACATCAAGGGAAGAGGAAACTGTTTCTCCAGATACACGAGAAATACTATTGGTCGACCATGGAGGATGACGCAGCTGCTTTTGTTCAAAGCTGTCACAAATTCCAAATTCATGGGAACCTTGTTCATGCGCCTTCCACCCCTTTGCACTCGATAAGCAGTCCATGGCCATTTTACAGCTGGGGACTGGACATTATCAGGAAAATCAATCCGCCATCATCGAAGCAGCACGAGTACATCATAACCGCGACAAAATACTTCACCAAATGGGTAGAAGCCATTCCCCTACGAGGAACTACAGGAGCAACAATTGCGGCTTTCATTAAAGAATATATCATTTGTCGTTTTGGCGTGCCCAAGCATATCATCACTGATAACGGCACTCCCTTCGCCAATAAACAGGTACAAGAGTTACTTGAAGAGTATGGCATTAAACACGTCTTCTCCACCATCTACTATCCTCAAGGGAACGGACAAGCAGAGAGTACCAACAAGACATTGATCTGGATCATCAGTCGAACAGTACACGACAATCCTAGGGAATGGCATGACCAGTTACCAATGGCGCTATAGGCATACCGGACATCACCCAGAAGCTCCATTGGAGTTTCCCCATACTCACTTGTTTACGGAGCGGATGCAATTCTCTCAGCAGAGATCAAAATCCAGATTGCACCGGCAACCGGGATCCACTGGAACGAGGCTGAAGCCTCTAACTCTAGAGTAGCGGAGTTAGACACTCTGGATTTCCGAATAAACAAAGCATAAGAACACACTCAGGTGTACAGGAATCGAATTTCCAGGGCATACAACAAAACTGTGAAATCACGTATTTTCAAAGTGGGAGATTTGGTCTTGAAAACGGCCAAGCACATCCAACAAGACATGTCTGCACCAAAATTCTCACCAAAACGGGAAGGTCCTTACACAGTCACCAAGGCCTACAATACTGGTTACTACAAGATCATTAAGGTGGACGGAGGCAGGCTGGAAGCAGTCATCAATGGAAAGTGGCTCAAGGCATATCATGCCTTACCTTATCTGCTCTGTCAACAATACAGGCATTTATTTTCATTACATGTTTGAATCATCAATTATATTCAGAGATGCATCAATGAAAAAACCCGTTTCACCAATCAAAAAACCAATGCAATTTATTCCGCAAAGACGTTCAAAAAACTTTTGACATAAACGTCATTAACAATGAGGGAGTATAGCTGAATACGACTTAGAAGAGGCCATCTAGAAGATTATAGTTCCTTGAGAGCATCATCTCCAGTCTATCTTGATATCTTTCTGTCCTTTTCTTCAAGTCTTGTACAGCCTGCTCTACCTCCTTTGATTCACGCAGCAGAGCCTTCTCCTCTTCCAAGATAGCTTTCGCAGGAGGAACAACATTTACGAGGATACCCGCTCGATCAACCTTGATGATATCAAGACGCTGCCGCAACCAGCCCACGTTGAACTCCATGGATTCGCAGGTAGATACCATATTCTCCCACTTTTCGAGGCTTGATTCGGCTACGTTGCGGATATAAATGCTCACCATCTCAGCAATCATGGGAAGAAGGCAGTTTACCGTGGTGACCAAAGCAGATGAACAGTGTTGGACCACATTCCTGGTTGCGATATGACCGTACTTTCTCCATAACTTTGTGTACAGAGGCACAAACTCCTTCTGCACTAAGAATCCACCGACATCTCGGTAGCTGGAGGATAAACATTTCATGTGAACATCGAATGAAAGACCTGCATTGGGGTATTCATAAGATGAGATACCCAAATCAGCATCCTAGAGGTCCACAGGGGTAGGCGTGTTTGAGTTTAAAGGAAGAGGACTGGTTAAGTCGTCATCATCGATAACTGTCACACATGTTCCGGTGAGGTATCTCTGCAAGAAGGAGAGGATTATTCACCTGATCATTATGAACAACAAGAAATTGTTCAGAAAAGGAAAAGGAGACGAACCGGTATGATCTTCTTGACTAGGAGAACACGAGCAGGTGATCCATCATGAAGCTCAGACGCAGGTCGTGCACGTTTAGCGGAAGATCCTGGATGGTATGAAGAAGACGATCCACTGTTGTTCGACATGATGAGAAAATGGAGTTTCTTCGAGAAAACCCTATTGTAAAATCGTAAAAGTGGTTCAAAATCTCTACACATGCATATATGCTGAAGAAACCCTAAAGGAAGACTAAAACGATTACGGCGAAGTCTGCCCGATATATGGGGATCCAACACCGACCAAGTCAGGCTTTCAACCCTAATCAATAATCGGGGGAGCATCTGGATAGCGGTTCAACCAGCAGTGTGTAAGCACCCACCCTGGGGAATCCCAGTAGAAGAAGAATCTTATTCCTAGCTCAAACACCTAAGGGAGGAAACCGGTCCCATCAAGAGGCCTGTGGTCACGCATGCATGGAGGATTGCCCACGATTGGTCAGAATCCCTCCAGGTAGACTTCCTTTATCTTGTTTTCTTATGTTGTATATGTCACCATCTCATGCCTACCCCACGATAGTATAACCATCATGTGCTAGGCATGGGACTTAATGTTGATGGTGGATTTTCATTTAAGGCTGAAATTGTAAAGGCCAAAATTATACGCTAACATCTTGCAAAAGATAAAGCCATTGATAAGTGATGAATACTTCTTCACTTTACTAATTCACCTATAATAGAGCATGTGGCAACAATCCCAGTATTCTGTGAATTAAATACACAAAATTCATCCAGGTTGGAGCATGTAGCAACAATCCCATATACCCTGTGAATTTACAGCATTATTAATTAATGCATGACCAGCCTTGTATTTCCTGTACTCATTACCGGTGCGGCATGACGATTGAGTGTTGTTCACGAATCTCCAAGCATTAATAATAAAACATGTACGAAATACCCATACAGGCTACAACTCTCGGTGTGTTATACTAGCCCGATTGAGCATATTTGAACCTGAACTGACCATATCAGTCTCAGAAACGATCATGACCATCCAACTCCACCAAAGATGATTGGATGGCTTAGATTGAATCCATGACCCCAAGCGGTATTGGAATATGCACCACCGACCCAACGCGGACCACCGCATGGTCGGCCTCCCCAAGGGGTGGCATAGCTTTCCAAAGCAGTATGGACGAAAAACCCTAAATTAGGGTTTGCGGCACATTACATGTATCGCAAAACAGTCTCAACCATGCATCTTCGCAGGCATAGATGGAGGGTGTAGATGTAGATTCAAAAGGCCCAGAGCATGTCAACACAAACACCGTGGGCCCGCCTACATACCTGACTGATCGGTCAGGACCAACTATAGTTGGTCGTCTTGATTCGTGCGCCCCAAACTGGGTATGACATACGGCCGGCAACACTTAATTAGGGTTGTGTCGCGATCACGAGCGTCCATTTTCTCCTGCACGAATGAAGGGTCCAGGAATAGACTAAGCATGTCCGGTAAGTATCAACACGATCACTGTGGGCCCACCTGTCTCCACACCCAATCGGCCAAGACCAAACTTGGCTGTACACCTTGATTCGTGCGCCCAAGCTAGGCGTGGTCACACTTCCCAGCCACAAACTGATCTCGACCACTCAAGTTTACCGTACAAATTGAGTGGCTTCGATCACGTTTCTATGGGACGATGAAGTACAGGTATATACACCATCCCACCGTAGGCACGCCGGGCTGATCGGCCAAGACCGACCAAGCTTGGTCATCTTGGAACGCGCGCCCAAAACTGACATGATGCGCGGCTTCTGCGGCACCAAATTTCTGTTGCAAATTGATCTCGACCACTCAACTTCGTCGGACAAATTGAGTGGCCCAGATCACACTTTCACGAGACAATGAGATATGGGAACCTACATCGTCATGTCGTCTACACACATGCACGATCGGCCCTGTCAAAATTGTACCCAAGCTTGGATTCGACCAAGCTGAAGAGTGATGCTTGCGCACCTCTTCAAAAACCCTAATTCCATCAACGGTCACAGATGAGTGTCTCAAAGATCATCTCGTCCGTCCAACTTCACCGGCTTGGTTATACAACCCTGGTCAGGAGTTAATTGGTCAGTGAGGCGTCATGGTGATCACCACCCGTCACTTTACCACACCATGATGCAGTACCTGCATAGAATACACACAATACTTCACAAGTATCGACTTCCTAAATAACTTAGTTATTTAGTCTAGCATTACATGCTACTTTCTATGGGTCCCACGATCCACACACTCGAGGCATCGGTCATGTCACAAACCGGGGATACATACGGGGTATTGGTCTGGCGGTTTACAGCGTGCAGCGTGCAACGCGCCATCACAAGAACGTGTCAGGAAGTCATGGACGGTTAGAGATGACAGGAGAAGTGGGCAAGACTGGTCGTGTAACACTAACACACAACTCCACTACTCCATCACTCCACTTCTTCCACTTCCCACGAGAGACGTGAATAAGGCTCAAATGACTTGTATAAATAGGTTCTCCTCCCTATTTCCAACGACAGAACAAGTCCAGACAACAGAGGCAAGTGTTGATACCATCGTATTCAAACACCGGAACTGATAGCTTACATCCTGCAAGCCAGTTCAGCTTTCTGATACAAGTCATACATAGCCAACACCTTCACAATCTCAACACCTTCTTCGCTTCCCTCCCTAAGATCAACCCCATCTCATTCACTTTGTGACCGAAACAAGTCTGTAACGTCCATTTCTTGGTTTAGGCCGGATTTGCACAGATTGATTTCTCGAATCTACAAGCACTCCCGTGTAGTGCATTTGTTTAAGGTTTAAACTCATTTCTCATCCACACACCCCAAATTACCAAAACCGGCAGAGATAGTTTTCACCCATAAACAAATGGCGATGATTTTCCAAGGGTTATTGTAACGGATAACGATCAAGCCTTAATGCATGCAATAGCGGTAGTGTTTCCTGAAGCCCGAAACTTACAATGTACGTGGCACATTCAATGCAACCTCAAACACAATTTCCATCACCATTTCCAAGCTAAAAAACCAAGGAAGGTTACCAAGAGGTCGAAGGAAGAGGATGAGCGCATTAGTAAATTAACCGTGGAAGAACGAGAGGAAGAGAAGAGGTTATTTGATGAAAATGGAAGGAGGATGGAATGATTTGGAGAGCGTTCATGAAAGCATGGGACAAGATCATTTGGTCAATGACCGAGGAAATTTATGAAAGAAACTGGAAGAAATTTGAGGATGAATATGGAAAGGACTACCCAAAACCCGTTGAGTATTGTAAAACACAATGGTTACCGATTAAGGAGAGGTTTGTATATGCATGGACATATGAATATCGTAACTTCAAGAATGATGCGACAAGCATTGCGGAGGGGTCTCATGTCCGATTAAAGAAAATACTTCTAGGTAGTCAAAATGGAGTTGTGTCGATCCAAGAAGAAATCCATGAATTCACCAATCGTGATCTCGTAAAGATTAAGGATTCTATGCAATTTAGTGTACATAAATTCCCTACGGAACATGAAAGGGAAAGATTGCTTCTAAGGGGCATTGTTCATAAAGTTTCAAAATGGGCAATAAATCACATGATGGAAAAATTGAAGTTATATAAAGCTTACGATGACGAGAATACGGTTTGTGTTTGCAAGGATATGATAGGTATTGGTCTCCCATGTCGTCATAAAATGGGTAGGTACGTCGATGTGATTGACATCAATGATATTCATCCATTTTTGAAGCAATTAAATTTCACTCCAAGCACCCCCGTAGTTGATGGTCCGTCGTTCATGGAGTCGGAATTGTGTGCAAGAATAACCGAGCGTTATGCTACAACAAATGGCGCCAAAAAGCAAATATTGATGCATGATTTGGAGCAAGCTCTTCACCCTCGTTTAAGGGAGGTTGATGAACCTATTAAGCAAAATGGGGCGGGTAGGCCAAACACCGAAGTGTCGAGGACCATTGAAAGAAAAGAATTGAAGGAGTATTTGTCTAATAAAAGAATATTGTGCAGGCATGAGCGTTCGGAAGCCGAATTTGAAGATGAGCCGCAACCCAAGAAAAGAGGTCGTCCAAGAAAAGATCAAAGTGGACCAACCGCCCGACAAGTGAGGCCAAAGGTCTCTACGAAGCCTTCTCAAGTAAGTCAAGCCGAGGCGGTGGAAGAAGTTGTGTTAGTGGAGACCCAAACTAGCTCCATAGTTATTGATCAAATGAGCGACTCGCAACAAACACAATCAACGGAAATGGTGACTATAAGAGAGAAGTATGGTATTATTCGTTGTCCTAGGGATTTTCATGGAAGGCCAACACGATCAAGGTATACGATTATAGAAGAGTATATGAAACAACTCCCTCCACTCATTGTTCCATTTGTTTTGTCCACCGACGAGGTTGATGGGGATGGAAATTGTGGGTTTCACATCGCTACGGAACAAATTGGTTACTTTGGAGAGGCGGTGAACGAAGATGTCACCCAATGGCAAAATTTAAGAACTAAGATGGCGGTATAACTAATAAAGGACAAGGATTTCTATATGGAGATGATGAAGCAAGGAGATAGGCACGACAAAGAACTAGAGTTCAAAGACTTAGTTGCGCGTGTAAAGTGCCGAAAGGGATTCAAGACAATCGGATCCAAGTATTGGATGACAATGCCTAAATGTGGATATCTCTTAGCGGACGCTTTGAATTACGTGGTACATTTCTTTGTTCCTCCTAGGTATGGATCTTTTACGTTTACACCTACAAGGACAGTTTGCGATGAATCGGTTAAAGATAGAAGAATCGTTATGGGATTTTTGAATGAGATGCATTTTATCGGTTTAATAGTAAATAGAGATTGCCCATTACCTCTGTTGGGTGGTTGGAGTGATTACTTCCCAACGAATCATTGTAACGATTGGTTGAAACAATATGAGACCAACATGTTGGATTGGGATCGCGTCATGAAGAAGGATTTTCCAGAAGGCCTACTGGAATTGGTTCCCTCGGATGATGAAGATGAATGATCGTTATGTTTGAAAGATGTATTTTGGAAAGCCCTATTTGTACATGTTTTTTTGGAATTTTTTGGAAAATACTGTGAAGTATAAGGCTATAATCGGTAGTTATATTTTTAATATATCAACCGATTATACAAGATTTTGTAAACAAACTCAATCAATATTATAATCGGTTATTAACTTTTGGAATTTAGATTCCGATTGTAAGGCTGACAAAACAACTGAAAAAAAATTCCCAGAATCGGTAGATTACATATTACATAAACATCCGATTGTCACCAAACTCTGACAAAAAAAAATTGAAAATTTTTCCCAGAATCGGTAGACAACATATTGCATAAACTTCCGATTGACAACAAACTCTGACAAAAAAATGAAAATTTTTCCCAGAATCGGTAGACAACATATTGCATAAACTTCCGATTGTCACCAAAGTCTGACAAAAAAGCTGAAAATCTTCCCAAAATCGGTAGACAATATAAAATAATAACTTCCGATTGTAACCATCAATCAACATTTATACTGTTGTCACGGACTTCAGGAATTCATAACTTCCATCATAAGTGAATTCTTCACCCTTTTCCACTAAGTACTGTCTTTTTGCGAGTGTCTCCTACATAAACCAAAATAAAATAATGTCAACTTCGTTTTAGTAAGAAAGATTAGACACCCGGTGTTATTTAAAAGAATAACCGAGTGTTATACTTACAAATTGTTGGATCGACAAGCTTAAGTGGCTGGTGTTAAACATCCTCTTTTGTATCGTTATGTAATCATTTACCCCTTTTTGGACAAGTCGGAAACGATCATGAACTTGTTGGAGTGATCTTTGCTTTGGATTTCCATACTCTCGCACAAATTGGCTATATACCCTCGCCCAAAAGACTTCGGGTGTTAACCTTCCTGCTATTACATCTTCACGTCTTGTTTCATGATACCATGTTTTCACAATGACCAAATCTTCAGCTGCGTCAAACGTTTCCATGCTTGTAAGTTGAGATATATAATGAATTCACAAGAGTAGACGATGGAAAATCTATTTGTAGAATACACGATGCTATATATGTGTTGTTTGGTGCATAAATAAGAAGAGTTTACCCTCCTTATATATATATGAGAGTCCTAACGTCTCTTTTTTTTTGAAAATATGGCCGTTGATGCGTACTTTTACAAGACTGTACTGAAATTACGTACAATTATTACACACAATCGGTAGGAAATGTTTGAAAAAAGCACCCGATTATGCGTAATTGGTAAATATTTATTGTTATATACTTCCGATTATAGGATGTTTTGTCAACAGAGTTCTCAGTTTCATTAGAGTGGTATCATCGGAGGTTTATCAATATGTATTATCAACCGATTGTGTGTGGTTTTCGAGGCACGGCTAGTTTCTTTTGAACGAACTAGCCGTTGGAGTATAATCGGTAGTTAGATCAACAATTAAAACTTCCAATTTTAATAAATATTTTGAAATTCATAACAATATCACCTACACATCATCATAATTTTACATTGAACTCCCGCAATTCTATTACAAGGTATTGTGATTAGCGTCGTGGACGTGTTGGACGTGTCCTAAACGGATTAAATATTTCCATCGCCCTAAGGATTCTAAAATGAGCTTCATAACGGAAGCTTGATCTTTTCCATCTCTTCCATTCCCCGAGAGATCGTTCTATAACCTCATCATTGGTTTCACCCCTCAATCGATATTGATTCACAAGCTAAGTTAAATGGACAAATTCTTCGACGTGTCTGTTTATTGAACCAACTCGGCAGAAAAGATCAGCGGAGTGACGGTTGTTTGGGTTACCGGTGTCGGCGCAGAATTTTTCGTGAATTTTCCCCAAATAACTCATACTCATTATGCCTCCTTGCCTACGTTCTTCTCCTCGTCTCGGATAGAATTGAACATAACGCCTACATAAAGATAAATCTTCTTCAATCGTGAACTCCGTAGGATTAATGAATGGTTGGGCCATTATGTTGAAGATGATGTTGGAGAGAGTTTAAAGGTATTTGTGTTCCATAGAGAGTAAAAGGATACAATCCTTATATAGAGTTTAGAGTTCCAACGGCTCTATTTTGTTGGGGCAACTGTATAATCGGTAGTCAAATGAAGTATTTTCACTTCCGATTACACAGTTGCCCCAAATTTTGCTTTTGCAGAAATCTCAATTTTTTCGAATTTGAGAACTATATTAATTGGTAGTTAATAAGACTTCCGATTATACAGTTGCCCCAATTTTTTTTTTTTTGCAGAAATGTCATTTTTTTCGAATTTGGGAACTAGAATAATCGGTAGTAATATGACTTCCGATTATAAAGTTGCCCCAAATTTCTTCCTTGACGAAATCACCAATTTTGGGAATTTAGGAGCTACTATAATCGGTAGTCTAGTGAGGTTCTTGTTCCTTCTGATTGTTATAGAAGCAGGATACGCGTTTGGCACAAAATCGATATTAATCGGTAGTATAATATCGTTACTAAGCTTCCGATTTATTCATAATAATCGGGCGCAAAATAGCTTCCGATTATGTAAGGGCATTAACGTATTCTCCGCGTTTTTGGACATCCCTTAACGGTGTATATGGGTTGGGAATAAAAAAATCGCCCCTAATTCTTTTAGGGTCGCCCCTAAAAATGCCAGGGTTTAGTGGTACAGAATTTTACTATCTAACGGTGGTAAAATTTTCCATTTTTTGTTTTTGTTTTTTTAGGTTGGCTGCTTTTCTGGTTTTATGCCGGCTATTCCTGTACACAACGTTAAAATAACTTGTTTGACATACCAGGTGGTATAGCAAATGAATTGTGCCATTATGGGGAAACCACTGAGCGACCGAGATTCTACCGAACGATATTGATAATATCGCTAACAATAAAGACTTTATCGCTCAATATTGAGTCTAGCGTCAGCGTTATAATCAATATCGCCGACGTTCGACCTTCTAACGCCTATAACTACCGCACCCTCCCATTTTTTCCCTTCACAATTTACCTTCCCTTCTCTTCTCAACTATTCTCTGCTCTATTGTTCTCTTCGCTAAGAAAATTCTCTTTCATTTTACTTCCTAAACAAATATATATGGCGAGTGAAAAAAGAAAAATAAAACAGAAAGCTTAGAGGATTTACTAGTACCCCAGCCAGTAGATTAAGTTTTTTTGTGGATAAAGAATATGAGTTTCAAAATGTTAGACAAGTAGCTGGTAATGGTGTACTCCATATGCACATATCTGCCCATCCTGAGCGAGTTAGTTCAGTATTTCTAAGAGGTGGATGGTCGGAATTCAATACGCTGTCTGGATTACTTCCTCATGTTGTTCATGAGGGAGTCCCAAGATATCCTTGGCGCCATTTATATCATACACATCCTAGAAACCACGGGACTCAAGTAGTTCAAGTTATATTGGAACGATGGTGGAAGACTACAAACACGTTCTTTTTCAAATATTTTGAATGCGGTAAGTTAGTTTTTTCTAGTAATCACATTTTTAGATTATGTTTTTTGTTTTGTAAAATTCAACAAACTCTAGTTATGATTATGTTATTAAATAGGAGTTACACTGATAGATTTGTACATGTTAACGGGAATTCCATGTGAAGGAAACTTACTTCCATTTAACAGACTAAATTGGCTATCAGAAGATAGATGGAAACAAAGACTTCCTTTATACTCAAATGATATAAAAGGAAATGATGCATATAGACAAATAAAATAAAATGGATTAAAAGTGGCTGGGTTGAAAAGTTTTTTGCAACATTATGCTAGGAAAATGAATGAGAACAAGTTAGCAAATAATGAATATTTGTTCCCTGCGCATTATGTGGTGCTCGAACATCTGTTTGTGTTGTGGACACTAGGCCAATGTCTATTTCCAAATGCTAGCTCAGTGCTTTTAATTGGTTTTCTCGAAGCATTAGAAGATTTAGAGCAAGCACCAAGATATGATTGGGGGTCTCCAACTTTATCAGAGATTTACATATCCCTCGGTAATTGCTCGACGTGTTTCAAAGATAGTTTAATGCTTTTTGGGGAGTGGTGGATGTAAGAACCAATATTTTTCATACTATTTATTTGTTATTTTGACATGAAAAAAATACCAACCAATAATATTATTATTTTAAGTATTTTTGGTGTACAAATTTCCGTGTTTTGGAACCTTCTCTTAAGAATCACACCAATATTTTTCCAGTCATATTGAAGTACGATTCTGATAATTGGCAAGCAGAACAGATTGAAGATGGTCAACATACTTCTACTGTTCAGAGGATTCAACAGTTATGTAGAACAAGCCTTAACCTTGTCTCCACGTCGTATTAAGCAATCCCTAAGTTCGAAGAAGAACAAGCTCAGAGAATAGTACATCTAAGCCTTAAAAGGATTGTGTTATATAGCAATATTTATGAAAAGGGTGTTTGGTATTATGGTGAAAGACTACTTCTTCAGTTGCAGAAAAGAACAGAGATAGCCGTAAACCCATATCTAAGTAAAGAGGTTTCTGAAGATGACTGCCTGAAATTGATAAGTCAATGTCATCATTGGGAAGAAGATGATGAATTGATCCAAGAGTCGATGGACATAACTGACTACCTATATTGGTTCAACACTATTTTCAAGCCCAATATTTCCATGCAACCGCAAACTTTGGGTCAGATGGATTTCCCAGCTTTAGGTAGGATGCCACTTGGTCATGAATTTCTTCCTTCCCAAAGACCAATGTTCAAGTGTCAATCAATTTATATCAACAACTAAAGGTTGGATTATCTAATTGATTGATATTAACGCATAACCTGTGATATTTCAATTATATAACAAAATATAACGCGGAAAGAAATAACACAGACACCATAATTTTGTTAACGAGGAAAACCGCAAATGCGGATAAACCCGGGACCTAGTCCAGCTTTAAACACCACATTATATTAAGCCGCTACAGACACTAGCCTACTACCATTGAACTTCGGACTGGAATGCAGTTGATCCCTAATCAATATCACACTAATCAAGGTACAGTTGCGCTCCTTACGTCTCTGAACCCCAGCAGGATTCTACGCACTTGATTCCCTTAGCTGATTTCACCCACAACCAAGAGTTGCTACGACCCAAAGTCGATGACTTGTTAAACAAATCTGTCTCACACATAAAAGTCTATTGGAATAGATAAATCTGTCTCCCACAGAAATACCTACGAGTTTAGTTCTGTATTTTGATAAATCAAGGTACACAGGAACCAATTGATAAACCATACTTATATTCCCGAAGAACAGCCTAGTATTATCAATCACCTCACAATAATCTTAATCGTATGGTAGCGAAACAAGATATTGTGGAATCACAAACGATGAGACGAAGATGTTTGTGACTACTTTTAATCTTACCTATCGGAGATACATCTCAAACAAATCTTAGCAAAGCTAATACTCAATCACGATAGAATAAGTAAGATCAGAACACGCAACTACAGAGAAAATAGTTGGGTCTGGCTTCACAATCCCAATGAAGTCTTTAAGTCATTAACCTACAGGGTTTCGTGAAAAACCTAAGGTTAAACTAGAATCAACTCTAGTCGCAACTAGTATCACAAAGGAGGTGTGGGGATTAGGTTTCCCAGTTGCTAAAGTTCTCCCTTATATAGTTTTCAAATCAGGGTTTGCAATCTAAGTTACCTTGGTAACAAAGCATTCAATATTCCCCGTTAGATGAAAACCTGATTAGACTCAAGCTAATATCTTTCAACCGTTAGATCGAACTTAGCTTGTTATACACAAATGAAATGTACCTTCATTTAGGTTTAATTAACCGTACCTAAACGTGTACACCATGTTGGCTCAACAGTAGTTAACCGAGGTTAGATATATGAACACTCTCATATCAACCTTATTCATCTTAACCATAACTAGTTCAAATGACTCAAATGAAACTAGTTAAAGAGTTGTTCAATTAATTGCTATATTCTCATAGAAGTATACAAGAACACAATTGAAACAAAATCGGTTTGATTCACTCGAATCAATTCATGAACATTATAGCCACGGTTTGCAAAGAATGCATTCCTTATTATATAAATGTATTAGTTCATGTCACAACCGATTTTAGAACTTTAACCACTCAAGTATGAAAACATGTACGCATACTTAAGTAGTCGGACCAAGATTGGTTTTCTCCAGTATGCGAACGTGTACGCATACCTCCAATCCCAGCAGAAAATCACGGACAAGAACCTTACGCCAGTACGCGTACGGGTACGTATACTTAGGTTCCCGTATTTCACAAACCAACTTGTACGCATACAGGTATGCATACTATGGTTATGGACATGGATTACATATATGCAAAAGTGCATAACATGTTTAAAATCCAACGTTGGTTAAGTGTTCTAATCCCTATTTCAATCATTGAAACTTTCTTAGAGGATGACAATAGACGTTTTCAGACACTATTAGCATCAAATCAATTTTCAAGTTATTGAAATAATCATAACGAAACATTCAAAGTCTACACCAAATGATTGTATCACACAAACCATGTAAGATGTTACTCAGCGATTTTCACATGATCATCTTTTGACTTTCGTCAAGAATATAAGATGAACTTGGTTGAAGCGAAAGCTTACCAACACATATTTCGAGAAATATGTAAGCGAGTTAAACTCAGCTCGGAATCTCAAATGTGCATAATCGAATACTATATAGTAATATGACTTTTGTCTCAATATAGGAGATACAGTAGAAATAGACTTTCCAAGTGATAGATGAGTTTTAGTCTCCACATACATTTTGTTGATGAAGTTCCACAAGCACTCCTTAGTAGTTCTTCGTCTTTAATTGATGAACGCCTTGAAGTCTAATGCTCAACTACACAATCCATCCTAGTCTGAGACATAACTATAAGTAGACTAGAAATCAAGACTTATAGTTTTGATCACTAACATTGACAAACAAGCTTGAGATAACAACGCTTGCGAGTTCGACCGAGCAGTGCTCTAACAAAGTTTAGATTCACACTCAATCAAAATAAATCTAAAAAAGATATATTGAGAATGCCAATCTCATGCAACTAATCAATCGAATAAATCCGATTCTAGTTGGATCCCAGCCGATCAAACAAATTCACAGGATACGAAAACCAATAAAAAATCTTTTTTATATTTTTCATCTTCTTTAATCTTCAATAACCTACACAACACCACTTGAATCTCTTGTGATCAATCACGCACAGAATGGAGTCTGTTAACAATGGATTATCACAAGATGTCTTTAGATTTACAAACAATTCTAAAGATCCCGTCGATAATCTGATCTAGTTTGAGTGAATCTTATATCAAAAGAGAAGATCCTCAAGAATAAACAAACTAGGTGCAATCAAAGTTTCAACAACCGTTAGTCACAAATCAATCGAAAACTAATAACACTGCAATTATCTAGTTTCCAACCAACGGTACTCGTAGAGCTTCTTGATCCCACTGAAGTCTTTAAACGAGCGGTCGTAAGAGATTTCGCCTAATTAGTATACTTTCCTCTCTGAATAGACGGCTCCTCCAGAAACAACAAGAAATGAAGTTTGCCTGGCTCTTAGGATAGTTTGCTAGAAATGCAAACTTAGCAATTTTTAGACCAAGGATGTTTGGACACCAAGGAATTTCCAAAACCGAAAATATTCTCAAGATATGCAATGAATAACAAAATTTCGGTTTTCATAATTCCAATAAATGCTTGTCCAATATTTTCGAAATCTCTTAATAGAAAATCTCCAACTAGTAAATGAACATTACTAATTTTTATTTTCAAGAGCTACACATTAATTGTTGTTAATTAATGTATATAAAACCAAAAACCTTAATTAAAAGATTCTTAATTTATTTCGGCACAGGATCTCCTTGAGTACTAAGGAATATCTTTGAACAATAAATGATAAGAGTTATTGTTCGTGTTCAAAGTATGTTGACATCTTTTCACTGCAAATCCTTATTTCATATGTACATGGATTTGCATTCTTGGAATCGGTTATACCACACTTCCAAACAAGTTTAGAATTGGTTCACCTGTATTCCAAGACTACTATGTGATTGATCAAATACCAAATCACATACATGGGTTCAATTGGTTATACCAATCACTAGGATCGGTTATACCTAATTATGGAAATACTTGTGATCGGTCACACCAGTTACTAGGATCGGTTACACTAGTTACAAGGATCGGTTCGTCTACACATAGTATTACTTGTGATCCGTCACACCAGTTACCAGGACCGGTTACAAATTACAAGGATCGGTCACACCAATTACTAGGACCCGTTACACCAATTACTAGGATCAATCACACCAATTACAAGGATCGATAGCATCACATGGTAATTACTTAGGGTTGGTTACACCAATTAATAAAAACTAGTCATACCAAATCATAAGTCAGGAAATGTGATTAGTTATACCAAGATACATAACCTAAGTTAAGATCGGTTCTACCATCTTACATATATTGGTCATCCAAATATTTGTAATTAATAGCCAGACCAATAAGCCTAATGATTTCCGTTTCGATTCACGAAACAAGTTCATGAATGTGCTTCCTTTAAACAAATGTAAAACATTGTTTCCTAGGATGAAATCTTCACCATTACCCATTCACATAATCACAATAATTTATACAAGATTATGTCGATGTCATATCTTCGAAGTTCAAAAGATAAGTGTTATACTTCGTAGTCTAATTCCCTATACTATGATCATACTATTATTATCATGTCACATTACCAGAGTATTATACAATATGTACAATATATACAGCTTGGCAGTTATGTTTTCAATATGCACGACTTGAAAGATACGTTAGGAATGAAACAAGTTCAAGTCAGTATTACTAACCTCAAGTGGAAGGATGATGTCGTCGTTGTAGTTTGTTACTTCTTCGTATTCATCAGGTCTTCGGAGTAATACTTGTATGTCTCAACATTCGTAAACTTTCTAGTATAACCTAAACAAAGTTGACTTTAATATTTAATCAAGCGACTCTATATGAGTTTTGATACTAAAATATGACAAACAAACTTGACATACCAACGCTTGGTGAGTTCAACCGAGCTATGCTCTAATACTTTGCAGTATCTATCTCGGTTTCACTATATTCTGTTATATCCTTCTCAACAGTGGTTCTGTCTCTAACAACCGTTGGAACATTATATCCTTTTACAACAAGCTTCCATATCTGAAAGTCACGATCTTGTAGAAAATAACGCATATAAATTTTCCACCATAAGTAATTTGTGCCATCAAGGGATGGTTGTATGTTTATCGAGATTGTAATTCTGTCCATATAGTCAGATTGCTTCCAACATAGACTTATTAGGTTTTTCGCATGTTTGCCTTCTCTGATACCAAATGAAAACGCGGGGGTACCAAAATACACCACCAATTTTTTCACAGGCAACTTGTATGGACTAAACCCAAATACAATTCCGAGATTTACAACTCAATGAATCTCAATCAGGAATTATATCAACAGTTTATATCTCTTTCTCTCACAATAAATTTGTAAACGGAGACAAGCCCGTGAACCTGATTATACCGTGAGAGTAATTGGATGATACCAAAGATCAATATCCAAGATCAATCAAGTTGTATCCGACAATTAAGATGGACGTATCTACTTTAATTGATTTTACGTACAACCTATGACGAAGAACTTGTGGGATTAACTTTTGGAATCACAAAAACTATTTATTATTCACCTCACAAGCAAAACCTACTCCAACAAAGAATCATTATAGAGGAATTTAACTTGTGGAATCACAAAGTCTGAGACGGGGAACTTTGCGATTTTTATCAATCTTACCTGATCGGAGTGAGACTCAACAATCAGTAGCAAGATCAGGATACACGAACTATCAAAATAAAGTTAGTCGGACCTGGCTTCACAAATCTCTAAGTGATTTTTTTTTTTTTAGTTGCTAAACCTAAAAAGGTTTAAAGGAGAGGACGACTCTAGTTTACAACTAGGACACACAAGAAAAGTGTCAGGCATTCAAAAATCCAGTTGCTTGAGGTTCTCCTTTTATAGAATTTCAAGTTCGAAGGTTGCTTTAGCTTTAAGCTAAGGTAGCTTTGGAATCAAGCAATCTTTTTCCAGCATTAGATGCAAAAATGACTTGAGATAAACACAAAAAATTATACACTCTGGTTAGGATGAACCGTAACCGAACCGGTAAAATGACTTTGAAAAAGCGGGGGTATAACAACCACACCCAATATTTCATTCAGAAATCTGTATGGACTAACTCCAATATAATTCTGAGAGCACCAGCTTATAAAGCGAGCTCAATCAAGAAATATATCAAAGAGTTATATATCAATTTCTCCATACAATCTGCAATCAAACAAATAGAAATCTGTGAGCCCGATTGATAAGAGAAATAACTTGGACGCTACCAAAAACCAATGTCCAAGTGCCAATCAATTACTATCCAACAAACAAGGTCGGATTTTCCAATTGATTGAACTATGCACAACCTGTGATATTTCAATTATATAAACAAATATAATGCGGAAAAGAAATAACACAGACACCAGAAGTTTTGCTAACGAGGAAACCGCAAATACAGAAAAACTCCAGGACCTAGTCCAGATTTGAACACCACATTGTATTAAGCCGCTACAGACACTAGCCTACTACAAGTTAACTTCATACTGGAATGTAGTTGAGCCTTAACCAAGTCTCACACCGATTAAGGTATAGTCGCGTTCCTCACACCTCTTGAACTACGCCGTATTCTGCGCACTTGATTCCCTTAGCTGATCTCACCCACAACTAAGAGTTGCTACGACCAAAAGTCGAAGACTTATAAACAAATCTGTCTCCCACAGATAAGTCTATTCTGATAGATAAATCTGTCTCCCACAGAAGTACCTACGAAGTTTTGTTCCGTATTTTGATAAATCAAGGTAAACAGGAACCAATTTATAATCCGGTCTTATACTCCCGAAGAGCATCCTATAAATATCAATCACCTCATAATAACTTAACTATAGGGTAGTAGAAGAAGTTATTGTGGAATCACAAAGAATGAGACGAAGAGCTTTGTGATTACTTTTTATATATTACCTATCGGAGATAAATCTTGAACAAATCTTAGAGAATATAAAACTCAATATGATAGATTAAGTAAGATCAGATCACAAAACTATAGAGAAAATAGTTGGGTCTGGCTTCACGAATCCCAAATGAAGTCTTCAAGTCGTTAACCTATAAAACCTAGGTTAAAAGAGAATCGACTCTAGTCGCAACTAGGACACAAGAGAGTGCCAGGATTAGGTTTTCCATCTGCTAGAGTTCTCCCTTATATAGTGTTCCAAATCAGGATTTGCTTTCAATCAAAGCTAAGATAGCTTAGTAACAAAGCATTCAATATTCACCGTTAGATGAAAACCTGATTTAAGATTCAAGCAAAGTCTGCTTAAAACCAAAGCAATATATCTCCACCTTTAGATGGTCTTAGCTTGTTACGCACAAATGAAATATACTTTCATTTAGATATGGGTAACCATACCGAAACGTGTATATTGAGTTGGCTCAATAATAGTTAACCGAAGTTATCCATATGAACACTTTTGTCTTAACCACATTCATCTAACACTTCTAGATCAATTATGATGATCAATCAATCATGAAAGATAATCAAATGAATATAATTGTGTTTAAAATAGAGTTGTTCAATTGTTCATTATTTCACAGAAATATATATGAACCAATTGAGTCAAAATCGGATTGATTCATGAGAATCAATTCATGAACATTAAGCCACGGTTTGCAAAGATTGCATTCCTTATATCATAAATGTATTTGTTCATGAGTATGAAAACATACGTAACCGATTTTAGAACTTTAACCACTAAGTTTGCAAATAGGCACGCAAACTATAGCTTCCGGACTTTGGTCTTGTCCAACAGTTTGCAAACGGGTATGCCTACTGTTGTCCCGGACCTTAACTCAGGTAGAACCGTTCGCATACTGGTATGCGAACTTGGTTCCGGGACTTTAACAGTTAAAACCGTTCGCATACTAGGTATGCAAACAAGGTTTCCGGACCTGAATTATACCACAACAGTTTGCATCCTGGTATGCATATTGTGTTGTATCCAGACAAAGATTAATTGTTCTAAACTCTCATTTCAATCATTGAAACATCCTTGGAAGACGACAATAGCTGACTCACACAAACTATTAGCTTATAAGTAATTTTGAAATGATTGAATGATCAATACAAAACTTTCCGAGTCGACATCAAATGATTGTCTCACACAAATCATGTAAGATGTTTCAAGGAAATTTTCACATGATCATTTTTTGACTTATTATTTGGTTTCCAACAAATAAACTGTTTCCAACTAAAGTCGTTAAGAATATGATAAACGTAGCTAAAGCAAAAAGCTTCCACCACATATTTCGAGAAATAGATAACCGAGTTAAACTCAGCTCGAAATATCAAATGTGTATAATATAAAAGTATATATATCTATACGACTTAGTCTCATTAGGAGATAAAATATAATAGACTTCTGAGTAATAGACAAGTTTTAGTCTCCACATACCTTTTGTTGATGAATTTCCTCCAAGCTCTCCTCAGTAGATCTTCGTCTTCAATCGATGAACGCCATGAAGTCTAAATCTCAACTACATATTCTATCCTAATCCGAGACATAGCTATAATTAGACTAGAAATCAAGACTTATAGTTTTGATCAACAAAACTTGACAAACAAGCTTGAGATATCAAAGCTTGCGAGTTCGACCAAGAAACGCTCTAATATACTTGTTCATGAAAGGTTAGCCGAAACTATCCAGACGAACTATAAGCTTAACCATTTTCATATAACACTTTTAGCCTTTAAACTTGAGTCACAACCATAGGTTATAATGTGATCAAATATGTCCAGAGGTGTTTTAGAGAGTTATTCAAATGATGATTATTTTATAGAAATAATTCTGGTGCATCTAAAGATATTCGACTAGGTAAGTACGTGTACTTACTTCCAGATTGTGAGTTATTTTCTCTTAGTACGTATACTGGGTATGTGTACCCTTAAGACAAAAATAGTTCAGGAACTTTTGGTATCCATACTAGGTATGTGTACATTTCTGAGTTCACGAGTCAACAAAACTTTTTGGTATCCATACCGGGTATGTGTACCAAAGGTCGTTGCCGAACTATAACTACGCCGGTACATGTACTACGGCTCCGGACCTATAAAAATTACGCCAGTACGTGAACTGGTATGTGTACTGTCATGTATCCAGATTTACAGTAGTTCTATATCTCTCTAATAATTGATTTGAAACATTCCCAAATAACATCAATGACGCTGTTCCACGCTATTTTCAAATGATTAACTTGAATCATGATTTAGGTCATAGATAATAAATTGTTCTTACCAAATTCATCAAGTTTTAAACAAATGATCTTAAGCTTAGTCATTCATATTTCAAGAATAATTAACAAGATAAACTTGACTCGAACTTTCTACTGTGCATTTTAAGGTCCTCTTAGTCATGCGACTTAGTCTCATAGATAGAAAAGTGAAATAATGAGTAATAGCTCACATACCTTTTTGTCGATGAAGTTATCCAAATGTCTTCAGTTGATCTTCGCCTTCAAACAATAGAACTCGGTGATGTATGATACTTAACTACACATTTCTAATCCTAATCTGAGACTTGACTAAATATAGACTAGAAATAAAGATATAGTTTTGATCAACTAAATTTGACAACAAGCTTGAGATAGCAACACCTGTGAGTTCGACCGAGCAATGCTCTAACAAAATCTATTTAAATGATACAACATAGTCTCATAAAATATACTGGTAAATTCCTTGAGTAAATAAGATGGTTCAGATCTTTACATACCTCTTTGTTGTTGAATTTCTCGCAAATGTCTTCATTTGTTCTCTAGTCTTCAATTTTTGAGGTTTATTCAGTGATGTCTGATACTCAACTACCATCCTTTAATCCTAGTCCAAGACTTGACTTTAGTAGACAAGAAATCAAGATATATAGTTTTGCGCATCTAACATTGTCACTAAGCTTGAGATAGCAAAACTTGCGAGTTCAACCAAGCAGTGAGTCTAACAAAAAGAATCCCAAGTTGAGGGTTGCTCTTGTAAAATATTGCTCTTATGAAGGCTGACACTTGGACTATTATTGATCCAACTCCCAGTCAAAATATGTTTGTCTGTAAGTCGATTTTTAAGGTGAAGTGCAACCCAAATGGTATTATAAAGAGACATAAAGCCATACTACCGGCTAAGGTTTACTATCAGTACAAGGGTCTTGACTACACATAGACTTTTAGTCATGTTGCCCAGCCTACAACAATCGAGCTGGTGTTATGTCTTGTAGTTCATTATGACTGGATCGTAAAACAATTAGATGTGAGCAATGCCTTCTTGGACGGAGATTCACAAGAATATGATTTCAGGCAACAACCACATGGCTTTATTGACAATGATAAACCAAATAATGTTTGCAAACTTCATAAGTCCATATATGGTCACAAACAAGCTCCTCGAGCATGGTATGAGAAACTCATGGATGCTTTGCTTGCTCTTTGTTTCACTCCATCCCTTGGTGATGCTTCTTTATTCATTCACAAGCATCTCTCTCATACAACCATTGTTCTGGTGTATGTTAATGATATCATGTTTACAGGTTCCTCTACAAATTTTTATGAATATGTAATTACTCAGCTCTATCTCCCTTTTCCTCTCAAGGATCTCGGACCATTACATTACTTCTTGGGTATTGAAGTAAAGAGAAAGGCCTATGCAATGCATTTGTCTCAGTCCAAGTATATTCTTGATCTTCCGAAGAAGACGAATTTAATTGGTCTCAAACGTTGCACTGTACCAACCACTACAGACACCAAGCTAAGTTCCACAGATTGTGAGTTATTGTCAGATCCTACAGAATTTAAGTCTCGTGTTGGTGCATTACGGTATATCGCTTGGAATAGGCCTGAGATTTGTTATGCAATGAATCAAGTTTGTTAGCACATGAGTAAACTTACTATAGTGCATCTCATTGCAGTTAAAAGAATTCCAATATATCTGAAGGGTACTTTAAATTATGGTATTGTTCATCAAAAAAGGTTATCTGCTTTGTCTTCTTTTTTTTATTCGGATTGGGATGCAAATCCATATGATAGACATTCTACAAGTGGTTTCCGCATCTTCTTTGGGAAGAATCCAATTTCTTGGTCATCCAAGAAACAACCTACTATTGCTAGAAGCTTAACAGAAGCAGAGTATAGATCCTTAGCTCATCCAGCAGTTGAAGCCATTTGGTTTTGTTCTCTGCTCAAAGACCTTCGGATCTTTCTGTACTCTCCCCCTTCCATTGGTTGTGGCAACAAAGGTTGCTTTGGCTTTAGCCTCTAATCTTGTACCTCATTCTAGAATGGAGCATGCTACCGCAGATTTTCACTTCATAAGAGAGCTTATTCAGTCCAAAGTGTCGAAGGTCTATTACATCTCCACTTAGCAGCAAGTAGATTATGTCTTCACCAAGGGTTTGAACACTTCGGGATTTGATTTTTTGCCCAGCAAGCTGAGCGTGCTCTCTAACAGTAGCACAACGCAACAAGCTGCTCTCATCATAACAGTACATGTCTTCATTATTTTCAGTAATAACTGTTTTGCATAACATGTAGTTTATCTATGTTATACATTTTCCGTTTATTATAATAGTCGACTTCACAGCTTGTCACTGCCAGTCTGTCAATGCATCACTAGTTAAGTTTTCTAATAATATTTACACATGATATTATTGAAACTATCTTACCTTGAACAAATACATCTATTTGAGTTTGATCGATCTCAACTGTGATTTTGTTGTGTAATTTTCAATTTCAAGAATATTGTAAGATTGGAAATTCCTATACGAATGGTTGGTATTATATGCCTGTAAGGACCCTCAAGCTCGTCAACGCTATTAGACCAGTCAAGTGAAGATTTAGCCGCTAATGACTCGATTAATTAGAGACGAACGTTAATTAATATAAATTAATCTAACAACGATTTAGATATGAAACTTGTATTACTACATAGATCTATAAAAGTTATGCGAAGTGGGCTACTCGAACGTGTCATTCGGATACCAGACGAAGAAGATTTTGTCATATAAGTTTATAGGGCAAGATGGTAATTTTGTCTCAAACCGCTTGGCTGCACCTATCAATCTTCTGGATGCCTTTATAGTTTTGGTCGGCCTTATCTACCCGTGTCGAGAGGATAAACTCTCATTTCTCATTTCTTTCTTCTTCATTCTTCTTTCCCCTTTCTTTTCTGTTTTTCTTTTTTTCTTCTCCGCCGATCTCAGTTCAGAAGAATTGAGTTATTCATGTGTGTGATGTTCTTAGAAACTTATTAGTACGTTGAGTCGAAGATGAAGATGTTGGTTCTGTAATTGATTTGGATCAGGAGGAGAAGAACTGGTTACAGCTGTGAGTTGAAGTTAGGGTTTCTCTGTGAATTGATGAAGTTGATGATGATGATGAGATTGAGTTCGAGAAATGAAGAGTATAGGAGATTCGAGAACAACTAATGATAATGCCGTTGATTCCGGGGTTGATACTAACTTGAGAAATTAAGGAAGAAGGTAATTAGGGTTTGTTCGTTTAATTTCGTTTAATTGGTTTTATTTGATGAAATCTTAGATGGGTATTGCTTGAATTGAAGTTGTGTTAATAATGAGAAGTTTAATTTTAATTTCTTAGAGAATTAGGGTTTTCCCCCGTTCTTCCCCCAAATTAGGAATTAGGGTTCCTGAGTTGGAATTTAGATGATTGCAAAGATAGTTGAGGTGGTGATATGGTGGTGATGAATTTGTGGAAGTTACCGGTGAAGTATAATTGTGTTGGTGGTTTTGACTGTATGGTTTATGAAGATTCCATTGAGATGCTATGGCAGTTATTGGGGTGATGTTTGTTTGGCTGAATTGAATGGAGATATAACTATAGTTTATAGAACTGGGAGTGGTGAATAACAAGAGTTGGTGTAAATGAAGTGGTATTATAGATGGTGATGCTATTTAATGATTGTTATACATGAAGTGTATAGACTGGTGAAGTTTATCCGTATTAGTGACCTTGATATATTGGAGGAAATGTGATTGAATGAAGAGAAATGAACTGTAGTTGCAGGTGGTATGAATTTCAATTCCAGCTGAGTTACAAGTTGCTCTGGTGCTGTTGAAGTTGGGAGTGGCTAAGTGGAGAAGATAGAGTTATCTGAACTGAAGTTTATGAATGAATTAGTAGTTGTGGTGATGTTGCTCAGCTGGTGGTGTAAGTGGTGTTAATACGATAAAAGTATAGTGATGAATTATAGAGAATGAAGCTAATAACGTAGTGATGCTGTAGACATAGATTTTGAGTAATAGTGTAAATGAAGACAGACTTTGAAGTTGAACTGAGTTGTATGTTGGAAAATTAGAGTAATGGATTAGTGTTGTTGCATTTGTATTTTGATTTGTGTTGTGTGTTTTATTGCTTTAGTTTGTGGCATGAGCTAATGGCTCAGGCCTTGTGTTTTAGCCTGGCCAGTTGATAGTCTAGTCTGATTCACCCGAGTCAGTTTAATTGCCTGAATCAGTCTTCAGACTGAGTTGACCCTATAACCAGACTTGACCTAATTTGACTCAGTGATCTAACTCGTTGACCTTTCGTTTGGACTTTGACCTTCACTGTTGACCTGACCTTGGACGTGGACTGTTAGTTGATCCTATGGACCGTTATTGACCGTCAGTTAACCCAGTTGGACCAGGCCTTAGATTATTGGGCCAGGTTATTATTCTTGGGCTTAGGCCTAGCTTTCTTAGTTTGATACTTTGGACCCTTATGGTCTGAATTGACCTTTAGTTCCTTCTACAAAGTTGTAGATACTCTTTAGACTTATCAATTAGACTATAGTTTCTACCTAATGGAATTAGTAAACCTTTTTTTATGCTAAAGATAGGTAATGAAAAGGTGTAAAATCATAAATGGGTTTAGAACCATTAGATAATTCACTTAGCCTATAACTAGAGAATTGTATGAGATTGTGTTATGAGCCTTGTATGAGCCTTTTGTCTAATCTTTAGAATGCTTGTGTGATTAACAATTAATCTTTATTAACAACGATCGATTCAAAGGATGAACCAGTGGATTATGGATCTTGAGGTAGGCGAGGCTTGTCATCAAAAGAGGTGGGAATCGATAACGAACTCTCTTGTATTCATTATTGTTTTATCAATCTATCTTTTGTGAAATCCATGCATATCTTTGTTATTATATGATAATGTATGCATGTATTATATGTGTGTATTACAAACTAGTTTTCTTTTACATTTTGGGATGGGCTTGGATCTTTAGAAACAACTAATATCTGTGTTTTGGGAGTATTTACTTATTTTTCAAAATGTGATTCTTTCCATTGACTGGAAAGCGGTTACATTCTTTATTATTTGTTAGCATGAAAGGGAGAAGGTTTCCTTTTGATTGGTGTGAGATGTGTGCCCCCAAATGTTATACCTAATTTAAGCAAACCTAGATAGGCCTCGTTGGGTTGAATATTATATAGGTCTGGTTTTAATTTGGCCATTATATTTTCCCTATTTCTGTACGGGGGCAACGCATGTCTCGTACATGGATGTTTATAATTATTTTAAATTACTTTCAAAAGCTATTATATTATGTTTTGGTGTTTAGAGAGAATGATGTTGAGAATCTTATATAAGATTGTTGGATTTACGCGGGGATGGTAAAGGGGGCTCTCCACTGTGTAAGCACTTCGATCGGATATAATGTTGTTACCATTAAATCTCTTTGGATACTTGGTATGTAGAGTGAGCGTAGAATAAGGTACTGGTAAGGTACACATCTTTTATGACTTGAGGACGGAAACCTCATGGGCGCTTTAATGATCATTGAAGAAACCGCAACAGTCACGCCTTGCTACTCCGAAGGAAGACGTCGCTCAACTATTATTTATGTTGTGAATGTGTGCCGGTTTAATGGTTGGTAGAACTTTATATTTCAGTGCAACTTATTATTGCTTTATCTGTTTTTCCGCATTTTATCGTTTTTAGCAAAACCTGTATTGTCTTTAAATCATTCTAGTGATTACTTGAAAGTTAGTTGTTATTTCTACTGGGCACCCTTCGGGATTATATGCTCACTCAATTCCCACTTTCAGTTTCAGAGACAGATCGAGATGTGCACGCGACGTTGAAAGCTTCGAGGAGTTGGTTTCGTTAGTTGGTTAGCTTCCGCTATGTTTATTTTGTGTTTATATTCTATTTGTAAACCAACTCACTATTGAATATGTATCACTTGAGAGGAGTTCTTGTATTTATTTCAGATAGGGTTTAGATTCGGGTTAATCTTTGTTTAGAACTTCTTTCTTAATGTTTAATTAGATGTTTTAGATCGTTAGTGGCTCATTTTATATTTCATCTCTTGGATTAGTCAGCTGCTAGCTTAGGGGGAGCTACAGTGTTGGTATCAGAGCTCACTATTAGATCTTACATGGGAAACAATAGATTATAGCCAGTGCCGGATAGATTGTTAGACTAGTTTAGAACTGGGTTGGGTTTGTGAGATAAATCTTAATCACTAAAAGTAATCAAGAACTAAAATAATTTTTGAAATGTTTGGCATGATTTGTCCAATATGTTGATTGCTTGCGTCTTGTTTTGTGTGTATATATCTATAAAGTAAAAAAAAATTGTAGGTTGAAACCAATTGTGGTATAATTTAGAAATTTCAATAGATAACTAGAAATTAGTTAGTCTCAATTGAATGATACTTAATAATCTAGCACTGGATAATAGTGAGGTTTGTAATTCGGATATGTTTGTGTCGTCTTTTTGCCGTAGGAAAGCATTGTCAGGTCTGATCAGCCTAGACAGGGCAACTATATGCATGGATTACCATTCGTAAAAGGAGAACTTGCTTCTATTAGTTAATCAATAGATCCCAAGTTTTACTTAGAAACTAATAGAGTACTCTTTCCCTTAATTAGAACCATTAATCTATTAAATTAGAAATGAAGTTAAATTGTAAAATTAATTAAGATAATAATAATAAATGATAATAGGATCACTGGTAATCATAACAAAAGTAATATTAACACTTATCAAATAGTATTGTAATGAACTTTATCTAATTAAAATCTCATTAGTAAATATTTAATGATTAAAGTAATAATTAGGATCAAGTAGCTATGCGAAATTATTAATTATTATTTACGATTAAATTTTGCCAACTAAACTAATTTATAAAAAAATTTAGACATACATTATGTTGCATCTAAAACCAGATAGATAAAGTAAGATCATTAGAGTTAGATTTAATAATGTGATGATACTATATAACATAAAATGATTCATCTTGTTAAAATCTTATATTAAAGTAGATAATAATATTTGGAAAATTTATATATTGTATAACAGTAAAATTAAAATAGTAGATATTACGTGAAATCAAATTTGAATTAGTTATATGAATAAACTACATCAAATTAATAAATTGCTAAATATTAGACTATAAATTTTAGCACAGAGTGCCTAGACATATTTATCTGTTAGAATCAATTTCACCGTAGTGAGCTTAGAGACAATCTTATTATGAAATAGAAAATTAGTCTTTTGAACTTAGAGCTACAAATTATAAATTATAGTTGTAGAAAGCCATATAGGTTTGTGTTTCATTTCTTGTTACCGTGAACTCATTTAAAATGAGTTGAGTTTTCGCGTGGTTGAAAGTATGAGCAGTACCTGCATTTAGTCGAGAGATAGTATTTCTCTATAAGGTGGGGAGTTTTGAAGACTAGAAGGATGGTCCGATTTTCGAGGACGCAAATGTATAAGGTGGGGAGAATGTAAGGACCCTCAAGCTCGTCAATGCTATTAAACCAGTCAAGTGAAGATTTAGCCGCTAATGATTTGATTAATTAGAGACGAACGTTAATTAATATAAATTAATCTAACAACGATTTAGATATGAAACTAGTATTACTAGATAGATCTCGAAAAGTTATGCGAAGTGGGCTACTCGAACGTGTCATTCGGATACCAGACGAAGAAGATTTTGTCAGATTAGTTTATAGGGCAAGATGGTAATTTTATCTCAAACCGCTTGGCTGCCCCTATCAATATTATGGATGCCTTTATAGTTTTGGTCGGCCTTATCTACCCGTGTCGAGAGGATAAACTCTCATTTCTCATTTCTTTCTTCTATATTCTTCTTTCCCCTTCTTTTTTGTTTTTCTTCTCCGCCGATCTCAGTTCAGAAGAACTGAGTTATTCATTTGTGTGATGTTCTTAGAAACTTATTAGTCCGTTGAGTCGAAGATGAAGATGTTGGTTCTGTAATTGTTTTGGATCGGGAGGAGAAGAACTGGTTACAGCTGTGAGTTGAAGTTAGGGTATTTCTGTGAATTGATGAAGTTGATGATGATGATGAGATTGAGTTCGAGAAATGAAGAGTAGAGGAGATTCGAGAACAACTAATGATAATGTCGTTGATTCCGGGGTTGATACTAACTTGAGAAATTAAGGAAGAAGGTAATTAGATTTTGTTTGTTTAATTTCGTATAATTGGTTTTATTTGATGAAATCTTAGATGGGTATTGCTTGAATTAAAGTTGTGTTAATAATGAGAAGTTTAATTTTAATTTCTTAAAGAATTAGGGTTTTCTCCTGTTCTTCCCCCAAATTAGGAATTAGGGTTCCTGAGTTGGAATTTAGATGATTGCAAATATAATTGAGGTGGTGATATGGTGGTGATGAATTTATGGAAGTTACCGGTGAAGTATAATTATGTTGGTGGTTTTGACTGTATGGTTTATGAAGATTCCATTGAGATGATATGGCAGTTATTGGGGTGATGTTTGTTTGGCTGAATTGAATGGAGATGTAGCTACAGTTTATAGAACTGGGAGTGGTGAATAGCAAGAGTTGGTGTAAATGAAGTGGTATTATAGATGGTGATGCTATTGAATGATTGTTATACATGAAGTGTAGAGACTGGTGAAGTTTATCCGTGTTAGTGACCTTGAGATATTGGAGGAAATGAGATTGAATGAAGAGAAATGAACTGTAGTTGCAGGTGGTATGAATTTCAATTCCAGCTGAGTTACAAGTTGCTCTGGTGCTCTTGAAGTTGGGAGTGGCTAAGTGGAGAAGATAGAGTTATCTGAACTGAAGTTTATGAATGAATTAGTAGTTGTGGTGATGTTTCTCAGCTGGTGGTGGAAGTGGTGTTAATACGATAAAAATGTAGTGATGAATTACAGAGAATGAAGCTAATAACGTAGTGATGTTGTAGACATAAATTTTGAGTAGTAGTGTAAATGAAGACAGACTTTGAAGTTGAACTGAGTTGTAGGTTGGAAAATTAGAGTAATGGATTAGTGTTGTTGCATTTGTATTTTGATTTGTGTTGTGTGTTTTATTGCTTTAGTTTGTGGCATGAGCTAATGGCTCAGCCCTTGTGTTTTAGCCAGGCCAGTTGATAGTCTAGTCGATTCACCCGAGTCGGTTTAATTGCTGAATCGGTCTTGGTGACCGAGTTGACCCTATCTTAGGACTTGACCTAATTTGACTCAGTGATCTAACTCGTTGACCTTTCGTTTGTACTTTGACCGTGACTGTTGACCTGACCTTGGACGTGGACTGTTAGTTGATCCTATTGACCGTTATTGACCGTCAGTTAACCCAGTTGGACCAGGCCTTAGATTATTATGTCGGGTTATTATTCTTGGGCTTAGGCCTAGCTTTCTTAGTTTGATACTTTGGACCCTTATGGTCCGAATTGACCTTTAGTTCCTTCTACAAAGTTGTAGATACTCTTTAGACTTATCAATTGGACTATAGTTTCTACCTAATGGAATTAGTAAACCTTTGTTATGCTAAAGATAGGTAGTGAAAAGGTGTAAAATCATAAATGGGTTTTGAACCATTAGATAATTCACTTTGCCTATAACTAGAGAATTGTATGAGATTGTGTTATGAGCCTTGTATGAGCCTTTTGGATAATCTTTAGAGTGCTTGTGTGATTAACAATTAATCTTTATTAACAACGATCGATTCAAAGGATGAACCAGTGGATTATGGATGTTGAGGTAGGCGAGGCTTGTCATCAAAAGAGGTGGGAATCGATAACGAACTCTCTTGTATTCATTATTGTTTTATCAATCTATCATTTGTGAAATCCATGCATATCTTTGTTATTATATGATAATGTATGCATGTATTATATGTGTGTATTACAAACTAGTTTTCTGTTACATTTTGGGATGGGCTTGGATCTTTAGAAACAACTAATATCTGTGTTTTGGGAGTATTTACTTATTTTTCAAAATGTGATTCTTTCCATTGACTGGAAAGCTGTTACATTCTTTATTATTTGTTAGCATGAAAGGGAGAAGGTTTCCTTTTGATTGGTGTGAGATGTGTGCCCCCAAATGTTATACCTAATTTAAGCAAACCTAGATAGGCCTCGTTGGGTTGAATATTATATAAGTCTGGTTTTAATTTGGCCATTATATTTTCCCCTATTTAGTACGGGGCAACGCATGTCTCATACATGGATGTTTATTATTCTTTTAAATTACTTTCAAAAGCTATTATATTATGTTTTGGTGTTTAGAGAGAATGATGTTGAGAATCTTATATAAGATTGTTGGATTTACGCGGGGATGGTAAAGGGGGCTCTCCACTGTGTGAGCACTTCGATCGGATATAATGTTGCTACCATTAGATCTCTTTGGATACTTGGTATGTAGAGTGCGCGTAGAATAAGGTACTGGTAAGGTACACATCTTTTATGACTTGAGGACGGAAACCTCATGGGCGCTTTAATGATCATTGAAGAATCCGCAACAGTCATGCCTTGCTACTCCGAAGGAAGACGTCGCTCAACTATTATTTATGTTGTGAATGTGTGCCGGTTTAATGGTTGGTAGAACTTTATATTTCAGTACAACTTATTATTTTAATATGCTTTATATGTTTTTCCGCGTTTTATCGTTTTTAGGAAAACTTGCATTGTCTTTAAATCATTCTAGTGATTACTTGAAAGTTAGTTGTTATTTCTACTGGGCACCCTTCGGGATGATGTGCTCACTCAATTCCCACTTTCAGTTTCAGAGACAGATCGAGATGTGCACGCGACGTTGAAAGCTTCGAGGAGTTGGTTTCGTTAGTTGGTTAGCTTCCTCTATGTTTATTTTGTGTTTATATTCTATTTGTAAACCAATTCACTATTGAATATCTATTACTTGAGAGGAGTTCTTGTATTTATTTCAGAGAGGGTTTAGATTCGGGTTAATCTTTGTTTAGAACTTCTTTCTTAATGTTTAATTAGATGTTTTAGATCGTTAGTGCCTCATTTTATAGTTCATCTCTTGGATTAGTCAGCTGCTAACTTAGGGGGCGCTACAATGCCAATCCATTTCGATATCCGTAAACGACTTTGGCAAGACATCGAGGATAAACAAAACAACCCATCCTTGTAATGGATATATGTTGAAGTAGGGTACATGTTAAAATATATTTTCATAAACAAGCAACAATGGAACTTCAATTTCAAAACATCCAAAAACTTTCATCCTAATCTAGAGATAACCTGACATTAATTTATGAGTTATTTTTTTTTTTTTTTTTTTTTTTGCTTAATAAAAGGAAAAAAAAAGTTCTTGTACTAGATGTTTAACTTGCAAAGTCCTTTGTAAACAGTACCATATCTGCTTCGTCGCAATAAGAACAAATTGCTTAATTATGCCCATTTGTGAGTATCTCGTATTATTGGAATCAGCAGCAAACATGGAAAATCAAACTGCTTACGGTTTTTGGTTTTATTTTTTTAGTTATCAAGTTAGCTACTCATATACATACCATATCAAGATGAATAAATAACGAAAATGAACAGCACCCAAAAACTGGATCAATCAAAATATTCCCATTGTGGTCTACTTTGAGCAGCCTCCCACTTCGACTTGATGACGGCAGGTTTCACTCTAGCATTTGACACCTTCAGCACATCCAAGGTCTCTACACACTTTTGCACCCTCTTGCTCTGCAAATGCCATCAAAAATTTAACCAAGTTAATAAGTATGTCTAGGACTCCGGGCCATGTGATGTTCTCCGCCCAGTAATAAGACAGGACAAGCTGAAGAGAGATGGTGTGTACCTGCAAATTTTTGTGAGTTGATGTGTCTCCTTCGGTGGCAATGCTATCCAACTTGATTGCTTGCCTCATTAGCATTTCAGTGAGAGTTGTGATTTGTACCTCGGCTACTTTAATACCATTTGAGACCGACTTCTCTATGGCGGAAACCTGACAATAGGAAACAACTTAATTATGAAAACTCTTGGACAGGACTGGCATTCCCAGCCTAGCAGAACTGCATTAAAAACGCTAGGCAAATGTTCCGAAAGGCTTTCACCTACACCTACCTCAGCCACCAATTTCTCAACTTCCATGGATATGTCGGATATCGCTCTACGAGCGCTTTGAAGCTTCGCATTCTTGCGCATCTCAATGAATCTCCTCTCTTTGCTAGATGGATCTTCTACTAAAATAATCTTGGATTTGTTTTTCACACCAGACCTATCCAAGAATTCTCCATTCCCCCTGTCTTTTCCCTTAAATGTAAGCAACTGTTCCCCTGGTTGTAATCCTGTCTCATCCGCAAGAAGCTTTTTTAATTCCCCTGCAATGATACATGGTTACCCAATTGGACTAATCATAAGTAATGAAGGTACTGAAAAATGAAACCAAAATTGTAATGGTAGACCAATTTTTCTCTAGTTTCTCTAAATCTACCATTTTATCTTATCAGTTTGACGAACAATCTTACCGAAAGTCGACTGAGGAGCAATAGACATTTCATAACGTATCGATCCATAAGCAATCCGGAGGTTTAAATTAGTCAATGTGGATTGAGTATCAGATTTGGATGAGCATCTTTTCTGAACCAGCATTCCTCCTGGTCGCATTTCCCATTCAACTCCAGCTTCTTCTTTTTGTTTTGGTGTTGAATTTGAAGAATCATATCCATTACTAGAATTCGGTGAATGTATCTTCTTCATCATCATATGTATATCTCCAAATTTCACTCACACAGCTCTGCAATTTTATCCCGCAAACTAGAAAAATATCTTTTTATGTTTTATTGCCGACACCTTCTATCCCTTTTACTCTAGGTGAGATATCATTCACCAATAATATAAGTCACGCGTGTCAGTTTCCATATGGGTAGGTATGCTGTATTTGACAGCGGAGGGTTTTATTGCGAACAGGTAAAGGAAAGCTTCAAAACCAAAACATAAAGTTTGATCATCAAATTTTGTTGTTATTAGGTGAAAAGTGAGAACAAGTTTTTAATGGACCCAATAACTAAGTGGTACTGCGTATATGTCTCTGCACAGACTAATATGTAGCATGATAAAAGGTAAGGTTCGTTGTGGGTTCACAAGCTTAAAATTTGTTGAGCGACTGTTAAGTGTTAAATAGGCATTTGACCTGTCGTTGGCTGTAAGTTTTGACATGATATGTAGTTGGTTGGTTAGTCTGATCAGTTCAGGCTCAATATCGTCAATTTAATGGGCTCAATGTTGGAAGGGTGTGTAGTTTCTGTTTGAACTTTGAACCCTGTTTTAGGGCATAAGAAAATATTTTAGGGCATTCCAAGTAAAGACAAAATCGGGTCATTAGATAGTAAATCTGAAAACCCCTTAACCAAATATTTTTTATAATGGCAAAACTATTCTTTTAGTATTAATGGTTAATACTAATGATTAGTTGTTAATAATACTCATTCGTGATTAATGTTAATGGTTAATATTAATGATTAATGGTTAATGTATATCAAATTATAAAAGTTTCTGTGAAATTTTGAGAGAAGAAGAAAAACTTGGTTTTTGGAGAAGGAGAAGTTCAAAAAAAAAAAAAAAGTTTCTTGAGATTATTATGATTCAAGTTATGAAAATGAATGAAGATGGTCAATCTTCATCTCGTAAAGCTCAAAAAAATACACATCAATTAAAATAATCGTCCAGATATGGCTGATTATTTGGATTACGAGAATGATTTTACACAAACTCGATCTCATACTCAACCTCAAACACAAAATGATGATTTCTATGATCCAAATCCCCAAAATGAATAAGTTGATGAGGAACTTTATGCTAATAGTACATATGTACACTTCTAGATGATGTTTAATGTCCATTTTGTAGGTTGAATTATTCAAAAAATGAATTTTTACGAGAAGTTCGGTTCTCCAGTGTTGGGTTCGGCTTACAATTATCAGCCGAACCTACTTGTGATGAACAGTTCGGCTATTAGTTACTAGTCGAACCTAACTGGTATGATAGAAAGATGAACAGTTCGGCTCATTTGAAACACAATACTTGTTAGCCGAACTTCTACTTTGTAAATTTCGCGTCAACTTACAAGTTAGAAGTTCGGCTAATGAGTGTGTTTTCATAATCATCCGAACATGTTTCTGAATTATGATAGGTGCATAATATAATGTTTGGAGTGTCAATTCAATACTTTCTTTAGATATATTCTTGCATATTACATTTTATTATGTTTGTTTTCTATTGTGCAACATTTGTTAGGATGAATCAACCAAAAGAAGTAGAACTGGCTAGAAAACTAATGGAGAATACCAAGGTCCAAATTTAACTCATTCAAATCAAGGATATCTTGTCGTCATCCTCAAGAGAATAAAAAGACGAAAACAACGCAAAAAGAATGAGGTCATTTCAACATCGGACGAAGAAGTTATCGCCAAAACAAGATCCAAAAACATGAGTCTACATAGAGAAGTTCGGCTGATAACTCATCAGCACGAATCAGCCGAACCTGGAGCCTACAAATCAAGGTTTTTGAAGTGTTTATAGAAAGATGTTCGGCTTGAAAGTAATCTAATTGAGACAGCCGAACCTGACAACCACCTGGGGTAAATTTCACTTGTCAGGTTCGGCTTGAAAGTAATCTAATCGAGTTAGCCGAACCTGACAACCACCTGGGGTAAATTTCACTTGTTAGGTTCGGCTTGAAAGTAATCTTATCGAGTCAGCCGAACCTGGAACCTGAAAACCATCTAGAAAGTTCGGCTGTCGTTTAGAAATGAATTATCAGTCGAACTGTTCATAAGCACTTTCAGAACGAAGAACAATGAACAGTTCAGCTGATAATTACGCCTCACTTATCAGCCGAACTTCATTCTGTAACCACAAAAAACTTTAGTTTTTTATGAAATAATCCTTTCCAATCACCAAAAATAATAAAATAAGAGACGCGTTTATAGAAAATAGATTTTAATCCTCATTTTAGGAGTTGGTTCTTCATTCGGTTGAATTTCTGCTTCAATTTATGTTTCAAATCCTTCAACTTATTCTTGTTCTTCAATTGACGGATTAGAAGAAAATTTAGAGTGACTACTGACTGTCGGTTTCTTTGTGCGACTTATTATATAGTTGTTTTTGATCAACAATCAAATTTTCATGAATCGACGATTAATTTTCAGGATGAAAATTTTTTGTCGACGGTTTCGCGAGAGGGAATCGGCTAGAGAAGAAGAGAAGATGTTTAAGTTTAAAACTGATTTTGATTTTTAGTTTTTAAATTAAGGGTAAGGAAATTTAAAGATTTAAACCATTCAAGGGTATATAGGTAATCGAACTACCCATTAGACACCCCTTATAATGTCACCCTAGATGGGAAAACTATTTTGTATGCCCTCAAATTTTTCCGTATGCCCTAAAACACGGTTCTTCTGTTTCGCTTCCTTACGAAAGCCCAACAGAAAGCTCCTCTTAGAACTGGTAAATGCAAGCCCGACTCAACATGGATGGGCGCAAATCTCGGATGTCTCTCGCCGAGACGGCCGAGATCCCGTCGAAGATCTTGGTTTCGGTCTATGGATTGAGACGTGTCCCTCCCTTAATCTCGATGAGACGAGATTTGATTGAGAAACTCGTCGAGGCTGCTAAAATTCCACCGAGATGCAGTTGAAATTTCGCCAAGACAAATCCTACAGGTGAAAAAGATCAAATCCAACCGGAAAAACTCTTTTTCATTTTTGATTTTTACTTTTCTCAAAAATTGGTATTGCGTTTTTTTACCTATACAAGTTTAACATATTAAAGTGTGCAAAATGCTTGACCTACATATTATGGGTATAATATTTGAAAATAGAGACTAAGAGATTTCTCCTAGAATCTCTCTGAAATAAAGTTGTCTCAGTGTCTCGGTCCCAACTGATACAAATGAAGATCCGAGATTGACAATATTTGATATAATGAATGTGGAATCACGAAAAAGAAGGGAATAAGCATAAACGAGAAAATTAACTTTCATCTGGATATATGGATACTTCCTATATCCGGTAAGATCAAAGTTGATATTTCAAGTACATATGTTTATATTTTAAGTATACGTTGGCTTATTATCGGATATATGGATAAGCATGCCGGAATATGACACCAAGTCTAGGTATGTACATCATATTATGTGCACCGCCGATACATCATATCACGATACAGCCCGTGGTAAGTCTTCTCGAACATTTCTTGCGTGGGTATATACATTTGTTTTTGGAACAAGTGCTTGTATTCGTCGGTGTTGTGGCTCATATCATAGGCGTGGTACTCGCATCCGTTATTTAGTTTTTGGTGTTCTGTTGCTGGTTGCTTCTTGACACATGATATGCATGTCCAGTTGCATCTCCAAGTCTTTGATGTATTGAGGTCCATATAGACTCGATCTGCAGATGTTCGGGGGTAGTTCTCGTCATCTTTTCGTTGCGCTTCCTTTGTATTCCTTCTCAATCTGAGTGATGTTAGGTTGATATATGGTTACGGCTCACCAGTGTTTTTCTTCTAGTGGTGATGGTTGGTATTTTAGTTTTGTTTCCTTCAACCGTCAGCTAAAAATCTTCTAGCGTGATGAACCATTGCTACTTTTATCGTAGATTTTCTAGATCCCCGATGTCATGTTCGTGATTTTCTAAATAGAGGTTAGAGTTGACGCCTAGTCTGCTAATAACGACATGTAGGGATGTCACATTATAAACTATGCCCAATTATGCTCGGCGCCCTGCCACCTGTTTATGCAGTTCCGTGGCGTTTCACATATTTCATGCATAACTTTAAACAATTTTCTTATCACTGGAATTTTTTATTATGCATAATTTAAGGCTGTTCTTTTCAAAGTTGTGGATCATTATATGAAACTCGTGTGCCGCTGACTAACATGAAGGAAAATAGCGGCATAAGAAACCTTTTGAGCTAATTTTCAGAGTATTGCTGCGTTGGTATGTCAAGTTTGGTTGTCAAGTTTAGTTCAAAAACTCGGAGCTGCTTGAGTCGATCACTAAAGTCAACTTTGTTAGGTTAAACTAGAAACATAAAAATGTTGAGACATGCTCTAGTTACTCATGAAGACTTATCAAAGACAACAAATTCATTCAGTTCGAGGTTACTCTTTACAGACTTGACTTAATCCTTTTTTATCTTTTGTTCTCTCAAATAGTTAATCATCAATTAAAATTATAATATGCGACGTTAAGTTTGTTACAAAGGGTTTAGTATTGGTGATTTGGTCATTATACTATTTGTTAGAGCACTGCTCGTTCGAACTCGCAAGCGTTGCTATCTCAAGCTTGTTTGTCAAGTTTAGTTGCCAAAACTATAAGTCTTGATTTCTAGTCTACTTATAGCTAAGTCTCGGATTAGAATAGAAAGTTTAGTTGAGCTTTAGACTTCACGGCATTCATCGATTGAAGACGAAGAAATACTAAGGAGAGCTTGTGGAACTTCACCAATAAAAGGTATGTGGAGACTTGAACTCATCTATAACTCAAAAGTCCATCTACTCTATCTCCTATTTGAGACACAAGTCGTATAGCTATATAGACTTCGATTATACACATTTGATATTTCGAGCTGAGTTTAACTCGCTTACATATTTCTCAAAATATGTGTTGGTAAGCTTTCGCTTTAACCAATTTCATCTAATATTCTTGACGAAAGTCAAAAGATGATCATCTGAAAATCGCCTGGTAACATCTCACATGATTTTTGTGAGACAATCATTTGATGTAGACTCGGAATGTTTCATATTGATCATTCGATCACTTGAAAATTGCTTCGAAGCTAATAGTTTGTGTTAGACAGCTATTCCCGTATTTTAAGAATGTTTCAATGATTGAAATGAGAGTTTAGAACAAATAATCCATGATTGGATATAGCACAGTATGCGTACTTGTATGCTAACTGTTGCAAGTTATTCCAAGTCTGGGAACCATGGTATGCGTACACGTATGCGTACTGGTTGGTTAATGAAAGTCTGGGAACTTAGTATGCGCACCCGTTCGCGTACTGGCATAATTTCAAGTTCCGGAGTTCAACTGAGTTTGGTTTGACTTTAGTGGTATGCGTACCCGTTCGCGTACTGGCGAACCCAAACTTAGTCCGGCCACTTAGGTATGCGTACATGTTTGCATACTTGAGTAGGTTATGTTTAAAAATCGGTTTGTTCATGAACTTATACCTTTATATAATAAGGAATGCAATCTTTTGCAAACCGTGGCTATAATGTTCATGAATTGATTCGAGTGAATCAAAATCGATTTTGCTTCAATTGTGTCTTGTATACTAATATGAGAATATAAACAATTGAGCAACTCTAGAACTAGTTTCATTTGAGTCATTTGAACTAGTTATGGTTAAGATGAATAAGGTTTATACGAAAGTGTTCATGTGGCTAACTTCGGTTAACTATTGTTGAGCCAACAAAGTGTACACGTTTAGGTATGGTTACCTATATCTAAATGAAGTCAATTTTCATTTGTGTGTAACAAGCTAAGTTCGATCTAACGGTTGAAAGATATTAGCTTGAGTCTAATAAGGTTTTCATTTAACGGTGAATATTGAATGCTTTGTTACCAAGGTAACATTTGATTGCAAAACCTGATTTGAAGACTATATAAGGGAGAACTGTAGAAACTAGGAAACCTAATCCCCACACCTCCTGTTTGATACGAGTTGCGACTAGAGTCGATCCTCCTTTAACCTAGGTTTTTCTAAAACCATTATAGGTTAACGACTGAAAGACTTCATTGAGATTGTGAAGCCAGACCCAACTATTTTCTCTGTGGTTGCGTGTTATGATCTTGCTGTTTTCTATCGTATTGAGTACTCTCTTCTTTAAGATTTGCTCGAGATTTAATCTCCGATAGGCAAGATAAAAAGTAGTCACAAACATCTTCGTCATATCGTTTGTGATTCCACAATATCTTGTTTCGTTACCATACGATTAAGATTATTATGAGGTGATTGATATTACTAGGATGTTCTTCGGGAATATAATTCCGGTATATCAATTGGTTCCTGTTCACCTTGATTTATCAAAAGACGGAACAAAACCCTTAGGTATTTCTGTGGGAGACAGATTTATCTATTTAATAGACTTTTCTGTGTGAGACAGATTGGTTTATCAAGTCTTCAACTTTGGGTCGTAGCAACTCTTAGTTGGAGGTGAGATCAACTAAGGGAATCAAGTGCGTAGAGTCCTGTTGGGATTCAGAGGCGTAAGGAACACGATTGTACCTTGATCAGTGTGAGATTGGTTAGGGTTCAACTACATTCCAGTCCGAAGTTAACTTGGAGTAGGCTAGTGTCTGCAGCGTCTTAATACAGTATGGTGTTCAAATTTAGACTACGTCTCAGGGTTTTCTGCATTTGCAGTTTCCTCGTCAACAAAACTTCTGGTGTCAGTGTTATTTCTTTTCCGCATTATATTTTCTATATAATTAAAATATCACAGGTTGTGCGTAGTGATGTAGTTTTTACAGTGGTAAGTAATGGGTTTGATTCTCGGACTTGGGAAGATATTGATTTTAGACTTAATAAAAGAAAATATTAAAACTAGCAAAAATATGCAAAAGAAGGTAACAAGATTAAGAGTTACTAGGACTCGGGATTCCACCAAACTCATGTTCTTATGGTTCAATTATTAATTCTTTGACAATTATAGCTCCAAAAATAATAACTATTGACTCTAAATCTTTGCTAAGGTAGATTTTAAAAAATATTAATTGTAAATGGTAAGCATGGGTTATCAAAATACTAAAGCTAAGCATAACCCATCAAGCTAAATGACAACTAATTAATTTAAAATCATAATTCAATTTATATTAATGGAAAAGTCATAAAAAGAATTAAATAACGTTACCACCATAATGAGAATTGGCTTCCTCCTTCATCCCAGTGATGGGGTTTAGCTCCACATGGTAAAAACCCGCTCAAAATATTTATTCATAGCTCAAAAGTATGTTTACAATGGTGAAAAGAGATGAAGAATGATTAAAATCGGATTGTAACAATTATAGTTGTTACAAACTAAATGTTACAGAAAACGATAGAAACAAAGTGTCACTGTCACTGTAGCTCTGCGACTGTTTTATACTGTCAATGTTCTTTGTATCTTCTTCAGCAGAAGAAAGCTTTTCCTCCTCTATAACTATTTTCTCCGGCTCTGTTGATGCTCTAACCTCTCCCAAACTCTCCATCCTCCTTTGGTGATATCCCAGAACCTCTTATATACTCAACATGGCAAATATCTTTTGCAATAACTCTCCAAAATCTTCAAAAAATCCTCCTTCCATCCACGAGAAATATTTTCCTTTTATGTCTTGTTCACGCATCTGTGGCAGTTGAACTCCATCCAAACACGTTGTTTCACGTTCCAAATGGTGTTAAAAACTCTTAGGTCATACGCAGATCCCTTAAACAACTCGTGATAGGAAGAGGAAATCCCGTGAACTCCTCCCGTTAAACAAACTCCCCTGTTTTATCCAAATTCACGTTCTAGCCCAACTTTAGACGAATTAAACACCCAAATCAACCTTGCATAATCTTAACAGGCCCAAATCGATCCAAATCCGTGGTTGAATCTCGTTACAATTCCTCCAAATCCAATACAACACTTTCTGGAAACATTCTCCCTGTTTTGCTTTATCTCGACAATCTAGACAATTCTAACAGAAAAGAAGACCCATACCATGCCTGTTACACTCAACTGATTCATCCCAGACAAATTCGGCATTTTAGTCTCACTAAAACTCAACTGATTATCGAACCCTAATTCTGTTCGTAAGCTGCACCTTTTCCCGCCAAATTTCAACATTTGAAATATTGAAGATGACCTCCCCTTAACCAATTCCGGTGTCCCTTTAGCAGTTAGGTTGCCCCTTAGTAATTAGGATGTCCCTTAGCAATTTCTGGGGTTACTTTAGCAAATTCCTTGGGTGTTTTTAACAAGTTTTCTGGGGCGTTTTTAACACATTCTGAGGGTGCCTCTGACACATTTCTGGGGTGCCTTTAGTACATTTCTCCGGAGGTTTAAATGCCACTTTTAGAGCCAATTTCTCCACAAAAGCTTATTTCTCCACAAAACACCTATAAAAACATTATATTATCAAATAAGTACAAAATCGGGCACTAACAATATATAAAAGTGAGACAAATCAGACACATAAATGTGTCTATCAAATACCTCCAAACTTATTTGCTAGTCCCGAGCAAATTTAATCTAGAAATAAAATCCTAACTCACTGTCGCAGGCATCGCGATTGCACTTAGCGTGTGTAACAAGCCTTTAAACCCATAGGTGGCCCTAGTGGCCGAGTTATAGTCTCGGGAGGGTTTACAAAAGGTGTACTCACAAAACCTTTACTCCAGACCCTAGCTATCTACGCAGAACCTTGAAAGGCACTAAAGAATCTCCTTAGTTGGCATACTCTCATTGACGACAGGAGGAAGTACCCTGATACGAAATTTCAATTACTGTACACGAGTTTGCACTCAAGCATACTAAAATTCATATATAAGTGACAGAGCTCTACTCAGATAGTCTCACAATGGACATCATATCCGGAGTCAACAAATCACATGGATAGATTAGGAAGATGGATTTATAGAAAAACGTAAATGGTTTTGATGTTAACTAAGATGAACGGTGTTTCCCATATCTGTATGAAGGCCACTGCCAAAATGAACCTATCCTAATGGACTGAGATACTAGTCTGAATAATATCAACATAACTGGCATATACAAGGGAACCAGTGGTCGATAATCCTAACTCTAGGTCAACACAACTGGCATATACAAGGGTACCAGTGGTCGACTTTATTGAATTTATTCCGGTTGGTCTGGTCTCATTTTTTTTTTTTAATGTTATCTGAATCACTATATTTCACCCTAGCAGTGGTAACAACTTGATTCGTGAGCCCCACCTAATCACTTAGAGAAACATATTTTTAAAAAGAAAACAAAATAAAAACAGAAGTGACAAGGACTCAATGAGATATGGCGAAACTACCATGTTATTTCTAACACCCGAGCTCTGTGCTTTTATGAATAGACTCTTTAGATGTTTCCATCTACTCAGATTGGTTCCTCAACTCCTACAACCAAGATTAAGGCTGCACAAGAACCGGTCTCTAGTCCTTGTACCGGATTGGAACCGAAAGAACCGGACCGAAACCGGAGTAAACGGTACATGGACCGGGACAGAAAGTTAAGAACCAGGGTATACCGGTACAGACACTGGTTATGGGATGAGTACCGGCTGGAACCGGACCAAAAGAACCGGTCTATCCAATATCATTGATTTTTTAGATATCTTTTAATCCTAACCCTATATTTCTTCTCTATACCTTCCACTAACCTAAGACCTAAACTGATTAGACACTTGCCTCTTTTTCTTTTTGTTTCTACAGAGTTAAGCGAAACCCTTCTCTATCCATTATCGCCTCCATCTCTTTTCTTGTTCTTCTTACAGAGTTAAGATAAAGAAGCACAACCACCACCTCCATCACACACGAACAACCAAACCCTTCTTCTATTTTTTCTTCATCACAATCATAACATTCACATATGAATCAACATTATTAGTTCATAAACAAATTATGTGAATGATTTCACTCAAATTACTATGAATCAGTATGATATATCATTTTGTGTTGCTTTTCTTCTCCAATTTCGATTTGATTCGTGTAAATTTACTAAATTGAAACCCTAGATTTGTCTAATTTAGGTTTTCTTTAATTCCATTGATTTTATGGTAATTACTTTATTAATCATGAAGTGTATGTTTTTCTGAATTTTAAGAAATATGAGATGGGTTTTTGTTGGATTTCATTTTAAGAGGTTTCTGTATTGGTGACGTTGATCTGATGCAAAGGATGGCTAAGTTAGTAGTTGCAGCTGCGCCAAATGATGATGAGCTAGAGAAGACAATGATGATATTTCTTTGAGAGTTGTATTGCAGACATGAGTTGCTGGGAAGTTAGGTTATGGTTCAGATGAGTTTGTTGTGGAGGTTATAAACTTATAATGGATTTGATTGAGAAGTTGTTGTTGTTCATTCTATGTTATATCTTTTTATTGGGTTTATATTAGATTTTGATTCAATCTTATTTTGGTGTATGAATTTGATTTTTCATTAACAAGTCTGAATGGTGAAGAGATTAGTAGGGATTTTGAGATGAACAAGAAAATAAAGAATAAGATTGTGTGCTTACTGCTTCTTTGGAGAAGAGATGATATTATTATATTAATGGTGTTGGCGTTGCAGGTAAAAACCCGATAACGGGATGCAGGAGGTATTGAGAGTTGTAGTGCAACTCAGGTACATGTATAGGATTTGATTGAGAAGTTGTTGTTGGTCCTCAAAATGAGGTCAATCTTATTTTGGTGTATGAATTTGATTTTTCATTAACAAGGTCCCCAAAATGAGGTAAGATTGTGTGGTCAACACCAAGTACAAGGACCGGTTTCATAAGAAAACCGGGTCCCCCAAAATGAGGTACCTGGTCAACACCAAGTACAAGGAGGAAAATAATAGGTTTCAGCATTCTGCCAATACTATACAAGGACCTTGTGCAGCCTTAACCAAGATGCTTCCATCCACTTAGATTGGTTAGTGCCATCCTTAACAAGCATAAATTTCTAGGCTCTAAAGTTTATTTATTGCAACTAACAAAAAGTTTCTCCCATACCCCCAAACTTAAATCTAACATTGTCCTCAATGTTCTAAAGATAAAATTAAAACATGAACAAGGAGAAACAGTTACCATTTGAAGCAAAAGAGTTAAGGAAAGATATTACCGTGTTGCATGAGCATGGGTTACCTCCCAAGAAGTGCTAAGTTTGAAGTCTTCAGCTAGATGTCAAATACCCATAAAATGGCTAATTACCTTTTCAAATCATATATATATATATATATATATATATATATATATAGTCGAAACAATTGTGGATCAACAATACCAAATAAAACTGCCACAATTATGAGACAACTGCACCGGATTATAAAAATGAACAGACGGAGCACAACCTGATCTAAAATTTCTTGCAAGACAACTGGGTTTATCTGTGGTGCCCACTTGGGCTTCATATGAGTGTCTTGACAAATAGATTCATTCGCACTATAGGGCTCTAATAGCTGGATTTCCTCCTGGACAGTATCAGGAGGATCAGGTTGAGGAATCGGGAGAGACTCAAGTAAAACCTCAGGTATACTAGGCTCGAGTCCCAAGTTCGGGACTTCTAATGGGGATACTTGACCATCACTGCCCAGAAACTTAGGGTAGTCAGTATTCTCGGATAAACCCCTAACTATTGCTTGAATTTTCGGATCCTCGGAGACTTTAAAATACTCAAGAGCTTCTTTTAGATCATTACCCCCAAACTTAGGGTCAACATTACTCTTTGTAAGGCCTAGCACTATGGCTTGAATTTCAGGGTCTGTCGAGTCTTTAAAGTACTCGAGAGCTTCTTCTAGTTCAATAGTTTGGTCACCTAACCGACTTAAGAGAATCTCATCAAATTCATCCAATAAAGTGTCTTCCCAATTATCCTGAACTAGATCCTGAACTAAAGTGATAATCATATTCACTTCCTCTAAATAATTAGAAGGTTGTCTAGTAACATTAAATACATTTATTCAATAGTCATATTACCAAAGGATATGTTCATAAGTCCGGTCCTACAGTTGATGATAGCATTAGATGTGGCTAAAAATGGGCGACCTAAAATCACAGGTATTTGATCACTAGGGCCCTGAACAGGTTGGATGTCTAGAACAACAAAATCCACTGGATAAATAAATTTATCAACCTCAATCAGTACATCCTCTATGACACCACGAGGGACTTTGACAGACCTATCAGCTAATTGTAGTGTCATTTTTGTCTGTTTCAACTCACCAAGACCTAGCTGAGTGTACACATGGTACGTTAGTAAGTTAACAATAGCTCCTAAGTCAAGTAATGCCTATCAACCATGTGATTGCCAAATCGTACAAGATATGGTGGGGCATCCAGGGTATTTATACTTAGGGGATGTTTGGTTCAGAAGGATTGAACTTACCTGACCAGCTAAAAAGGCTTTCTTATGGACATTAAGCTTACGCTTTCGAGTACAAAGATCCTTAAGGAACTTGGCATAAGCAGGCATTTGCCTGATTGCTTCTAGTAATGGAATGTTAATGTTTACTTGTTTAAATATTTCCATTATATCGTTGAAAGTTGATTCCCTCTTGGTTGGAGCTAACAACTGTGGATATGGGGCTCTAGGAACAAAGTGAGACCTATCGGGGACCGCATTGGACTCTTTAGAGACTTTATCAGTCTCTTCAGCTATGAGCTCTTCTTCGGAAGTAGAGGGTGGAACTACACTATGTCCATTATCAGGCATGACTACCTTATTGTCCACCGTATTACCACTTCTAAGGGTTGTTATAAAGTTCACATGATCGAACTCTTTCTCTCTAGAGGATAATTCATGAATTCCTCTGGGATTGGGTAGTGGTTGATTGGGGGACTTTTCCTTTTCTCTTTCGCTCAAAAACTCTGCAATTATACCAACCTGATTTTTTAGCTCTGAAATAGCCTGAGAGTTTTCCTATAAACCTTTCTCAACCGTTTGCTTAAACTCTGCACTGTTATGAGATAAGATGGTGAGAGACTCTTCTAAGCTCATGATTTTTTTATCCGACAAGTTCTGATACTGATCTGGCCCTAAATGGTTCTTAGTATACCCAAAACCCGAGAGAGTCTGAGAACTACTAGGCTGACCTTGACTCTGGCCCTTAGACCAAGAAAAATTAGGGTGGTTCCTCCAACCAGGGTTATAGGTATCTGAATATGGATCAAATCTCTGACGGTTTTCAAACATAGAGTTGTTATAAAGAGCATGGGCTTACTCTTCGTATCTATCATGGTGTGACCTTTGATTCATTTCTAAGGCCTCTAGACGCCTAAGAATATCAGACCCATAATCAACTCTATCGACCATATGGATATGATTTCTAGGTATTTCTGGTTCTCTCATTGAAGCCCATTGCCTAGTTTTCTCATCTAACTCGATGAACTCGTCAAAACAAACATCTGGGTCCTGATGGGTGAATTCTCCACCACTAATTGTTTGTACCTGCATACGGGTTTCACTATCAAGGCCCTCATATAAAATTTGGGCCAAGTGGGCTTTTTCAAAGCCATGATGTGGGCACTGGTATAACAATTCACTAAACCTCTCTACATAATCATGAAGTTTTTCACCTAATTTCTACTTGAAGGTTTGGATAGACTGCCGAACAGCAGCAGTCTTATGGTGTGGGTAGAATTTCTCAACAAATACCTCTACAAGACCATCACGGGTGGTAATTGTTTTTGAAGGTATAGAATGATACCACTCTTTGGCTTTCTCATCGAGAGAGAAGTGAAACAAACATAACCTAGGCACATATTTGGAGACATTCGGATAGTTTATTGTGTCGCAAATCATTTCAAAGTCTCTTACGTGGGTATACGGGTTCTCATTCTCTAACCCCTAAAAGTACGAATCATGCCAATAGTCTCAGGTCTAATATCAAATTGGACCGTAGAAGCTGGCATAACTACACCTGGGTCACGCATTACTCTAGAAGGGTTCAAACGATCCCTAAGGGTTTTTACCGGGACTTCATCATCATTTTCATTAACCATATCGGCAAAAATAGAAGTACCACCTAAATATGTGTAACGGGTTGGACTCAAATTAAAAAGGTCGTTATCCTCAAGTCTATCTCCTACCCGTTTCCAACGGCGCATACACAAGTAGAACCGCCAGTGGTAACCAAAATATTGTGCACATGCAAATGTTAGGGTTCACTAATTTAGGTAAGCTTGGGTTACCTTTAGCAATATATACCAGCAGTCAGAGACTGGTCAATGGTACTAGGCTAAGGTTTGTGTTTTTTAGGATGATAATGCCCAGAGGGTTCACCGTACTAAACCACGTGGTTTCCTAAAATCGGTGCCAGACGAAAATGCAATTGGTGTGTGCACATGTATTTTTTTTTTAATAAAATAACAAAATTATTTACAATTAAATAAATAAAGTAATTATGTACAAATAAAAAGCTAACAAAAAACTACCTTATTTACAAAAATAAAATCTTGAGTATGCTACTTACCTTTTTGGTAGGCAAATCCACAATAAATGCAAAAACATTCTGCACAATAAAAACAAGAAGAATACCCAAGTAAAATCAAAGAAAATAAAAATAAAATAAAATGAAACTAAACTAAATAAAAATCAAGAAGAATACCCAAGGCAAATTCACTCCATGTTTTTCCGGCATTTTTCCCCAGTGATTGTAAGCAATCTTCAATCACCTTTTCATCATGATTTCAACCTGTTTTCCCCTCGTTTTTGATTGTAATCCTCCTTCTTTTCCACGACACTTCACTTTTTTTTTTTTTTTCAAATTTTTGTTTTGCCGCTTTTTGTTTTTAGGGTTCCAGGTTTTTCATTAGGGTTTGTTCTTTGTTTTCAATGTCTATGTTAACTAGGGCTTCCTCTCGTTCTTCAGAGCTTGTAAATACCCTTTCCCATACACCCACGGTCTCTCCTTCTTCTACCTCAGAAGATGCCGCTTCAGTCGACGATTTCTGCCATTGTCCTTTCAAAAACATCAATGGCTGTAGCGATGGGGTTCATGGAAGGGGATATGCCAAGGGTTCCTTCCTGAAACATCTCCATGACAGGCATCTATCCTCAGAAGCTAACAGAACCACCTGCAGGGATTTAATTGATAACAATTCGACTGTGTTTCTTGCTTGGGAGAAAGTTCTCTACAGCTTACGGATGTGGCTCTGTGGTAAGTGCTTGCATCTTCATGCTTGGAGGAAACCATGCAAAGGCCGTGCTGGAGTTGTACATGATGTAATTGCAGGTCCATTTGATGGTGCAGGCGCTGCATTCCCCATTCATGGGTTAGCAAAACCAGAAGAGATACACGCTGAGTGTTTGTCTGCAAGTGACGCTGGTGCTGTTTCTGTGAAGGACTGTGATGAAGCTACAAATCTTTCCACTGAGTTGCTGAATGCAGTGCTACAAAGGCAGGTTACTACGGTCACCTGTATACCCCATAAGTGCAGACTCGCCTTCTCAAGGGCATTGAAGATCTGCCTTGACAGAGTTATAATGAATCCGCGTAATCTGGAAGGTTGGCTGCAACTCCTTCTTCTCCCCATTTGCACCTTGTCCCTGTTCAAACCGCGGTGCTCAGCTGAAGAGAAATCTGGCAATAGGAAGCGTCTACAAGTAGCATCAATCAATCAGGCTCTTTCAGAGTGGAAGGAACCCAATGGTTGTTTCATCTTAGTGAATAAATTTCTCTAACAGCCTGCAGTTTTGGGGCCCAAGAAGGCAGATGTTAAGAAGCAAGGTGCGGCCAATATTACAACATGTCGGAGGAAGATTAATTTAGGCCACTTCGCTGCTGCCATACGAGTTTTATCTTCGTCAGGTGTTGCTCCCTGTAATGAGAAGACATACTCTGAATTGCTTGACAAACATCCTTCTGCACCTCTTCCGGAGATTCCCGTGGATGATGTTATAGTTGATCAGATTTCGGTGGACTCCAGGGTAGTTTTGGGAGCTATCAAAAGCTTCCCAAAGGGAACATCGTGCGGCCGTGATGGCTTACGTGCACAACACTTGGTTGATGTTTTGAGTGAAGCAGTGGCAGCCGTGGCAGATGACTTACTGTCTTCGATTTCAGGGGTTGTCATTCTTTGGTTGGCTGGTAAATGCCCCGTGGAGTTAGGCGAGTTCATAGCCAGTGCGCCCCTTACACCTTTGCTTAAACCCGGGGGTGGCCTACGTCCCATTGCAGTTGGTACGGTTTGGCGCAGATTGGTTTCCAAAGTGGCTGCTTTTTCTGTCAGTAAGGACATGACCTCCTATCTAGGTGATTACCAATTCGGAGTAGGTGTGCCTGTTGGTGGAGAAAGTATTTTACATGCTGTAAATCGCTTATTGGAGCTGAAAGGTCATTCAGATAAAATGTCAATGTTGCTTGTTGATTTTTCCAATGCGTTCAACATGGTGAGCAGATCTCAGCTCATCAAGAAAGTTCGTCTTCATTGCCCAGGTATTTCTCGTTGGGTAGAATTTTGCTACTCACGGCCTGCTAAGCTTTGTTATGATCAATATATTTTGTCTTCTTCACTTGGGGTCCAACAAGGTGACCCTCTCGGTCCCTTGTTGTTTGCGTTGACACTTCACCCCTTGGTAAATACTATTGCTTCTAGTTGCAAACTTGATTTACATGCCTGGTACCTTGATGATGGTACAATTATTGGTGATACTTTGGAGGTTGCTAAGGCCTTGAGCATAATAGAATCAGAAGGACCATGTAGGGGTTTACACCTCAATATAAGGAAATCGGAGGTCTTTTGGCCTTCTTTCAATCCCAGAAGTACTGCTGATGGTGTTTTCCCCTAGGATATTGGTAGACCTTCTAAAGGTGTTAAACTTTTGGGTGGACCGGTGAGTTTGGATTTGGACTTTATTAGCGATATGATGGTGAGCAGGGTGCAGAAGACTGTTCTACTAATGAATGCAATTAAAAAACTCAAGGATCCTCAAAGTGAGATGCTATTACTTCGCAATTTCACTGGTGTGTCTAGATTATATTTTGCAATGCGGACTACCAATCCCGCAACCCTACAATCAGCTATTGATCTTTTTGATGATCAGTTGCATCAGTATTTGAGACTCCTTATTACTGGTGATGGGTCGGGCTTTGGTCCTCTACAACTGAGGCTAGCTACCTTGCCGATCAAAGATGGTGGACTTCGCATTTATACCATGGCTGACACTCGTGCCTATTGTTATCTTGCTTCTCAGAGCCAGACTACTTCAGTGCAAAAGGCGATCCTTGGTAATTTATTCTCAACGGACAAAGGCTCTTCCTATAAGTTGGCTCTTCAGACTTTTATCCAGGTATGTGGTTTACCTTCCACTTACTGTGTCGATGATACTGCCCCCCCTTCCATGCACTCCCTGGCAGTCACTTATTTTGATGCAGTTAAGAAGCAAATCCCAAACCAATTTACTATGTCTGTAAGAGATTCTACTTTATGAAAGTGCAACCGTGTCATGCATGCATAAGATTATTTACTAGTTGTACCTATTAGTGGGCTTAATCAGTGCCTTGGTCCTAGAAAATTCAGAGTTGTACTCTGCTATCGTCTTGGTATCCCTTTGTTTACGGAGCATAGTTTATGCCCAAGCTGTAACAAATCTATGGATGTCTTTGGGGATCACGCGCTTCATTGTGCTAAAGATGTTGGATACAAGTTCCGACACGATCTTGTTCGTGATGTTATTGCTGACATTTGTTACAAAGTTAATGTGCCTGCGTGCAAGGAAGTTTCTCTTGGTTTCCTGACAGACGATGACAGAGATTTGAAACCTGCTGATATCCTTGTTCTTAACTGGGAGAATGGACAAGATATTTGTATGGATGTCATGGGTGTCTCGCCATTCACTGGTGATGGTGTTCGCTCTTTTGTCCCAAGAAAGGCTATCTCTGGTGCGGTTTCACGAAAGCGTACTAAATATTTGGACAAGTGCGTTTCACATGGTTTTGGTTTGGGCGTCCTTGCTTTCTCTACTTTAGGGGAACTTGGTGAAGATACTTTGGGTTTCTTCAAGCGTCTGAAGAATTGCCTTGTTAATAATGATGCTAGTAGCAGTTTTGGTAGTTTCATTTTTTATAGATTAGGCATTGCTATTCAAAGGGGAGTTGGGGCCCAGCTTGTTGCTAGGTTACCAACCAAAAGATTTGTATAAGTTTTTTGCTTGAATTATTTATTATTAAAAAAAATTATTATTTAAACAAAACTAAAAATAATAAAAATAATAAAAGTCTAAAACCAAACCTAAAGGCAAGTCCGCGTCGGTGGCGCCAAAAACTGATTTAGTTTTTACAGTGGTAAGAAATGGGTTTGATTCTCGGACTTGGAAAGATATTGATTTTAGACTTAATAACAGAAAATATTAAAACTAGCAAAAATATGCAAAAGAAGGTAACAAGATTAAGATTTACTAGGACTCAGGATTCCACCAAACTCATGTTCTTATGGTTCAATTATTAATTCTTTGACAATTATAGCTCCAAAAATAATAACTATTGACTCTAAATCTTTGTCAAGGTATATTTTATAAAATATTAATTGTAAATGGTAAGCATGGGTTATAAAAACACTAAAGCTAAGCATAACCCATCAAACTAAATGACAACTAATTAATTTAAAATCATAATTCAATTTATATTAATGCAAAAGTTATAGAAAGAATTAAATAACGTTACCACCATAATGAGAATTGGCTTCCTCCGTCATCCCAATGATGGGGTTAGCTCCACATGGTAAAAACACGCTCAAAATATTTATTCATAGCTCAAAAGTGTGTTAACAATGGTGAAAAGATATGAAGAATGATTAAAACCGGATTGTAACAGTTATAGTTGTTACAAACTAAATGTTATAGAAAACGATAAAAACAAAGTGTCACTGTCACTGTAGCTCTGCGACTGTTTTATACAGTCAATGTTCTTCGTATCTTCTTCAGCAGCAGAAAACTTTTCTTCCTCTGTAACTATTTTCTCCGGCTCTGTTGATGCTCTAACCTCTCCCAAACTCTCCGTCCTCCTTTGGTGATATCCCAGAACCTCTTATATACTCAACAGGGCAAATATCTTTCGTAATAACTCTCCAAAATCTTCAAAAATCCTCATTCCATCCACATGAAATATTTTCCTTTTATGTCTTGTTCACGCATCTGTGGCAGTAGAACTCCATCCAAACACGTTGTTGCACGTTCCAAATGGTGTTAAAAACTCTCAGGCCATACACAGATCCCTTAAACAACTCGTGATCGGAAGAGGAAATCCCGTGAACTCCTCCCGTTAAACAAACTCCCATGTTTATCCAAATTCACGTTCTAGCCCAACTTTAGACGAATCAAACACCCAAATCAACCTTGCATAATTGTAACAGGCCCAAATCGATCCAAATCCGTGGTTGAATCTCGTTACAATTCCTCCAAATCCAATACAACACTTTCCGGCAACATTCTCCCTGTTTTGCTTTATCTCGACAATCTAGCCAATTCTAACAGAAAAGAAGACCCATACCATGCATGTTACACTCAACTGAGTCATCCCAGACAAATTCGGCAATTTAGTCTCACTAAAACTCAACTGATTATCGAACCCTAATTCTGTTCGTAAGCTGCACCTTTTCCCGCCAAATTTCAACATTTGAAATGTTGAAGATGACCGCCCCTTAACCAATTCCGGTGACCCTTTAGCAGTTATGTTGCCCCTTAGTAATTAGGATGTCCCTTAGCAATTTCTGGGGTTACTTTAGCAAATTTCTTGGGTGTTTTTAACAAGTTTTCTGGGGCGTTTTTAACACATTCTGAGGGTGCCTCCGATGCATTTCTAGGGTGCCTTTAGTACATTTCTACGGAGGTTTAAATGCCACTTTTAGAGCCAATTTCTCCATAAAAGCTTATTTCTCCAAAAACACCTACAAAAATATAAAATAAAAGTGAGACAAATCAGACACATAAATGTGTCTATCACGTAGTTCAATCAATTAGATAATCCAACCTTTGGTTGTTGATATAAATTGATTGACATTTGAACATTAGTCTTTGGTACCGTTCAAGTTGTTTCGCATAATAATCAGGCTCACGGATTCATATCTGTTTGATTTGTTGATTACATTGTGAAACAGATATATAACTCTTAGATATATTTCTTGATTGAGCTCGCTTTATTAGTTGGTGCTCTCAGAATTATATTGGAGTTATGATGCGTGTCGTAGGTGCAATCAAATTAATATCTTATTTCCACTCAATTAAAAATAATATAATGGAAGTCAAGTTCATTCCCACGAAGAGCAGGGAGATTTAGTTGTCAAAAAGTGTCACAATGGGGTTTTGTTTTTGATTCAAAGTAAATAACAAAGCAATTAAAAATAATTAAGTTGCAAGCAATGGAGAGAAATATGATCAGGGAATCCTTCTTCGTTACTAAACCGTCATCAAGTTATTATATTCATCCATTAATACAATTAATCACAAATTACTACCAACCGTGGAATAACAGCTAGCTCAGTGATATCCCCTAAATTCCTTAAATCACTTGGGTACTAAGCTCTCCAATACCAGATTATATTCTTGAAACCACCTAGTAGTAGCTCACTCAAGGTGTAATTTGTCCGAATGCTTTATCTTTTGTGAATTATAGATTGATCCTAGTAGTTAGACTCTTAGCTCAAGGTCCACTTTCTAGTGTTGTTTATACACACAATCACTACACAGAATCCCTCTGCAAGGTCTTGTGTTCTCTACTTTTGTATGAATTATTCGACTATTACTTATCTCCTAACTCAATACTAGCATATGATTGAATCAACAAATTAATTCAGTTGGCCACCTAAACAATCTATCAATCAATCATAAATATTCTAATTAGTAAAAACAATCAATAATCATGTGAAAAACTTCAAAATAGATTTATATAATAACTCAAATCATGTATAGAACTTAGAATTCATCCCCAATCACTAAGAAGTTTAGCTACTCATGGTACTAACAAAACCCATGAGTTTCATATGATAAAATGGTAAAGAAATAGTTACGGTGATGAATCGCTCCAAAACCCTAGCTTTTCTTCTCTTGAGTTCTCCTCTCCAAAACTTAATAATAGATTATCTCTGATTTATTAAAAATTCTCTTTTTATAGGTACCCAAGTTGTAGTTGCGCCCGTGTGCCAAATCCCGGTCGAAATAAGTTGCGACCACTTGCCAAAACACCACCCCAAAGCTCACGTATGTAGCTGGTCGTGTCAAGAAACTCATGCCCAGCTAATGGGCTTTTGCGTAGAACCTGAGTAAAGCCTAGCCCAAAAACTCCAATAGCTTGTGATTGGCACTGTCGATTCAGTGAACCGACGTGCATATTTCCATTCTACTCATATTTCCCTCGGACAGAAACATCACCGTGAGCGATAATTTCTGCTGGATTATCTTCACTCCGTCAGAATCACGGATAGTTGAGCCTACGTGAGTTTTTAAACTCACTGAACTTTCATTTTCCTTTCGTCTTTTCACGGCAGCTCTCGCCTCCGAGAGAAATAAATTCCCCTAGATTTTTCTTATACTCCGGCTATCTCACGTACACTCTGGTCGCCGTGAAAAGTATTTTCTTCTGAGTTTTCTTTCTCTTGGCCGTAACTCACGTATACCAGGCTATACGTGAAAACCATCTTTCATCTGAGTTTTTCTTCTCACTCGAACTCCATCTGCTCGATTCAATATCTGACTAGCAACTCGACTTCTATCTTATATCACCACTGCCAAACTCCATCGATCTCGGCTTCCATGGCAGACTCGAGTTCACCAACTGCCATCAGCATCTCCCTTATCGTCAGCTAACAAAAGTAGCTCAGCTCCACCATACTTCTCATCATCATTGCCATCAACATCGATCTATCCGTGACAGAGATTACATCTCCCTGTTCAACTCCTGCCATTGTCGTTCTCTGCCAATCATCACTGATCACCGATAATCATTACAACAAATCACTTCCATCGAGTTCACCTCCTTCCCTGATTCTGTACAGCGCCAAAGCTCGAGCCTTTCTCACTTGAGATCATCATCAGCTCCGTCAACTGCCATCACTTCTTTCAGGTTCCATCACCAACGGAAACAACCATTGTTCCCTGTCTTGCCACCGGATACCATTGTCATCCATGGCTCTCCCTGTTTTGTTCTCTTCTGCTCCCGTCCTCAAACACAGTAACAGCAGCAACCCATTCCATCCGTTAATCAACAGCATCTCATCTTCTCCAGCTCGAACCAAAGTTCTAATACTCCATCTCTGTCTCATCATCGTTGGCATCGTTGGCAGCAAAGAATTCAATCCCATTGCAGCTTCTTCTCGTCGCTGCCAGCATCAATCTAACAAACCTATCGAGCCACTGATCATTCTTCTCCATCATTACGAAACCCATCTCGAGCTCAATCAATGGTCTTCATCGTCACTGGCTAGTTCCTCCATCGATGGCAGTAGCCTAGAATCGACTCAATAATCGCCTTCATCATTTTGCCATCACGAGTAGCAACGGCTATCAATGGCCGCTTCCATCTATACTCATCTTCTCAACAGCCACCATCACTGCCAATGCAGCATCTCCTCCATCACAGCTCCATGATCATCACTGCCTCGACCTTCTCTCAATTCTTATATCTTTGTTGTGCTCGGACTTCACCAGCCATCAACACCGCAAACTCAACAGCATCACCTCTCTAACTTCTCACCGTCTCCTTGAACTGGTTGCATGGGGAAGATGATGACGCCCTGAATAATCCTTCATCTTGCCTTTATAAAATAATGCCATTGTCAGTCTTGGAGAACTGACAGTCTAACTTTGATCTTGGCTGCCCCGAGTAAAAACAAAGGTGCCTTTATAAATTCTGTACTTCAACACTTTTCGACAATTGTGGCTCGCTTCAATCGCTTGCAACTTTCTCGTACGATGTCGGAATGACTCCATTCTTTCGCCGTTAGCTTTTTATTTTCGTCCTCTTCACGATGATGTCAAGAACTCCTTGATTTGAATGAGTTACACTTGGTCTTTGTCCCTTCTCCGCTTTCGGCTAACTTCTTTTATTGCACTTTTAAGTGTCAATTCGCTTCTTTTGGATGATTCACCTAGCAAAACACAAATAAAGAAAAACAAACGTAATATACAATAATTTTGCAAGAAACTAAGCAATTACTAGCATGGATTCGACACTAAATATATGCAAAATATGCACTTAACAAGTTAGTCCATACAAATTGCTAAAAGAAATATTGGGTGAGGTTGTTAGATCCCCGCTTTTTCAATTGGTATCAGAGCTGCCAAACACGTTTAAGACCTCATAAGTCTGTATTAGAGCATAGCTCGGTTGGACCCACCAAGCGTTGGTATGTCAAGTTTGGTTGTCATATTTCAGTGAATCAAAACTCAATTAAAGAGTCACTTGATTATATACTAGAGACAACTTCGTATAGGTCAGGCTAGAAATATTAGGATAATGAGACATACAAGTATTACTCGAAGACTTGAAGAATGTGAAGAAGTAACAAGCTATATCGACGACATCATCCTTCCTCTTGAGGTTAGTAATATTTTGACTTGAACTGTTTCATTACCAACGTATCTTTGAAGTCGTGCTATATTGAAAACATAACTGCGAAGCTGTGAATGATTATACTCTAATAGACATGGTGTTAAGGTATTAGAATACGAAGTATAACGCCTATCTTTTGAACTTCATATATAAGACATCGACATAATCGTTTGAATGCCATTGTGATTATGTGTATGGGTAAAGGTGAAGATTTCATCCTAGGAAACAATGTTTACATTTGTTTAAAGGAAGCACATTCATGAACTTGTTTTACGAATCGAAAGGGAAACCGCTAGGCTTATTGCTATTGTTATTTATTGCATATCTTTGGATTACCAATATGTGTGAGTTAGTAGAACCGATCATAACTTGTTATGTATCTTGGTAAAACTAGTCACAATGCCTGACTTATGTATTGGTATGACTTTTATTAGTGTAACTGATCCTAACTAATCACCTTAGATGGTATGATCGATATTTGTAATTGGTGTAACCGATCCTGTTAATTGGTATGACTGATCACAAAAGAGTTGTAATCGATCCTTGTAATTGGTGTAACCGGTCCTGGTAATTGGTGTAACCGATCCTAGTGACTAGTGTAACCGATCACAAGTAATACCATGAGAATATGGTAACCGGTCCTGGTAATTGTCGTAACCGATCCTGGTAACTGATGTAACCGGTCTCAGTAACCATATTAAGGTAAGACAGATCCTTGTGTTTAGTAGATACGTAAACCCATGATTAGTGTATTGATATTTGATCAATCACATAGTTCTTGGAAATCATATGAACCAGTTCTAACTTGTTTGGAAGTGTGGTATAATCGGTTCCAAGATTGTAAATATGAAAAAGGATTTAGAAAGATAAGATGTCAATATACTTTGAACATGTTAAGTAACTCTTATCTTTTATTGTTCAAAGATATTCCTTAATAACTCAAGGAGATCCCGGACCGAAATAAGTTGAGAATCTTTTAATTAAGGTTGTTAATTTTATATGCTTTTAATTACCAGCAATTAAAATGCATATCTCAGGAAAATAAAAATTGGTAATGTGCATTTACTAATTGGAGATTTTCTATTGAGATTTCGGTTAATATTGGACAGAGCATTTCGCGGAATTATGTTCAACGATTTGGAAATATATTGCATATCTTAATAATATTTCGGTTTTGGAAATTCCTTGGTGTCAAAACTTCCTTGGTCTATAAATACCCAAGTTTGCATTTTGTGCAAACTATCCTAAGAGCCAGCAAAGCTGCCTTGTTGTGTTGTTACTGGTGGAGCCGTCTATTCGGAGAGAAAAGTACCATAATTAGGCGAAATCTCCTACGATCGCTCGTTTAAAGACTTCTAGGGGATCAAGAAGCTCTACGAGTACCGTTGGTGGGAAACAAGATAATTGCAGTATTATTAGTTTCGATTTGATTTGATTGACTAACGGTTTTTGAACTTTGATTGCACCTAGTTTGTTTATTCTTGAGAATCTTCTCTTCTGATATAAGATTCACTCAAACTAGATCGAAGTGTCGACGGAATCTTTAGAACTGTTTGTAGATCTAAAGACGTCTTGTGATAATCCATTGTTAACAGACTCCGTTATGTGCGTGATTGATCACAAGAGATTCAAGTTGTGGTGTGCAGGTGTTTATTGAAGATTAAAGAAGATTTGAAGACAAAGAAGATTTCTTATTGGGTTCATAATCTTTGGTGTGCACAAAACTTGATCGGCTAGGATCCAACTATAATCGGTTTATCTTTGATAGATTTGATTGATTAGTTGCATAGATCGGCATCATTATATAGTATCTTGATAGATCTTATTTTTGATTGCAAAATCTAAACTCTGCTACTTTGGTAGTTGTTGGATAGATAGATCTAAACCCGACAAAGGAGTTTATTGGATCAAACAGAAGAGTCTTTGTCTAACTCATATCACTGAGATTGAATAGAGTTGTTACCGAACAGATTTATTGTTCCTTTACTATTTGGAATACGAACCAAAGGAATTGTTCCAGTGCGTGCACTTATTGAATGTCGGAAGCGCAGGGATACTGAAGAAACTAGGTGAAATATAGGTTTAGTTGCTTGGTCTCAACTATACGAAGTTGGTTTGATTTTGTATAGCGGCTTAATTCTGAGAGTACTCAATTCTGTACTAGGTCCCGGGGTTTTTCTGCATTTGCGGTTTCCTCGTTAACAAAATCTTGCTGTATCATTTACTTTTGTTTTCCGCAATTATAATTGTTGTTATTATAATTTAAAGTAAATTACACAAACGTTAACTCTGTATTAATTGATAGTGATCCTATAGAGTTTGGTCAAGTCCGAACCTATTATCAAGTAATCACACTTTGATTGTTGTATTGTCTCGATCTCGTATCCATAGACGATCACACAAAGTGTGAATACCGATTCGTTGTATTGTCTCGACTAAGTCCATAGACAATCACTTTCGGTAAGAGGACTCATAGGTGAAAAAGTTTAAGATTGTGGTATATTTGGGTACCCTCGTCTTTTCAATTGGTATCAGAGCAGGAAAACACGAAAAGATCTAACAATCTGTGTTTGGTGCGATCCAACCTATAAGAAATGAACTGGAGTTCACATGAATCGATTTCAGTTAACGTACCGCCAAGATTTGGCGGAACAAACTATCTATGGTGGAAATCTTCCAGGAGATCTTTTCTTCAATCAAGAGACTTTAATACTTGGCTATTAGTTTTCGATGGTTATAATCGCCCGAAAATAAAAAATTTGGAAACTGAGTTTAAATGCTTAGTAGATTATTCTAACGAAGAAAAGGCCTTTGCAAAGCAGAATTCAGATGGTTTGAATGCTATTATACATGTTGTAAGTCGTGATCTACAACATCATGTATCAACATGCCAAACTTCAAAGGAAGCTTGGGATAATCCTCAGATCGTATTCGAAGGAAATACATCAGAGAAAAAAGCTAGACTTCAAACTCTTACGTCTGATTGGGAGAACCTTCGAATGGATGACAACGATACTTTTGAAGAGTTTCATATTAAACTCTCTGAGATAGTTAATGCTTCTTTCTCACTTGGAAATACTATTTCTGAAAAATATATAGTATGCAAAATTTTCAGATCGTTGCTATCTAGATACGAATCTAAGAAGCATGCAATCATCGAAGCTAATGATCTTTCCTCTTTATCAAGAAGTTCTCTTGTTGGAAAAATAAAGATATTTGATCAGGAGTACGTGTATAAACAAAAAGGCAATTTGGCCTATAAAGCCATAAAAAATCCACTGACTCAAGGTCCGGAAGACTCCCAAGATCAGGAAAATTTAGATGTTGAAGATGAAACTGAACTAAATCATCATTTGTCTCTTATTACTCAACAATTCAAGAAATTATTGAGATATCGGAAAAGAGAATCCCCCGTGTCAAAAAGGAATAGTATTTATACACATAAAAGTGAAGACACTTGGGATGATAATGATGTTATTCCTCAATGTTACAAATGTAGAGGTTTTGGTTATATTTCTCCATACTGTCCAACTAAGGATACTCAGTGGAAAAGAAATGCATATATTGCCACTCTTGACTATTCCCCTGACGAGGATAATCAAGATCACATGCTAGATAATGTTGCAACCATTGCAGAAGTTTATGACTCTAAAATACTTTCAACATTAGATACCCAAGAAGAGCTCTCTCGTACGATTTTCAAACAAAATTTTCCTTGTGAAGATAAAAGAACTCAGGTTCTTGAATCCGAAATCAATGAAATAAAGTCATCGCTTGATCGGTTCAGATGGAATTATCTGAATGATAAAATAAAATTTAACAAGTGTCTTGTGAAAATCGTGGTCTCTCAATGTTCCGAGAAAGAACAAGTATCTAAACTCATTTTCGACATTAAGTGTTGTCAAGATGAAATCAGAAAGTTAAAAGCAGAAAATCTGAAATTGAGAGATAAACTTAACTGCTCCGGGAAATCATCACTTGATATGAATATATCAAAAGGCAAGGAAGCAGGGTTGAATAAATCTATAAAAACTAAGACATGTAACCGGAATACTTCTGGGACTTGTTTCCGATGCAAGCAATGGGGGAACTATCAAAAACAATGTCCTGAAATTAAACAGAGAGAGACTCTGCAAATCCAAACATTCAAGATCTAAGTCTAGATCAAAAATCACTTCTGAACTTCAACGTAAAAAACTGAAAAATGTGGTTTTTAGACATCAAGATCTTACTCTAAACTTGAGAAACGAACCTAACAGTTCAAACATAAAGGTTTCTCAAATATGTAAGAATGTTGAAACCTCTAAGGGAGGAAAATTCAACAACTGAAAAGTGATAACCTTACTAGTTATCATGAATCCTTACTTGTTGCCCTCAAAAAGTAATCAGTAAGGATATGTATGTAAATATTTTAATAAAAATATTTCTAACATAAATTTTCGGTTAAGAAATTAAATGAAACAATTTTCTCAAAGATTTGAGAAAAACTTTTCTTATTTATAAGAGGAAAGACATCTTATTTCATTTTATAGAGATCTTCCAGAATGCCTACCTCTAGTTGCAACTCTCGCAAAACAGAACAAGTCTGGACCATATTGTTTCCTAACAAGAAATTGCATCTCGAATCTTCAAATGGTGATTCAGACTCATCTCATGAGTTTCATCAAGATGTTCCTAATGAAGAAATCTCATCTCTTAATGATAATATTCTCAAGAATCTTTCACTAAAATTAGATCTAATCTTATGTGAAGTAAGGAACATGGAAATGGATTTGCGAAAGGAAGTAAAGGAAGTCAATGAAAATGTTATTAGTCTTGAATCAAGATTAGTAACCATAGAAGATGATTGGAACCCCTATGGTTTGGTGGCTTTTTGATTTAGTGGGATTAAGTTTTAGTCCAAGTTGGTAGGCTTTATCAAAGGATCATAAGGTGTTCCGATTGAAACTCATATGTGAAAAAGTCACAATATGTTGAATCGATTTGTGCTTAACATAAAAGCATATGTGTTTCGGGTTTCTACTTTTGCTATTTGCATTAGTTAAAACCGATTTAACCTTTCTCTGGTAAAGGTTGCTTTTGTTGTTGTTCTTTTGTTCTTGGGAGAGGATGACAACATAATGCGGGAGAGTTCTAACTTGAACTTGCGCTTAATGATATATATTTCTGGGGAGAAGAGGATGCGGAATCTGAGGTAACAAATTTGTTAGTTAATTGTTTTCATGTTTAAGAAAAGCTTGAGTTTATTGCATATATTTTGCTTTTGCTTAACAAAATTCAGTACAATTGATGTTTTTTCCATTATGTATGTATAGATGTATGTGTGTGTGTGATTCATTTGTTTCCGGTTAAGAAAAACTGGTTTGATATCTTTATTTATTGTTTGGTATCAATTGTTTTAGACTTAACGAAATGTCGGTGCAATTGCAGTGCTTTAATGTCTATGTTTATTTCAATTGCTTCCGGTTAAGAAAAATAATTGTGCAAGTCAATTTATTTGGTTTGTATGTATTGTTAATGGCTTAACAAAATACGGGATCATTTGTTTAGTCTAATTCGATTTCGGATAAGAGAAACTAAGTTAATTCTGATCGTAGTTAGACTTATCAAAGTAAAGGATTCGGTTATTCAAGTCTAATTGAATTCCTTGACAAGAAATATTAGTTAACTAACCTAGTATTTATCTTGTCTAAAGTGAAAGGTCCAAGTCCGAACCTAACCTAATATTAGGCAAACGTTAACTCTGTATTACTTGATAGTGATCCTATAGAGTTTGGTCAAGTCCGAACCTATTATCAAGTAATCACACTTTGATTGTTGTATTGTCTCGATCTCGTATCCATAGACGATCACACAAAGTGTAAATACCGATTCGTTGTATTGTCTCGAGTCAGTCCATAGACAATCACTTTTGGTAAGATGACTTATAGGTGGAAAAGTTTAATATTGTGGTAACCTAATATTACACAAACGTTAACTCTGTATTACTTGATAGTGATCCTATAGAGTTTGGTCAACTCCGAACTTATTATCAAGTAATCACACTTTGATTGTTGTATTGTCTCGATCTCGTATCCATAGACGATCACACAAAGTGTAAATACCGATTCATTGTATTGTCTCGACTCAGTCCATAGACAATCACTTTTGGTAGGATGAATTATAGGTGGAAAAGTTTAATATTGTGGTATATTTGGGTACCCTCGTCTTTTCAGTCCGTGTTTGTAGCGATCCGACTCTATGGACAGAAGTGCTATCTCAGTAAACGTATCACCCATCTTCGATGACTCAAATTACTTATGGTGGAAAATTGCTATGCGTGCCTTTCTTCAAGCGCGTGATTTTCAATCATGGGTATATGTTGTTAATGGCTACGATCCTCCAATGGTTACAGTAGATGGTGTCTCTATTGCAAAGGATATTGGTAGATACGAACCTAACGAGATTCTCGCTGCAAAGCGAAATTCTGACGGTTTAAATGCTATCATTCATGCCATTACCCAGATCTTCAGCACCATGTGACTACTGCACTCGGTCTAAAGATGCGTGGGATATCTTAGAAACTGTATTCGAAGTGATTACCTCTGAAAAGAAAGCTAGGCTTCAAAACCTAAATTCTGACTGGGAAAACCTTCGTATGGATGATGAAGATTCATTTGATAAGTTTAATCACAAAGTGTCTGAAATTGTTAATGCATCTTTTGCATTGGGTACGACTATTTCTGAAAAGGACATTGTGATGAAAATTCTCAGATCGTTACCAGCCAAATACGATTCTAAGAAACATGCCATCATTGAAGGAAATAACCTTGATACGCTTTCCAGAAATACTCTTGTTGGAAAGTTAAAAATACTTGATCTTGATCAGTACATAGTGAGAACATCTGCGTTCAATGCAGTGACCAACTCAAGCGAATCCTCTAACTTTTCTTGGGCTGATGAATGTTGTTCCAATAATACTGATTTTGATAAATCACTGATTACACAAAATATCAAGGATATTGTAAAAAGAGGCAAAAGATGTGAGAAACGTCTCTCTCTGGTTAATGCTTCAGATGATTCAATACAAGAAAGATCATCCCATGTTGTCAATGTCTTGCATGCTTCCGATGTGTGCATTGAAGTTTCAGCTCTCGCAGCAGAAACTTCATCCCACTCAAATTATGATTCAGAGGTTGAGTCTGACACTGAGATTTTTGAGTTCTTAAGATAAGTGTGAAGAAATTCACCAAGAAAATCTCCAACTAAAGGCTTCGTTGGAGAACCTTGAATCATCAGTTCAGGTGAAAAATCTTGAGATATATTATCTTAATAATGAATTCACTAGGACCCTATCCTTAAATAAAAGGAGATTAATACTCTTAATTGTGACCTGCAAAGATTTTCTGGAAGTTCTGACAAGATTTCAGCAATGTTATTCGGTCAGAAGTCTTTTGGAAACATAAATAGTTTGGGGTTCAAAAGCAAGATTGTGAGCACAAATAATTCCTTTGTTCCGTCCGGTTCTGGAACTGTGGATATTAAAAGTTGTGATAAACATGAGTCAAATCTGCAAAACGAAAATTCATCTCTGAAATGTACGTTTTGTGGAAATGCAAGTCATGTTCTAAGTAAGTGTTGTAAATTCAAGAGGAACAACAAACGAATTGCCAAACTTCAGAATGACATGCAAAGGATGAATCTGACTTTGAAAAATCAACATGGGTCTTCTGAAGACAAGAAGGAGTCTAAGAGAACCAGATTCAGACGAGGTAAGAAGTATGTTTATACAAAAAACCTTGATAAGTCACTGTGTGATAAAAGATGTGAGCGTTCGTCTCACTCCGTCACTATCTAATACTAGTGATGTCTGCATCCTCATTTTTAACTTGAGAAAATGAGGATTGCTTCAAGGTTGCTCAAGTTTTGTATATTTGTTAATTACTTTTTTATTTTAAGAAAATATTTTCTTAGTTAAAATAGATAATGAATCATGAACCATAAAAGACTTTTTCAAAGTTCTTCTAGGGTTTGGTTGTCCAATAGTCTATTTATATTCATTTGTGATCAGAATGCCCTTCACTTATTTTATCCTTGAAATATACAGTTTCATGGCTCCTATAACTAGAGGTACCACAAAAAGGGATGAAGTTGAAGCAGTTAATATGTATCTTTGTGAAGGAATCAAATCCTCAAGGAAGAAGAAGGAGAGATCTACAAATGATGAAGAATGTTCTTCCTCTAACTGCCTCTTGTCTGTTTTTCATTTTGATAATAACTTTAGAGGTATGGTGAAGGATTTCATCAACAAAAGAAATGATTTAAAATATCAAATCATTTTCTCTTTAGAAAAGATAGCTCACTATGAACATATGTTGTCTCTAACAAAGAACACCTTGTGTGGTCTAAAAAAAGAACTTAGTGAGTTAACTGATATTTCTGAAGATTTGGAGGAATTGAACGATCCCATAATCAATGGGTTTTTCAATAATGAGAAGAAATTCTCAGTAAATGCTCTGAGAAACCTCTACAATGTCTAGGAAACTTCTTATGAGAATTTATTCTTGTGTTTTAAGAAGAATAACTAGGGTTTGGAATAGAAATTATTGTGAGTACACACTATTGCCAACGATTTTCATCTTACAATGTTTTTAGATTTATTTATTTAAATTCTAAAGTTAATTTGGAAGATGATTTTGCAGTATTAATCTTTATTGGTTTTATATATTGCAAATAATGTTATGGGATATGTGTGTTTGCGTCCGTGAACTATGATTGTCTAATATATGTCAAAAGTTAAGTCTATTATATGTCATTATGCAAATATTGATGGAAAATATAATGAACTTTTGATAACAAAGATTGAGTCTATGATATCATTATGCAAATATTGATGAAAATAGAATGAATCTTTGAATATTCTGTAGTATTGATCTTTCCCTGATCCACTTCTATGTGAAAGTACTGTGAGGCTCCGTAAGTTCTCTTATGTTGAGCATTTCCGATTAAATTAATCATTGGTTCTCTTGTGGTTAATTTAATTGAATTTTTGGATACAAATTCATGTTTTATGTAATTTGTTAATGTCTCCTTATTTTCTTGTAAAAGTAAGGTCGCTCTTGTTGTTCTATCGGGAATGACATTATATGGGGGAGAGTTCTTAATTGAACTTGTGCTTAATTGCCAAATCTTTGTAGGGGTTTTCTTGTATATTTATAAACTCCTTGATGAATAACACTAAGTTTCAACTATGTGAAATCATCGAAAAAAGTTGATATATTCTCTTTTAGTCATGAAGTATCTCTATGATAATTTCATTATGATCCCACTAGTTTTCGTACCTTTGCCAATTTATATTGGCAAAAAGGGGGAGAATTAATGTGTAGTTCACAATACAAATACATATGGTTTACGGATCATTATGTAAGGGGGAGTGGTTTTCACTGTTAGATGGAGTATTGACTAAGGGGGAGTGATACATATCACCATAGTATTGTTGTCAAAGTTGTGATACAATTGGACTTTGATGTTGTATAATAATACTATGACACTGTATAACAATGATTGAGAGCTACTGTTTTATCATTGTTATGGCTACGGATCTTCAACAACACTGATGATGAGTTGAACACGTTCGGAATCACTGGAGTACTAGGAAGTGACGAATATTTCGAGTAATGTTGAAGAACCAATGAGATCAAGCATTTGGATGAGAAGCTACAAAGTTTATTTATTTTGTAATCCATATGTATTGATAGTTTTGTCACTAAAATTGACAATGGGGGAGATTGTTAGAGCACTGCTCGGTCAAACTCGCAAGCGTTGCTATCTCAAGCTTGTTTGTCAAGTTTAGTTGCCAAAACTATAAGTCTTGATTTCTAGTATACTTATAGCTAACTCTCGTATTAGGATAGAAAGTGTAGTTGAGCTTTAAACTTCACGGCATTCATCGATTGAAGATGAAGAACTACGAAGGAGAACTTGTGGAACTTCACCAACAAAAGGTATGTAGAGACTTGAACTCATCTATCACTCAAAAGTCTATTTACTCTATCTCCTATTTGAGATAAAAGTCTTATAGATATATAAACTTCGATTATACATATTTGATATTTCGAGCTGAGTTTAACTCGCTTACATATTTCTCGAAATATGTGTTGGTAAGCTTTCTATTTAACCAAGTTCATCTTATATTCTGACGAAAGTCAAAAGATGATATGTGAAAATCGCCTGGTAACATCTTACATGATTTGTGTGAGACAGTCATTTGATGTAGACTCGTAATATTTCGTATTGATCATTCGATCACTTGAAAATTGATTCGAAGCTAATAGTTTGTGTGAGACAGCTATTCTCGTCTTCTAAGAATGTTTCAATGATTGAAATGAGAGTTTAGAACAAATTAACCATGATTAAATATAGCACAGTATGCGTACTTGTATGCTAACTGTTGCAAGTTATTCCAAGTCCGGGAACCATGGTATGCGTACACATATGCGTACGGTTGGTTAATGAAAGTCCGAGAACTTAGTATGCGTACACGTTCGCGTACTGGCGTAAGTTCAAGTTCCGGAGTTCAACAGAGTTTGGTGGTATGCGTACACGTTTGCGTACTGGCGAACCCCAACTTAGTCCGACCACTTAGGTATGCGTACTTGTTCGCATACTTGAGTATGTTATGTTCTAAAATCGATTTTTTCATGAACTAATACATTTATATATAATAAGGAATGCAATCTTTTGCAAATCGTGGCTATAATGTTCATGAATTGATTCGAGTGAATCAAAATCGATTTTGCTTCAATTGTGTCTTGTATACTTCTATGAGAATATAAAAAATTGAACAACTCTAGAACTAGTTTCATTTGAGTTATTTGAACTAGTTATGGTTAAGATAAATAAGGTTGATATGAAAGTGTTCATATGGCTAACTTCAGTTAACTATTGTTGAGCCAACAAAGTGTACACGTTTAGGTACGGTTACCCATATCTAAATGAAGTCACTTTCCATTTGTGTGTAACAAGCTAAGTTCGATCTAACGGTTGAAAGATATTAGCTTGAGTCTAATCAGGTTTTCATCTAACGGTGAATATTGAATGCTTTGTTATTAAGGTAACATTGATTGCGAACCCCGATTTGAAGACTATATAACTCTAGCAACTGGGAAACCTAATCCCCACACCTCCTGTGTGATACTAGTTGCGACTAGAGTCGATCCTCCGTTAACCTAGGTTTTTCTAAAACCATTATAGGTTAACGACTGAATGACTTCACTGGGATTGTGAAGCCAGACCCAACTATTTTCTCTGTAGTTGTGTGTTCTGATCTTGCTGTTTTCTATCGTATTGAGTACTATCTTCTTTAAGATTTGCTCGAGATTAAATCTCCGATAGGCAAGATAAAAAGTAGTCACAAACATCTTTGTCTCATCGTCTGTGATTCCACAATGTCTTGTTTCGCTACCATACGATTAAGATTATTGTGAGGTGATTGATATTATTAGGATGTTCATCAGGAATATAAGTCCAGTGTATCGATTGGTTCCTGTTCACCTTGATTTATCAAAAGACGGAACAAAACCCTTAGGTATTTCTGTGGGAGACAGATTTATCTATTTAATAGACTTTTCTGTGTGAGACAGATTGGTTTATCAAGTCTTCGACTTTGGGTCGTAGCAACTCTTAGTTGGAGGTGAGATCAACTAAGGGAATCAAGTGTGTAGAGTCCTGTTGGGATTCAGAGGCTTAAGGAACGCGACTGTACCTTGATCAGTGTGAGATTGGTTAGGGCTCAACTACATTCTAGTCCGAAGTTAACTTGGAGTAGGCTAGTGTCTGTAGCGGCTTAATACAGTGTGGTGTTCAAATCTGGACTAGGTCCCGGGGTTTTTCTATATTTGCGGTTTACATAAAACTTTTGGTGTCTGTGTTATTTCTTTTACGCATTATATTTTCTATATAATTGAAATATCACAGGTTGTGCGTAGTTCAATCAATTAGATAATACAACCTTTGGTTGTTTATATAAATTGATCGACACTTGAACATTGGTCTTTGGTACCGTTCAAGTTGTTCCACATAATAATTAGGCTCACGGATTTCTATCTGTTTGATTTGTTGATTATATTGTGAAACTGAGATATAACTCTTAGATATATTTCTTGATTGAGCTCGCTTTATTAGTTGGTGCTCTCAGAATTATATTGGAGTTAGTCCATACAGATTGCTAAATGAAATATTGGGTGAGGTTGTTAGACCCCCGTTTTTTCACTATTATCAAAGTATCTTAAGGAAGATATACATAGTTGTTTCTACAACTTAAATATATCGAGTTACGAAGTATACTTATTTATGGACCTCGTGTTCTACATACTACAATAATTGGTAACTTGTTATTACTTAATGTGTTAAATTTCTGTATGAATTTAAACCTTGGGATATGTTTTAAACCACTTTCAGAAACGCAGTTTTTGGAAATAGACTTGTGAAACTTGTTTCATAGTTGAAAATTGGATTTATGATCGATCTTAGGACCGATCCTGACTATGTTTGACTCGCAATTACATTTTTGATTGGTTTGCTATGTTCAGGTTTCTGCAAATATCGGGATGTCCACGGGTTAGACCGAGAATGTTCATAAGTGTCTAAATAGTGACTTAACATGTGCCAATCTCTAATACCTTTATCACCTAGTTTCATTCTCATTGGGCATAGTGGTGCTTGCATGTAATCTCTTAGGTGATCTAATGGATCTGAGCTCATTCTGAATATTCTTGACTGGGGGATTCGTCTCGTATGTAATTCGTCTTAATGCTGATTTCTTTGCGTTGTTCATATATGATTGTGATTTTTTTTCCGATGATGTAAGTGTAGATGTTGCGAGTACTTAATTTAGATCATTCAGAATATTTGATACGTCCGCGTTATTTACCAAATCCACGTGATCTTCCTTTTCCTCCCTGGTGCCATAACGTTTGTCTGTATCCTATGAATTTGTATTAAACGAGTTTTATCAGATTAAGCACCCGAGATTTTGTTCTCTATGTCGCAGGTCCGCATTGCCTGCGTTCCAATTTGTTGTATTAGATTTTCCAGATGGGATAACACTGGATATGAACTGTTAGTGTTGAGGTGTCCCAATGTTGTGTTTATTCTTCCGATGCGGTTGTTGGTGTTTCCGATTATCATCCCGCATTCGTTTGTGTTCCACTGGATTTTTAACTTCTTGTTGCGCAAATCCATGCGGTTATTGATGTAATATCATTTTTCTTGCTCGACTTCTAATTTCCACAACTTGTATGACTATTAATTCTAGTGATGTGCAGATAAAATAAACTTAATCCCTTGAGCATCGCTCTACTCATATCGACTCCTTTGAAGCTGACCCGAGCAGATCAATCTTCATCAATCGTCCTCTTTATCCCTGCTTTGCTAGTTTGATATCGTAGTTACTTTATTAAGGTTTTAGAGTAATGTTCTTCTTGAAGTTCTCTGATTTTGTTTCTTGGATGTGTCAATGATTATGCAGAGTTGCTTTCTGATTTTGTGGGAAGAAACACTTTTTCTTATACTAAGTGCTATCATATGAGCAAAATAAGACAACGACAAATTTATTTTCGGCATCATCACCATCATCTTCATTTTGCAGTTTGGGTTTCTTCCATGATGTTAGTGTTGATCAGATTTTATTGGGTATTGTTTTAGATGTTTGTAGTCTTAGTTTTGGGTTTTCGTGGTTTGGGCTATTGTTTGTTCTTTCTTCATTTAGTTGAAGACATTCTCAAATGGAATAACAAGGTTATCTATGAAAAAAATCAAACCCAGTAGCAACAAGAACATCATTAGCTCTAACTAAGGAAACAAAGACGCCAATAATATCAATATCATTCACAAGTTCATCAAATACAACAACTGTTACAAATACTCGATGATTTATGTCGATTCACCCTGATTCAGACACCCAAAGACCGATTCAGAAGACTCATGTTACTTTAATTCTTGTTACTTCAAATTTGGTAGAAACTGCTACTTTAAAAACTCTAATCATGTTATTTAAATGTACATGTTCATGAAATCATGGGGTTGGATAAGATCCAACCACTGGTTTGTGCAGCCGATCAAATTAGTTTTTGAAAACACTGGGGGTACCAAAATACACCACCAACATTTTTGTAGGAAATCTATATGGACAAACTCAACACAACTCCGAGAGTTAAAACACAATCAAGGAAAGTGTCTAGAGTTATATCTCTATCTCTCTTGCGATTAGAATGTTTACAGAATTGAATTCGTGAAGTAATCACATAGAGAGTTCTTGGACGATACCAAAGACCAATATCCAAGGATCAATCAAGTCGTATCCAAAAAACTAGGTCGGACGTATCTACTCTGATTGATCAACGCACAACCTATGATATTTAAATTATAAAGACAAACAATATAGTGCGGAAAAATAAATAACACAGACATTAGAAATTTCGTTAACGAGGAAACAACAAATGCATAAAAACCTCGGATCTAGTCCAGATTGGACACCAAATAGTATTAAGCCGCTACAGACACTAGCCTACTACCAATTAACTTCAGTCTGGAATGTAGTTGTGCCCGAACTCAGTCTCCCACTGATTCAGGTACAGTCGCGCTCCTTACGCCTCTTGAATCCCAGTAGGACTCCGCGCAGTTGATTCCCTTAGATGACGTCACACCAACTAAGAGTTGCTTCAACTCAATTGAAGACTTTAAACCAAATCTTCCTCCCACAGATTAAGCCTATATAATTGATTTCTTGATTTACGATCGAAACAGATGATCAAATCAAACATAAGATCAAGGTGATGGAAATCGATAGCAATTTGACAAAAGTCTATCTACCTTCAAAATCCGGACTTATGCAACCCGAAGTGCATCCTAGATTATTATTCACCTTACAAGTATAAATTAAACTTGCGGAATCACAAAGTTGAGACGAAGAGAAATTTGTGATTTCTATCTATCTTGTTCAAGTGATAAATCAACAATCGAACAAGATCAGGATACTCAAGTTATCAAGACAAAAGATAACTAAACTTGGCTTCACGAATCCCAATGAAGTCTTTGATAGTCGCTAAACCCTAAAAGAGTTTCTGGATATGACGACTCTAGATACAAATAAGACACACCAAAAAGTAGTGTCAGGATTCAAAGATCCTAGTTGCCAAGAGTTCCCCTTATATAGACATTCAAAGCATAGGTTGCTTTAGGTTTAATCTAAGATAGCTTTGGAACCAAGCAAGCAATATTCACCGTCAGATGAAAACTTTGAATCTCATTCACATAAATAAAATATAAACTCTGGTTAGGTAAACCTTAACCGAACCGTGTACAAAGACTATGTTTAACATGGTTAGCCGAAACTAGCCGGTTTGAACATAAAAGCTTAATACTCATTTTCATGAACACAAAGACATTAATCTTGAGTCACAATCATGTGATCAAATGAGTCTAGTGTTTTTAGAGAAATGATCAAATGCAAATTATATCATAGAGATAATTTAATCGCAATTGAATCATAATCGACATATTTGGTAAATGCACAAAGTACAAATACATGAGTCGTTCGTGAATCGGCTGAGTCATGGTATGCAGACCAGCTTGCAAACTTATGAGCAAAACCGAGTTCCGGAGTTGAAAAAACTTTTTTAGTTCACGTACCGGTTTGCAAACTTAAGTGTAAAACTGAGTTCCGGAATTGACAGAACTTTTTCAGTTTGCGAACTGGTTCGGAAACCTTAAGACTTTACCGGTTGCGGAGTTCACAGAACCTTTTTAGTTTGCGTACCATTTTGGGTACTAAACTGGTTCAGGAACATAGAACTGTATTGGTTCACATACCGGTTTGAATACTTAAACCCGGTTCCCGTACCACAGTTCCAAAATGGTTTGCATAAGAATATGCATACCTATCCGGATCACGAATCAAACAGATTTTCCCATGATGTGCATACGAATATGCGTATCACACAAATCTGTAAGTCAATATATATAGCTACTCCGCTATGTGTACGAATACATGTAATACGACTTCAGACATATAACGGCTATCTCAGTTTGTAAGACAGATAACACCGTCTTATATTCCGAATATAGTAGTTCTATATTTCTCTCTAAATCAATTCGAAACATTCCCGAATAACATCAATGACACATATCACTGTTCCAGGCTATTTTCGAATAATAAACTTGAGTCATAATTTGGTTCCGAATAATAAATTGTTCTCCACATAAATTGATCAAGTATGAACAAATGTTCATTAAGCTTAGTACGTCATTATATTTCGAGAAATTTGTAAACCAAAAAATTAATTCTCGACTTGAAATTCTTGTCTATGAAAGCTAGTCTAATTAGTTATGTGACAGACATATCAAGGATAGAAAAGTGAATATAACTTGAGAAATAGGTGGTTCAGTATTTACTTACCTTTTGTTGATGAAGTTCTCCAAAAGCTTTGGTTGATCTTCGCCTTCAAACGGTAGAACGCAAATGATGACTGGTTCGTTTCTCAACTACCTCCATCCTAGACCGAGATTTTACTAATTGTAGACTAGAAATCTAGATATAGTTTTGAAAACTAAATTTGACTACAAGCTTGAGATAACAACACTTGTGAGTTCGACCGAGCAATGCTCTAACAGTTTTGTTTCAAAACTAATTCGTGTTATGATTTGGTCCTTTCAGAACTCTGATATGATGTTAAGTCTGTAAAATTAGGATGGTTAGTCAAGAGCTGGTGGAGCAAATATGGAGGCGGTGATCATGTAATGAAATTGAAAAATTATGTAAGTGTTTATGATATCTAAAATCAATTTTATTAGTGTATCCTCATGAGGACATTACATCTTTTATGAAAAAAATATGATAACCTACTATAAAATCCGACTGAACAGGTTATCTTTTTAGTAACTACTAAACATACTAAAATAAAAAGAAAATTTTCCCCTCCCCTATTCCCTTGAAAAAAAATTGACGCGAAAGGGCATAGAGTCACAAAAAATGGATCAAATATAAGTAAAAGAAAATCAAAAGAAAATAAAGAAATTTGCGTTTCCTCCATAATAAAGAATGCTAATTTGCATTACGTCCCCCGAAGATTCAAAATTAGCATTTCCTCCTATCGTCAAATACTCCGTCTGAATTTCAGTTGGATGAGTCTGCAAGAATGAACACGTGCGATTTTTTTTAGTGAACTACCTAAAATACCCCTCATACACCAGGGCAACTTTGGAGAGAGACGGTATTGAAATAGACAAATGTTGGAAAAGACAAAATAAAATTAAGAACCTTTTTTTTTTTTTGAGATGGGAAAGGATAAATTTAATAACTAGAAGATGTAGTACAATAGATTTACAATTTCATTTTTATCAAAAACATTAGAGTCAATGCTAGATTTTTGAACCTTTTGTTGCAATTAAGTTGACATATGCCGAAGGTTTTTGATTTTTGCTTCCTTGGCGATGTAATGTGCTGCTGAATTATACTTCCTAACAAATAATTTCACCTGAGCCTGAGGTAGATCACTCAAAATTATCTTTGCTTTCTTCGAAGTGTTTTCCGCTGTCCATGAAAATTCTGTACTTACCTTGTTGATGTTGTCTGCTAGGGCTTTGCAATCCGTGACTATTGAAACGCTTGACAAAATATTTTCTTTTAGACAAGTAACTGCCTTTAGTAATGATTTTGTTTCCGCATGTGAGGCCGATGTAGTCCACTCCGACCCCGCTGATAGAATTGTAAAAGTCTCATGGTCCGCTGAGTATAGAATAAAGGAATAACCCATCGATAAATCTTCTTTCTCAAAAGAAGCATCTATAAAGATTATTCAATTTGTATTTAGGTTAGATTAGGAGTAATTGATTGAGCTTTTCTTTTGGGAAATTATATCCTTTTGAAGGGTTTTTGCTATTGTTCTGGTCTATTAGATTAACCTGATTTGGATTTATTTTCTCAAAAATGACCGAACATCTATATTTTCAGATGAACCAAAGTATTGTGGATATTTTTTCCGCTAAAAAAGCCAACTCAGGTTCTGTAAGCCACCCTCTAACCCAAGAATTAATCGAGCCTGTATTGCTTCTCCAGTTCCAATTATCAAGGGAAAAACCAAACCAAATGGCTTTAACATAAGGGCACGCTCTGAAAAGATGATGTTCAGTTTCCTGGGTTTGATTATTACACATCTGGAAATGCGGGTCAATAGTTGGATTGTGTGCTCCAAGTCTGGAAGAAGTTGGAAGAGTTTTTTGTGTTAGTTTCCAGATAAGAAGTCTTATTCTTGGGATTGCTTGAATTTTCCAAATCTTTTTCCAGGGAAAATCCAAAAGGATGTTATTATCTTGTTCCTGCTTAGCTAGAAAATTATAGATATTCTTGGCCGAGAATTTCCCTGAAAATAATGCTTCCATCTAATAATATCTTGCTCTTGTCTCCTTGGATCTATAGCTTGAATTTTTTTCCTATCCTCTGGTCCAAAGTACTTGTTTAGTTTTTCCTGATCCCATTTATTTTGTATCGTTATTAACTCTTGAACCATTAATATTGGTGCCGGATCTTGTAAATTGGGAAGTTTGGGGACTATATCTGCAGTAGGGATCCATCTGTCCTCCCAGATTTTTGCCGACGCTCAGTTTTTCACTTGCCAGACAAAATTCCCCTCGATCAGTTCTAAACCTTTTTAAATGCTCGTCCAAATCCACATCAAGTTCGAAGTCCTAAAGGCTTCTAATGGGTGTGAGTTTGGAAATTGTTAGAGCAATATTGCTCGGTCGAACTCGCAAGCGTTGCTATCTCAAGCTTGTTTTTCAAGTTTAGTTTCCAAAACTATAAGTCTTGATTTCTAGTCTACTTATAGCTAAGTCTCGGACTAGGATAGAAAGTGTAGTTGAGCTCTAGACTCCACGGCGATCATCATACAAAGACGAAGAACTACTCAAGGAACTGGTGGAGCTTCATCGACTAAAAGGTATGTGGAGACTTGAACTTATCTATCACTCAAAAGTCTATCTACTCTATCTCCTATCTTGAGACAAAAGTTGTATTTCTATATAGACTTCGATTATACACATTTTCTATTTCGAGCCGAGTTTATCTCGCTTATTTATTTCTCGAAATATGTGTTGGTAAGCTTTCGCTTTGGCCAAGTTCATCTTTACAAGTGACGAAAGTCATGTTGATTATTTCAATATCTTGAAAATCGCTTTGATGAAGAATAGTGTGTGAGTAACCTCTATTTGACATCCTCTAAGAATGTTTCAATGATTGAAATGAGAGTTTAAAATATATAACCTTGAATGGATATAAACATTGTATGTGAACTCATACTTGTGTAATTCCAAAATCCTTGAACCAAAGTATGCGTACGTTGCTGCTCAGGATAGCCGAAACTAAAGTCCGCGTACCTGTACGCATACTGTCGGAAGTTCACGTCCCGTGAAATTCTGCTGGAGTTTGTGAACTGAAAACAAACTTAATCAGGGTACTTAAGTATGCGTGTATGCGTACAGGTATGCATACTTGAGTAGGTTATTTTCTAAAAACGGTTTATTCGTGAACTTAAACTTATATAAACTAAGGAATGCATATTTGCAAACCATGGCTATAAAGTTCATGAATTGATTCGAGTGAATCAAAATCGTTTTGCTTCGATTGTGTCTTGTATACTTCTATGAGATCTAAGCAATTGAACAACTCTCTAACTAGTTCTTTTGAGTCATTTGAACTAGTTATGGTGAAGATGAATATTGTTGATATGAAAGTGATCATATGGCTAACCACTTGGTTAACTACTGTTGAACCAACTAGGTGTACACGTTTAGGTACGGTTACACAAACCTAAATGAACGTGCATTTCATTTGTGTATAACAATCTAAGTTCGATCTAACGGTTGAAAGATATTAGCTTGAATCTAATCAGGTTTTCATCTAACGGTGAATATTGAATGCTTTGTTACCAAGGTAACTTAGATTGCAAACCCTGATTTGGAAGACTATATAAAGGAGAACTCTAGCAACTGGGAAACCTAATCCCCACACCTCCTGTGTGATACTAGTTGTATAAGCTAGAGTCGATTCTCCTTTAACCTTAGGTTTCTACCGAGACCATGTAGGTTAACGACTTGAAGACTTCATTGGGATTGTGAAGCCAGACCCAACTATTTTCTCTGTAGTTGCGTGATCTGATCTTGCTGATTCCATCGTATTGAGTACAATTGAAATAATTGACTCGAGATTAATTTCTCCGATAGGCAAGATAAAAGTAATCACAAACATCTTCGTCTCATCGTTTGTGATTCCACAATATCTTGTTTCGCTAGTCGATTAAGATTATTGTGAGGTGATTGATAATTCTAGGCTGTTCTTCGGGAATATAAGTCCGGGTTATCAATTGGTTCATGTTCACCTTGAATTATCAAAAGACGGAACAAAACTCGTAGGTATTTCTGTGGGAGACAGATTTATCTATTCCTGTAGACTTTTCTGTGTGATACATATTTGTTTATTAAAGTCTTCGACTTTGGGTCGTAGTAACTCTTAGTTGTGGGTGAGATCGGCTAAGGGAATCAAGTGCGTAGTATCCTGCTGGGATCAGAGATGTAAGGAGCACAACTGTACCTTGGATCAGTGTGAGACTAATTGGGGTTCAACTACAGTCCAGACCAAAGTTAGTTTGTAGTAGGCTAGTGTCTGTAGCGTCTTAATACAGTGTGTGTTCAATCTGGACTAGGTCCCGTGGTTTTTCTGCATTTGCGGTTTCCTCGTTAACAAAACTTCTGGTGTCTGTGTTATTTCTTTTCCGCATTATATTTTGTTATATAATTGAAATATCACAGGTTGTGCGTTGAATCAATCAATTGGGAAATACGACCTTTGGTTGTTGATTGAAATTGATTGATACTTGAACATTGGTCTTTGGTACCGTTCAAGTTAATTTCTCTTGTATTCAATTAGACTCGCAGATTTCTATTTGCTTGAGTAACTATTGAATCGAGAAATTGAGATATAACTCTTTGATATACTTTTTATTAAGATTGAGTCTGACTGTCTAGTTGATTCTCTTAAAAGTATATTGGAGTTAGTCCATACAGATTTCTAAGCAAATTATTGGGTGAGGTTGTTGTACCCCCACTTTTTCATAAATATTTGGCTTTAAGAAGTTGGACGCATAATTGATCTTGTTCGGTAATCAATCTACTAGTAAGTTTTGGATACGCTTGTAGAATGGATTTAATCAAGACGGTCCTACCTGGTCGGGATAGAAGTTTAGATTTCCAGCATTGTAAAGTGGAATAGTACTTTTTGTAGAAGAGACTCAAAATTGGCTTTTCGATTCTTATCAAAGAAGAGAGAGATACCCAAATATCTATCATTTTTAGTCATTAGGGGGACTTTTAGAATTTTTTCTATAATTTTCCCAATTTAAGAACCTATAGATGATTTCCTTGGGTTCCCCACGAGGCCACGAACAAGCTTTTGAATTCTGATTTCCGCACTCGAACGTTTCTGTTGGGATTTTGTTTTTGGGAGAGGACGGTAAGGCATAATATAGTTTACTTGGTCAAAGTTGGCACACATTTTACCCAGTCGTTTACATGGCGTCTATTAGAGACATGCATGGACATGCTCTTATATGCTACTGAAGTTCTGGGTGAAGGGAAATGTCTATTTAAATTTTCTGCTTTTGCTCCGAGTACTTTGTTATGAATCAAAGAGTTGGATTGAATTAACACATACAATAACCTACTCTTTCCAGAGGAATGAGCCTAAATTTCATTAATCTCTTTTCTTCCTACCAGATTCAACAAAATCATTGGGAATAATTACATTAATCATTCCTCATACTCTCAGCTTTCTTCTGTAGCCGTTAGATCTCTCTACCTACTAATCCCGTGACTAAGAAAGACAGATAAGATAACCATGGAAATAAGGACACGTACACACCTAATTTGACCAATCATCTAACTAGGGAAGTGACTATTCAGATCACTCAAAAGTTAGCCAAAAGTCATATGGCTGATTCACTAATAGGCATATGACAATACCCTCCCCATTTAAACATACTTGTCCTCAAGGATGAACTCAGGAAATTGAGCATGAATGTGTGAGATGTCCTCCCATGTTTCATCCTCAGGCTGTGAGTTTGACCACTGAATAAACACTTGGTGAACTGCAACGTCCTCTTAAGCTTTCTCTATGGACTAGAACAACAACAGGCAGGACAATGAAGGCTCCAGAAGTATCCACCAAAGGAAGATAATTAGAAGGAATCATGTGTTGACCAATCTTATTCTTTAGCTGAGATACATGAAACACAGGGTGTATTATGGATCCAATTGGTAGCCTTAACTTGTAGGAAACAGTACCAACCTTTTGTAAGACTTCAAAGGGGCCATAATATCTAGCTGAGAGTTTAAGGTTTAGTATAAGAGCCACAGATAACTGCTTGTACGGTTGTAATTTAAGAAACACCCAGTCTCCCACATTAAAAGATCTGTCACATCTGGAGTTATCAGCATAAAAATTCATCCTGTCTTGAGCCTTGAGTAGGTCCTCTTTTAGTAGCTGCAACATGTGGTCTCTCTCTTGCAAGTACTCTTGAACAGAAGCAATTGTTGTAGTAGAGTGGACATGGAAAGCAAGATCTGGAGGGAGATAACCATACAAGGCCTGAAATGGTGTCATCTCAAGACTGGTGTGATAATTGGTATTGAACCACCATTCAGCTAGAGACAACCAATTAGCCCAAAGTTTGGGATTAGTACCAGTCATGCACCTCAAATACTGCTCCAGGCATGCATTAGTTCTTTCTGTTTGTCCATCTGACTGTGGATGGTAAGATAAACTGAGATGTAAAGAGGTGCCTAGAGATTTGAACAGCTCCTGCCAGAATTGACTAATGAAGATCTTGTCCCTATCTGACACTATAGAAGATGGTAGTCCATGTAGCTTAAAGACATGATGCATACATTCTTTAGCTACAGAAGCAGCTGTGAATGGATGGCTGAGAGCAATAAAGTGGCTATATCTTGTTAGCCTATCAACAACTACCAGTATAACAGAGCAAACCTTCAATGAAATCCATAAAGATATGTTTCCAATCAGCATCTGGTATAGGCAATGTCTATAGGAGGCCAGCAGGAGCAGAGTGTTCAGATTTGTTACATTGGCAAATATCACAATTGGCTACAAACTGGAGAATATCTTGTTTCATCTTTGGCCAGAAGAAATAGAATTTGGCCCTATTATAGGTACCTAGCATCCCTGAGTGGCCACCAACAGCTGAGGCATGTACTGACTGCATGATAGAGGTTCTCATATTATTACCAGCACCAACATATAGTCTCTTTTTGTACCTGAGAATGCCACCTTGCAAAGAGAACGATTGATGTGCACCACTGATGAGTAGTTGAGCCATTAACTGCTGAACAATTGTGTAGCTACTGAGGATATCTTGAGACCACTGAGGTTGAGACAAGGAGATGGCAGAGCATTCATAAGATTGAGGAAGTCTTGACAAGGCATCTTCTACAGTGTTATCCTTACCCTTTTTATATTGAATCACATAATCTAACCCCAAGAGTTTCATAAGTCATTTTTGTTGCAGAATAGATGTCATTCTTTGCTCCATGAAGAATTTTAAGCTCTGGTCATCAGTGTTGATAATGAACTCAGTGTGAGAGAGATAATGTCTCCATTTTTGTACAGCCATAATAATAGCTAGGAGATATTTTTCATAAGTAGATAAAGCAAAAGCCTTGGGACCAAGAGGCTTACTGAAAAATGAAATAGGTCTGCCATGTTGCATCAAGACAGCACCAAACCCCCTAGTGCATGCATCAGTTTCCAAGACAAACGGAGAAGAGAAATCATGCAATGCTAGGACTGGAGTAGTTTGTCATAGCCTTTTTGAGGTCTTGGAAGGCTTGTAGTGCAGTGGGAGACCAAACAAAAGAGTTCTTTTTAAGCATGTCTGTAAGTGGCTTGCTAATATTTCCATATCCTTGGATGAATCTTCTATAATAACCAGTGAGGCCCAAAGAACCCCTCAATTGCTTCAAATTTTTGGGTTGAGGCCAAGTTCGCATGGCATCCGGCTTCTCAGGATCAACAACAACTCCACTAGAAGATATAAGATGACCCAAGTAATTCAACTGAGGTTGAGCAATACAACATTTCTTGAAATTAGCAAAAAACTGTGTTGTCTTAATAAGTCCAACACTTGAGAGAGATGTAACAAGTGTTCTTCAAGGGACTTGCTGTAAATAAGAATGCCATCAAAAAATACTAACACAATCTGTCTAAGGAATGGCTGAAACACCTTATTCATGAGATATTGAAATGTAGCAGGTGCATTTGTAAGGCCAAATGACATTACCTTGAACTCATAATGTCCATGATGAGTTCTAAAAGCAGTTTTGTAGATGTCCTCAATGTGCATTCTAATTTGATGATAACATGCTTTAAAATCCAATTTTGTGAAAATGGTAGCTCCATTTAATTCATCACGTAGTTCCTCAATAAGAGGAATGGGAAACTTATCCTTAACTGTCATATCATTCAGTTTTCTGTAGTCTACACAGAATCTCCATGAGCCATCCTTTTTCTTGACCAATAAAATGGGTGCAGCAAATGGACTGGTACTGTCTTGAATAAGGCCAACATCTAACATCTCTTGAAATAATTGTTCTACCACAGCCTTCTAAATGTAGGGACATCTTGTTAGAGCATAGCTCGGTTGAACCCACCAAGCGTTGGTATGTCAAGTTTGGTTGTCATATTTTAGTGAACCAAAACTCATTTAAAGAGTCGCTTGATTATGTACAAAAGTCAACTTCGTATAGGTTAGCTTGAAAGTATTAGGATGTGAGACATTACAAGTATTGCGAAGACTTGAAGAAGTGAAGAAGTAAGGAGCTACAACGACAACATCATCCTTCCACTTGAGGTTAGTGATATTTGATTTGAACTGTTTCATTCCCTAACGTATCTTTCAAGTCGTGCATATTGAAAACATAACTGCGAAGCATGAATGATTACACTCTAGTTAGACGTAGTATTAAGGAATATAATACGAAGTATAACACTTATCTTTTGAACTTCGTATATAAGACATCGACATAATCGTTTGAATGCTATTGTGATTATGTATGGGTATGAGGTGAAGATTTCATCCTAGGAAACAATGTTTTACATTAGTTTAAAGGAAGTAAATTCATGAACTTTTTTCGTTAATCGAAAGGGAAATCGCTAGGCTTATTGGTATTGTTATTCGTTGCATATCTTTTGAACTACCAATATGTGTGATTAGTATAACCGCTAATTACTTGTTTATGTTCTTGGTAAAACTATTCACAAGGCCTGATTTTTGTATTGGTATGACTTTTATTAGTGAAACCGATCTTAAGTAATCACCTGAGATGGTATGATCGATTTAGTGTTATTGCATTTCTAGCAAACTAATCCTTCGTGACAGCAAACTTCCTCGGTTGTGTTGTTACTGGTGAAGCCGCCTATTCGGAGAGGAGAGTAACCTAATTAGGCGAAATCTCTTACGGCCGCTCAGTTTAAAGACTTCTTTGGGATTGAGAAGCTCTATTAGTACCGTTGGTGGAAAACTAGATAATTGCGGTTTATTATTAGTTTTCGATTGATTTGATTGACTAACGGTTGTTGAACTTTGATTGCACCTAGTTTGTTTATGCCTGAGAATCTTATCTTCTGATATAAGATTCACTCAAACTAGATCGAAGTTTCGACGGGGATCTTTAGACTATTTGTAGATCTAAAGACGTCTTGTGATAATCCATTGTTAACAGACTCCATTCGTACGTGATTGATCACAAGAGATTCAAGTTGATTGTGTGCAGGTGTTTATTGAAGATCTAAGAAGACTTTGAAGATTTCTGATTTGGGTTCATAATCTTTGGTGTGCACAATACTTGTTTCGGTTAAAGAGGATCCAACTATAATCGGTTTATCCTTGTGGTAGATTGGATTGATTAGTTGAGTAGATCTGCATCAATACGTTTCTTTGTGATTCAAGGTATTGATTACAAAATCTAGATGATTACTTCGGTAATTGTTAGTAAATAGATCTAAGGACCTGACAAAGGAGTTTATTGAGATAAACAGAAGAGCCTTTTGTCGAACTCACATCACTTGGTTGAAAAGAGTTGCTACCAAACAGATTTGGTTTTCCTTTACTGTTTGGAATATGAACCAAAGGAATTGTTCCAAGTACGTGACTTATTTATAAGTTGGAGGCGTGGGAATACATACGAAACTAGGTGAACTATAGGTTTAGTTGCTTAGTCTCAACTATACGAAGTTGGTTTGATTTTGTATAACGGCTTAATCCTGAGAGTATTCAATTTTGCACAAGGTCCCGGGGTTTTTCTGCATTTGCGGGTTCCTCGTTAACAAAATCTTGCTGTGTTTTTTACTTTTCTATTTCCGCAATTATAATTGTTTTTTATTATAATTAGAACTAAAATACACAAACGTTAATTCCTATTTACTTCATAGTAATCCTATTGTGTTTGGTTAAGTCCGAACCTATTATCAAGTAAACAAACTTCGTTGTTGTATTGTCTCGATCTTGTATCCATAGACGATCACACGAAGTGTGAACCGATTAGTTGTATTGTCTCGACTTAGTCCATAGACAATCAGTTTCGGAGAAAGGACTTATAGGTGGAAAAGTTTTAGATTGAGGTATATTTGGGTACCCTCGTCTTTTCAATGGGTATCAGAGCAGGCAAACATGAAAAGATCTAACAATCTGTATTTGGTGCGATCCAACCTATAAGAATGAACTCGAGTTCTCACGAATCTACTTCAATTAACGTACCGCCAAGATTTGACGGAACAAACTATCTATGGTGGTCTTCAATCACCATCAATAATTTCCTATGGTTTGTTTCCTTCTATCATTCGTTTCCTTTTGAAGACTTGCTAATGGGTTATCGTTGTTTGCAGAAGTAATTAGGTGTTGAAGTGTTTTTCATGGATCGGAGTCTGGTGCGGTTGTTTAATGGTGCAAAAGTATGAATGGTGAGACTGAGAGGACCGGTATCACCACAGTAAAAGCACTATTGTCATTCAATCAAGGTACCATTGTTGTTGCAATCCATGGAAAGGTGACAACTTACCCTATTATCCCTCTACCAATGGATTATTATGTTTATAATTTTATTCCCAGAACTTGCATTCCTTAGGACAAAAGAACTCATTTAGTCTTTTAAATAAATTTACGTAATAAAATTTATTCCATGGAACTTGGAATTACTCACGGATATGGATTGATCAATGTATATTTAGAAAAAGAATAAAAGTTATTATTGAATGGGCTAGGTGGATTGGATGATAGTTTTATCTAGCAAAGTTATTTTGAATTTCGGCTTTAATCTGCTATGAGATCTTTTCTTCAATCACGAGACTTTAATACATGGCTATTAGTCGTCGATGGTTATATTCGTCCAAAGATAGAAAATTCGGAAACTGAGTTTAAACGCTTAGTATATTTTTCAAACGAAGAAAAGGCTCTTGCAAAGTAGAATTCAGATGGTTTGAATGTTATAATACATGCTATAAGTAGTGATCTACATCATCATGTATCAACATGTCAAACTTCGAAAGAAGCTTGGGATAATCTTCAAATCTTATTCGAAGGAAACACTTCATAGAAAGAAGCTAGACTTCAAACTCTTACGTCCGATTGGGAAAACCTTCGAATGGATGATCAAACGAAATCTTGTACGAAGGAAACTTTGAACCGATTCCGTGTATGTGATATTAAGGAATACAACTTTCAGTCACTTGACCGGAAACTTATACTTCTTCAACATAATATGGTAAAAATATTGAAAGAAGTTTCTTGTCTTAAAAAACTGAAAGATCATTCCTCAGTAAAAAGACAGATTATACCACTACCCGATAAGATCAACTCAAAAGAATCAGAGGAAAGAGTTGATAATCGCTTCTGGAAAAAGGTTCCTTCTCACCCATATCGAAATAATTCTTGTTTTGATGAAGAACGACTCCAGAAGAAAGGGAAAGAGGGAATCTCTGCCAAAAGAAACAATCAGGAATTTCCGATAATTGTTTTAGATAATCACACTGATGTGGATCATAAGGAAGTCCTTAGAATGAGAAAATCATATGAAAATCTCCTTGAAAGAATTGAGAGAGATTTATCTATCTCTGAGAATTCTCACATCAGTACAACTTCTCCATATGAATATATCTCTAGAGTTAGAAAAGATCATCATCTTGGGAGAAAATATTTTGGGCAGAAATTCCCTAAGAGAAACATGAACTATGTTTCTGATACTCACTGTAAGCTAGAAAAAGCTTACTCCGATGCAACTTAGTTGTATCAAAATTGTGCACTCTCATCCTCTTTCGTGCTCTTATTCATGGATGGGAAAGGCACAATAAAACTGGAGCACATTTGTTTGTGTAGTTGTTTATCAGAAAAATGGATAGTTGCGAATCCATGGTTGTCTGAAAAATGTTCATGATTAACATGATCTTCCAAAAATAGGTTTTATTTAGAATTTTCGAATTTTAATAAACCTTCCAGCTAGGGCTGTCAATGGATACCGATTATCCGAAATCCGATACCGATAATCCGTTAGCCGTTTTTGCTACCATCCGACATAGCGGTAAACGGATATCCGATACCGATAAGCTAACGGATAATCTCTTCTTAACGTAACGGTAGTGGAACCGTGTATTTCCGTTAGGTTTAGTTCCGTTATCCGGAAACGTGCGTACTGCACGTGTAAACTCTTACACCTATGGTGTATTTGTCGAATGAATCTCATTCAATTCATTCTTCACTTCAGTTTTATCGGCACAACAGAGAAAAAAAGAGAAAAAACCTAAAATCATCGTCTTCTCTGCCTTAAAAATCATCGTCTTCTCTATAGAAATCATGTGTGACTACTGATTAGAAACTAGGGTTTTCTTCTTCAATTTCCTTTGTTTAATTTAAATATTCAAAACTCAATATTCAATTTAGGGTTTCTGAAATTAGGGTTCACAATTTCATATTTGTGAAATTAATCATGTCCCAAAGCGAAAGAGGAGCATCAAACCATGTTAGGTCTTCACAAAATCTCTCATTTTCAGTTGCATCACATTTACCTGCTGCTGCTGCATCCAACCAACTTCAAGGTTCTAGAATTAATTCAACACCTGCTTCTGTTACACCTGCAATTCGTACTAGAGAAGAAGAAGAAGAACAAGATGTAGAAGTAGATGAAGACCCAGTTATAGCTGAAGAGAAGAAAAAACTGCGCTCAGTAAGGTCTGATGTATGGGTTGATTTTGATAGGAAAATTGGAAAGAAGGTTGTAAAAGGGAAGGAGGTTGGGATACTTATATCTGAATGCAAACATTGTCACAAGAAGATACCTGCTCCCAGTAACCAAGGAACCAGCCGCTTGCATTACCATGCTAGAATCTGCATAGAAAAGCCTGAGAATAAGAAAGGACAAAGGAAGATTACTTCTGTCAGAACAGGTAATGCTCAAACCAAGTTAGCCAATTGGAAGTATGATGTTGTTGTTACTAGGACACTAGTTTCCAAAATGATTGCTAAACATGGTTATCCAATCACTATAGTTGAGCATCCTTATTTTAGAGAGTTTGTTAAGTCTTTGAATCCTACTGCTAAGCTTTACATTAGGAATACAGTTAGGGAAGACATCATGAGACTAACAACTGAGTTCAAACTGTAATTACAAGAACAATGTGAGAATATTACATCTAAATGTAGTTTAAAAACAGATATGTGGTCATGTAAGCATACAAAGGATGGTTATTGCTGTGTGACACTGCATTACATAGATGAGGAGTGGAAACTGATTCAGAAAACACTAGCATATACTTTAGTGCCATCACCACACTCTGGAGAAGTTCTAGCATCTGTAGTGAAATCAGTGTGTCTAGATTGGAACATAGACAATAAGCTTTTTGATGTAGCTGCTGACAATGCTAGCTCCAACAATGTTATGATGGAAAATCTGAAGAAATGGCTTGATAGCAAAGACTGTTTAGTTATTAATGGGGATATGTTCCAAATGAGGTGTAGTAATCATGTATTGCACTTGATTGTTGGGTGGGGAATGAGAGTAGCTGCTCCATTTATAGATGCAGTTAAAGAGTGTGTAAAATATGTCAAGTCAAGTCAGGCTAGAAAAGAGAGATTTGAATGTGCAATGGACCAAGTTAAGCTTCCTGCTTCAAGGTATGTGGGTTTAGATGTGGATACCAGGTGGAACTCCACCTTTAGGATGCTAAAGGATGCAATTTTTTGAGACAAGCTTTTGTTAGGCTAGCTGAATTGGATAATGACTTCAAGATACTACCATCTTCTAAGGAGTGGCAACAAGGAATACATATATGTGAATGTTTGGAATTGTTTGATGTCATTTCAACCAAATTTACTGGGATTAAGTATCCCACAACAAATTTGTATTATAATGGGGTGCAAGAATTTAATAGATGCATTAAGATCTGGGAATCAAGTGAGCATGAGTATATCAGAGACATGGCCAAGAATATGAGGATGAAATTTGATAGCTACTGGAAAGAAAGTAACACTTTGATGGGAATTGGAGTTGTTTTAGATCCTAGATATAAGGCTAGAAGGGTGGAGTTTGTTATGAAGAGAGTATATGGTGTCAATCACTATCAAAGTCACTATAACAAATTTGATCCTGCACTCAATGCTCTTTACCGTGCTTATGAAACAAACACCACAGTTCCAGATTATTATGATAGTGGAATGAGTTCAGCTGGAATGGAGATCTCTGGAAATACAACTTCATATGAATTTGGTTATGATGATTTTATTATGGAAAACAATGTCTTTGAGGTTCAGAAGTCAGAATTGGAGACTTACTTAGCAGAACCAGTTCTTCCTAAAGGCACAACCATTGAAGAAATGAGGTCAACTCTCTCAAGGATTGCAAGAGATATTTTGGCAGTTCCAGTGACAAGTGTAGCTTCAGAATCTATGTTTAGTATTGGTGGCAGGGTTCTCACATCTCACAGGAGTTCATTAGCTCTAGATCTTGTTGAAGCATTGCTTTGTTTGGGTGATTGGCTGCCAGATCTCACTCTCAGTGACAGTGATAGTTATGTTACTGGTAAGTTTCCTTATATCTTAATCTTTTATTTGCAATTTAGATGCTTATTGTACTGACAATGACATTGTCACTTGCCAGCTTAAAATGTCTAACACTTTTGATTTTCCTTTCAAAATGCAGAAGTTCAGGACTAAGGAGTAAGGTGGAATGCATTTGCAGATGCAGTTGGCACTTGGCAGTGGAGAATCTGGAGATGGAGGAGGAATGCATTTGCAGTTGTTGCAGCAAATGAAGATGGAGATGTCTTTTTTTTTTGTGCAAAAAACATGGTTTTTTATTTTGCCAGAACATCTGAAGATTCTGAACTTGTTTTCTTGTGTGGCATGAACATCTGTATGTCTTTTTTTTTTGGTGTGGCATGGATTTAGAACCTGTTTTGTTGGATTTAAAAGTTGTTCTATGTATTTGTTCTGTGTTTTTAGCTTGTTTTGTGTTTGTCCTGTGACATACCGGATGGTAACGGAAAAATATCTGTTATCCGGTAAGTCCAACGTAACGGTAACGTTTTTGAATTTCCTATTTCCGTCGGAAATTAACGAATAACGGATATTCACTAACTTTTAATGGAAACGGCAGCGGCAGAGCCTTTATCCGTTACGTTAGCATCCATTGACAACCCTACTTCCAGCTTGAGAAGTTCGGACAAAGGAAATAAAATATATTCTTTAATATTTTCGGATTCTCCTGATATCTTTCGGTCTGAAAGTTGTCTGTTATTATAGAGAAACTATCTCTTTCCTGTATTCTGATACCCTGATCAATCCTTTATATATATATAACCGAGCATGCCTCCAATAACTCGCAGTATCTCAAAGGCTAATAAGGAGGAAGCTCAAAAGGTTAAAGATTGTCAAGGAATCAATACAGAGAGGAAGAAGAAAAACATATCAAATATCATGTCTGATACTGATAGTTCAGTTGGATTACAAGATGAGTCATGTATGTTGGCTTACAACCTACAAGATCCAACCAAAACCAAGTGGATTCGTTCTGATAGTATGACTCACTATATCCAAGGTTTTGAAGAACTGGAAACTAATCTCGTTATGACTGTTCGACATCAAGATTGGGTAAAAGAAAAGATTGAAGGAACAAAATGAGTTCTTGCTGAACTCAAGGTTCTAATTGAAGAACTTGAGAAACAAGAAGTGGTTGCAGACAAGTCTCTTGAGACATGCTTCAAAAGTTTGAACACTGAAGAAACCTCAGTGAACAACAAGAGCACCACTAAAGATTAAGTTATATGATGTAATACTTAATCCAGGAAAATAAACATCAATTTTTGATTTCTTTCAATGATTGTATTAGGTCTATTATGAATAAAACTATCTTATTATGAATAAAATTATTTGATTTATAATTTTTCTTGTGATAGTTTATGTTTACATAGCCTGTGCTTGAATGCTTTATCTTATTGCTATGTATGTGTATGGGATGTTTGATTTCGGTTTTCTAACCTTGATATTCGATCTCATATGTTGTGAACCCTTATGGTTTGGGTGACTTTTTGGTTTAGCAGATTAAGTTCTAGCCCATGTTGGTAGGCTTTATCAAAGGATCATGAGGGGTTCTAATTGAAACAATATGTGAAAAAGTCACAATATGTTGAATCGTTTGGTTTAGCATAAAAGCATATGTGTTTCGTGGTTTCAACTTTTGCTTGCAATAGTTAAAACCGGTTTTCAACCTTTCTCTGGTAAAGGTTGGTTGTTGTTATTCTTTTGTTTTGCATAAGGATGACAACATAATGATATTTCGATATCAATTCTCCCTGGAAGAAGATGCAAACATATTGGAGAAGAGGATGCGAAATTTGAGGTAACGACTTTGTTAGTTAATCGTTTTCCTGTTTAAGAAAAGCCTGAGTTTATTGCGTATATTTATTGCTTTTGCTTAACAAAATTTCGGTACAAATGATGTTTTAGTCCATTATTTGTGTATGGATGTGTGTGTGATTCAATTGTTTCCGGTTAAGAAAAACTATTGTTATCTTGCTTTATTGTTTGGTATCAATCGTTTAGGCTTACAAAATTTCGGTGCAATTGCGGTGCTTTAATGTCTATGTTGTTTCAATTGCTTCCGGTTGAGGTGAATAATTATGCAAGTTGATTTATTTGGTTTGTATGAATTGTTTATGGCTTAACGAAAGAAAAGGTTTATGGGATGAATTGTTTATTCCAATTCGATTCCGGATAAGAGAAACTAAGTTAATTATGATCTTAGTTAGACTTATCAAAGTGGAGGTTTCGGTTATTCAAGTCTAATCGAATGCCTTAACAAGGAATGCTAGTTAACTAACCTAGTACTTGTCTTGTTTAAAAGTTAAAGGTCTAAGTTATATGTATAATTAGAAACTGATGAGAAAATAGAGTTATCTTTATTTTGGTCTTATCGAACAAGCGATGTATTTGTACAATCGGTTTAGCAAAAGAACTAATGTGCTTAGTCAATTTTTGGTTTGCTAAACTATTAGGGAAATTTGCTTCGGGCAATTGTTTCCTTGGTAACATATCAAAACAAAATTACTTTGTAGTTTCGGTTTTGATATTGGTTATCAAAAACGGTGTGTGGAACCCTCGTGCTTAACTCTTATAGGTTTGCAAGTCTATTTTAAGATTTGTAAGATCCTTTCGGTTTGTCCTTTATTTGCTCGTTCCTTTGTCATTTTGTGACAAAAAGGGGGAGAAATATATGGAGTAAACAAGTGATACTAGTATTGATTTATATTGATTGGTATCACTAAGGGAAAGGACATTGGTGCTTAAACGTTTATCTAACGGAAGAGTAAAGAATATACTAAGGGGGAGTAGCATATCATATGATGCTTGTAGTTATATGGACTACAAAGGAATAACAAAGACGTGCAAATTGATAAAATCTACCTATCTAACCTTTAGGGGGAGTATTAGCTCTGTTATTATAATTTCAACAGCGGCATTTATGGATTGAATGTATACAGGTTATTGTGCTGTTGAATTTGGGAATCAAGCGTATGTGTAATGAATTCATGTAATTTGTTTATCCATATGATGTAAGAGTTTTGTCACTAAAATTGACAAAGGGGGATATTGTTAGAGCATAGCTCGGTTGAACCCACCAAGCGTTGGTATGTCAAGTTTGGTTGTCATATTTTAGTGAACCAAAACTCATTTAAAGATTCACTTGATTATGTACTAGATTCAACTTCGTATAGGTTAGCTTGAAAGTATTAGGATATGAGACATTACAAGTATTGCGAAGACTTGAAGAAGTGAAGAAGTAAGGAGCTACAACGACAACATCATCCTTCCACTTGAGGTTAGTGATATTTGACTTGAACAGTTTCATTCCCTAACGTATCTTTCAAGTCGTGCATATTGAAAACATAACTGCAAAGCATGAATGATTACACTCTAGTTAGACGTAGTATTAAGGAATACAATACGAAGTATAACCCTTATCTTTTGAACTTCGTATATAAGACATCGACATAATCGTTTGAATGCTATTGTGATTATGTATGGGTATGAGGTGAAGATTTCATCCTAGGAAACAATGTTTTACATTAGTTTAAAGGAAGTAAATTCATGAACTTGTTTCGTGAATTGAAAGGGAAATCGTTAGGCTTATTTGTATTGTTATTCATTGCATATCTTTTGAACTACCAATATGTGTGATTAGTATAACCGCTCATGACTTGTTTATGTTCTTGGTAAAACTATTCACAAGGCCTGACTTTTGCATTGGTATGACTTTTATTAGTGAAACCGATCTTAAGTAATCACCTGAGATGGTATGATCGATTTAGTGTTATTGGTATAACCAACTCTAGGCAGAGGGGAACCGATCCTATGAAGAGGTGCAACCGATCAAAAGGGGAAATTGATCCTTGTAAGAGGTGCAACACGTTTTTAGTAGATGGGGGAACTGATCCTATGAACATGTGAAACAAGTTTTTAGTGAAAGGGGAACCAATCCTATGGACATGTTCAGCAAATACAAGTAGTTACCATAAGTATGTGGGGAACCGATCCTAGTACCTAGTCAACCGAATTTTTGGAAAGCTAGCGTGACTATGCACAGTACTCATATGAAGGTAGAACTGAAACTTGTTTTGGTAGAACCGTGAAACCCATGATTTATGATTGAGTGTTCTTAATAAATCACATAGTTCTTGAAAGTCAGATGAACCAATTCTAAACTCGTTTGGAAGTGTTTCAAATCGGTTTCAAGATTGTAAGTATGAACGAGGACTTACAAAGTAAAGATGTCGACATACTTTGAACATGTGCAGTAACGCTTATCTTTTATTGTTCAAAGATATTCCTTAATAGCTAAAGGAAAATCCCGGATCGGAAAAATAAGTTGAGAATATTTTAATTAAGGTTTTTAATTTTATTTTTGGAAAATGAAAATTGGTAATGTGCATTTACTAATTGGAGATTTTCTAAGAGATTTTCGGTCAATGTTTGGACAAAGCATTTCCAGAAATTATGGAAACAGAATCTGGAATATATTGCATATCTTGAGAATATTTTCGATTTTGGAAATTCCTTGGTGTCCAAACTTCCTTGGTCTATAAATACCAAAGTTTGCATTTCTAGCAAACTAATCCTTAGAGCCAGCAAAACTACCTAGTTGTGTTGTTACTGGTGGAGCCGCCTATTCGGAGAGGAAAGTAACCTAATTAGGCGAAATCTCTTACGACCGCTCAGTTTAAAGACTTCTTTGGGATCGAGAAGCTCTATTAGTACCGTTGGTGGGAAACTAGATAATTGTGGTTTATTATTAGTTTTCAATTGATTTGATTGACTAACGGTTGTTGAACTTTGATTGCACCTAGTTGGTTTATGCTTGAGAATCTTCTCTTCTGATATAAGATTCACTCAAACTAGATCGAAGTTTCGACGGAGATATTTAGACTGTTTGTAGATCTAAAGACGTTTTGTGATAATATATTTTTAACAGACTTCGTTTTGTACGTTATTGATCACAAGAGATTCAAGTTGATTGTGTGCAGGTGTTTATTGAAGATCTAAGAAGATTTGAAGACAAAGAAAACTTTGAAGATTTCTGATTTGGGTTCATAATCTTTGGCGTGCACAATACTTGTTTCGGTTAAAGAGGATCCAACTATAATCGGTTTATCCTTGTGGTAGATTGGATTGATTAGTTGAGTAGATTGGCATCAATACGTTTCTTTGTGATTTAAGGTTTGATTGCAAAATCTAGACGATTACTTCGGTAATTGTTAGTAGATAGATCTAAGGACCTGAAAAAGGAGTTTATTGAGATAAACGGAAGAGCCTTTTGTCGAACTCACATCACTTGGTTGAAAAGAGTTGCTACCAAACAGATTTGTTGTTCCTTTACTATTTGGAATACGAACCAAAGGAATTGTTCCAAGTACGTGACTTATTTATAAGTTGGAGGCGTGGGAATATGGACGGAACGAGGTGAACTATAGGTTTAGTTGCTTGGTCTCAACTATACGAAGTTGGTTTGATTTTGTATAGCGGCTTAATCCTGAGAGTAGTCAATTCTGGACAAGGTCCTGGGGTTTTTCTGCATTTGCGGTTTCCTCGTTAACAAAATCTTGCTGTGTCTTTTACTTTTCTATTTACGCAATTATAATTATTTTTTATTATAATTAGAAGTAAAATACACAAACGTTAATTCCTATTTACTTGATAGTAATCCTATTGTGTTTGGTTAAGTGCAAATCTCTTATCAAGTAAACATACTTCGTTGTTGTATTGTCTCGATCTCGTACCCATAGACGATCACACGAAGTGTGAACCGATTAGTTGTATTGTCTCGACTCAGTCCATAGACAATCACTTTCGGAGAAAGGACTTATAGGTGGAAATTTTTTAGATTGAGGTATATTTGGGTACCCTCGTCTTTTCACATCTATAAGGCCTTTGAGAGGTAGATGTTGAATTAGGTTTTAAGGGAATCTTGTGGTCAATAACTCTGGTAGGAGGAAGTGTGGATGGTGAGTTAAAGACATCATCATAGATGTGTAGAAGAGATGTAATCTCAGGGGGTGTAGGAGCAATGGGTGTAGCTGAAATGGAGAAAAATTGGCTAATAATGGTAGGTGTGTGGTTTTTAATAAATTTGAAAAAATATTCACCACTGAGTAAGTTGCAAGAAGGCTTATCAGTGTGTCCTTGCAATGTAATATGTGAACCTTTATGCTGAAAAGAGACTTTAAGGTCAGCTAGATTGAAAACAACATCACCCAACCTCTTGAGCCAGTCAACACCCAAAACCATGTCACAACCCCCTAAAGGAAGCACTCTCAAATCACTAGTAAATTTGTAGCCCTGCATAGACCATTGTAATTCTTGACAGACACCATGGATGACAGTGGTGTCACCATTTGCAACAATAACCAACATTTTTCCAGTAGGAGCTATGTGTAATTGTAATTTCTCATCCAAAGAAGAATCTACAAAGCTATGAGTACTACCAGTATCAATCAAGACAAATATATCTTGATTGAGAAGTTTACCTGGTACTCTAGTTGTGCTTTGGGTAACAAGACCAGTCAAGGCATGAAGAGATATCTCCATGGTTGTATCTCCAGAAGTTGATGGAGAAGCTGTCTCTTCTTCAGATTCCTCAATAGCTAGAGAAGCAGTTCCTTCATCAGAAGCTACTAACATGAATAATTGTTGTGTTTTGAAGCGATGGCCAGGCTTGTAGAAAACATCACAATTATAGCACAACCCTTTATCCCTTCTGGCTTGCATCCGAGCAGGAGTGAGTCGTTTAATAGGTGGCAATGTTGGCTCAAGCTTATTTGGTGTAAGAGGGTGAGTAATGATAGGTTTATCAGAAGAGAAAGATGGTTTGGGTATATTGGTAAAGGGTGGTAATGAAGGCTTATAGCTTGAAGGTGGAGAGAATGAGCTAGTAGATGGTTGAAATTATCTGGGAAAAGTTTTGTAACTCTTGGATTGAGAATCAACTGAAGCTTGTTGTAATCGAGCTAAGTAAAAAGCCTCAGAATCCGAATTGGGTTTAAACATTTGAACAGGGTTACGGATTTCTTCCTTCAATCCACTGATAAAACTCATGGTGAAATAATCATCATATAGATTTCGATTGTTAGCCTTCATTATAGCTTTTATAGATTCGTATCTTTCATAGTATTCTTCCACAGTAGTAATCTGAGACAACTTATTAAAACTTCCAACATAATTATCATAGGCTACATCTTCGAATCGACAACAAACATCATAAGCAAAAGTAGACCAATCAATAAAAGATTTACCCTCTTGATAATCTAAGAACCAAGCATCAACCTTATCATCCAAGTGAATAGAAGCTATATCTACCTTCTTAGAGTTGTCGATAGAACTTAAGTAGAAATATCTTTCACATTTACGAATCCAAGCTCTCGGATTAGATCCATCGAAATGAGGAAAATCAATCTTAGGTTGGAGAGGGAAATTACCTAAAGTGAGAAGTAAACTAGAACGATGACCAGAATCACTAACTGAAGGAATGTTTTCAGTTTCACCGTTTGGATCTGGCTGAAATGGAACACCGAGATTTTTACAGATGGTAGCAAATTGAAAACTCCAAGTTTCTTCAATCGAAGTCATCTTGAGTTTGATGCCGGAGACATCTTTTTATAAAGATGATAAACGTTCTCCATCAAGCTTTTGCTGATGAGCAACGTCCTTTACTGTAGGTGCTTTCTCACCTCCTGTCATGAATCAAAACACAGGATTGAACTAATCTGATACCAAATGTTATGAATCAACGAGTTGGATTGAATTCACACATACAATAACCTACTCTTTCCAGAGGAATGCGCCTAAATTTCATTAAATCTATTTTCTTCCTACCAGATTCAACAAAATCATTGGGAATAAATACATTAATCATTCCTCACACTCTCAGCTTTCTTCTGTAGCCGTTAGATCTCTCTACCTACTAATCCCGTGACTAAGAAAGACAGATAAGATAACCATGGAAATAAGGACACGTACACACCTAATTTGACCAATCAGCTAACTAGGGAAGTAACTATTCGGCTCACTCAAAAGTTATCCAAAAGTCATATGGATGATTCACTAATAGGCATATGACATACTTTTGCACTCTGGTTAATCTTATACATGCTTTATACTTTTTTTTTTTCAGGAAAAGAGGGAATACCTCGTAAAATTAAATAGATTGACGGGCTCATAGCATGATTGATTAATATGATTCTCAGAAATTTGAGGATCATTTGTTGTTACAAGATTGATACAATTTCTAATGTAAAGATTGTGCAACGGATATGATATATGGCACCCATATATCGTGCACCCAGTGCACCCAACATTACGTGTTGTCCACGTTGGAAGCCAACTCGCCATCCTTTAATTTACCTTGTTTTCTTTTCGCCATAATCTCAATAAAAAGACCTAAAGGAAAATCAAACGATCTGAAGAATTTTTCATTGTGGCCTCGAATCATCATATATGATCTGATTTGATTGATGGACGAGATATGAATTCCTTTAATTATATTTCAATGAAAGACTCCTTTTTGTCTTGGGTTATAACTTATAAGGGTTCTGTAATAAAAAATAAATATAGGCTGGTTCTCTGTCTTTTCTTCAGAAAGGAATCATAACTTTCCATTAAAAAAAAAACAGAAAACTAAACTAAATCAAAATTAACCAGTCTTTGATGAAGAAATCAACACCTTGCAAAATCTCGATTGTTTTTTATGTTCTTTTTGCCTTTGAAAAAAATTTGCCAATTCGATTAGACTTTATGATGATTGATTGAATGCTAAAAACAAGAAGCAAATTTCAGAAAAGGGAGTTATTTGTTTAATCATGATCGTATATATCAAGTTTCAAATGCAATTTACTGGGTGATATGATAGGATCAACAATGAGATTTTGCTAATTTGGAGATCTCAGTTAAGAATTTTACGTGCCGATTAGATAATCACTTGAAGAGGCGAAGATGGAAAACGAAAAGTTAATCTCGAAAACCAAAGTGTTTGGATACCTACAGTGACACGTAATGTTGGGTGCACTGGGTGCACGATATATGGGCGCCATAACTTAGGTTGATTTTCTAATCTTATACCTGCTTTATACATCGATATGGGAAGAGTGGCGTAGAAAACTTAGGTTGATTTTCCATGTATATTTTATTTTAGGGTTGTTCATCGGACCTTTATTTGGTCATCTTTTGATCCTTTTGACCGCCAAACTAATCAATGACATTTTGAGATTTTTCAACAAATTCAGCCACCAAACTTTTTGAGACTTTTCTAAAGCAAGCAAAACGATCATGTGATTTGAATTCATTGTTGAAATTAAAGTTAAGATAATTATAAATGTAACAAAAGCTTACATAAACATTTTTCCAAATTCGGAAAAATGCATGGAAAATTACAAGTATACAGAAAAAATCGTCATTTTATTTTAACTTCTTTATCTTTTTTTCCCAACTTTCTTAAGCAACAACACTGTCATCCACTGTACCAAGTATGGCGTCTGTGTGTTCCTGGATTACCTTCCATGCCATACTTACATGCCGTTCTTCAGTGAGAGTTGCACCAACAGCAAACCGGATCATGTACACTCCTCCTACCACAGCATGAGTCATATATATACTGCCGGAGGCATTAACAGACTCAAGCAACTTTGAGTTTATCTCATTTGTTTTCTCCTCGATGCAACTGTAGTCCACACCATTATCACCTAATTTTCCATTGAAAATCGCAGCGGGTTTTAATCGAAAGCACACCATGGCGAATGTTCTAGGAACCACTATTTCAAATCTTTTGTCCATTGCTATGAGCCCGTCAAAATGCTTGGCCATCTTAACATGGCTCCTCAAGAAACTTCTTAGATTAGCAACCCCATAGCTACGAAGTACTAACCACAGTTTCATTGACCTAAATCTTCTGCTTAGTGCTATTTGCCAATCTTTGTAATCAATAACTTGCTTGGATTCAGTTGCCTTGTTCTTCAAATACTCAGGGTTGGTTGATAAGGCCTTAACCAGGGCGCCAGAGTCTTTAACCCATAAACAACAGCAATCCAAAGTAGTGAAGAACCATTTGTGTGCATTAAGACTAAATGAGTCTGCCTCCTCGACACCATCAATGAAGTGCCTAAACTCTGGGCAAATGCAAGCACTCCCAGCGTAAGCAGCATCTACGTGAACCCAGATACCGAATTGTTTTGCAACCTCACAAAGTGGCCCGATTGGATCGACTGCGGTTGATGAAGTTGTACCCACAGTAGCACACAGAAACAAAGGCACTAACCCGGATTCTATATCGGCGAGAATTGTTGAAAGAAGAGCTTGTGGAGAGAGCCCAAAGTCAGTTGCCTTAGACGTTGCAATAGCGCGGAAATTCTTCGGGTTTATACCGGCAATTTGAGCAGCCTTCTGAAGTGCACAATGGGTTTGATCAGAAGCGTAAACTACTAGCTTATTGATATTTTCCCTTCCAATTTTGTTGAGCATTTTATCTCTTGATGCAGTCAGTGTACATAGAATGGCTTCACAAGTTGTCCCTTGTAAAACTCCTCCACCTGAACTTCCTGCATTATCATCTGACGAAAAGAGGAATGACTTTGGAAGGTTGAGCATCTGTCCGAGCCAATTCATCACAATACTTTCCAACTCCGTTGCAGCTGGTGATGACATCCAGTTGAACCCAACGACGTTAAATCCAGTACTAAGCATTTCTCCAAGGAATCCGGCAACAGAACCACTAGAAGGAAAATAAGCAAAGTAATTCGGACTTTGCCAATGAGTAAGACCAGGGATGATATCATTTGTGACATCTTGAAGAATGGTCTCAATGGACTCGGAATGATTAGGAGCAGTTTCTGGTAGTCGTTTGCTGAGATAACCGGGCTCGACTTGGCTTCTAACTGGATAACTTTCTACATTTTTGTAATAATCAGCCAGGAAATCAATGATCATGTGACCTTGTCTTCTGAACTCATCAGGGTCTAGTGGGTTTTGAGAACATATTGACATGCTCTCAAGGTTATCAGTTGGAAGACTACCCATAATTCCCGACTTTGTTGCTACAAAATTAATGAACTACAAGAGAAAGAGAGATATACGAGTAGAGTTGGTTTCAGAGAGAGGTGTTGTGAAGCTTAGAGTAATGAAGAAATATGGAGGGTGTAGAAGTGTTTATATAGTAAAAGAGATTAAAGGGTAAAGAAAGGAGAATCGGCCTTTATTTGAAAAACGAGACCAAGTACGCGTTGTTTGGAGGGGAGGGATGAGGAACAAGGGGGAAGGTGGATTAGGTTGGTAGAGAATGACTTTTGATGAACGATTCCTAGTCAAACCTACTAAACATAAAAAACATATATAATATATATGCTCTAGTGATCAAATAAATGACGCATGATAGAGTTTTCCTTGCTGAAGAGAAGAAGTAGGTGAGTTCAATGGACAAATTAACACATTGTTAAGAAGATTGAGCATGCACCTAATGCATAAATAGATTAATATAATGCATCAGACTTATCAAATACTCTATAGAGTAGAAGATTTCTTGAATGTATGTGTAAAGGAAAGATGGCTGAAGAGATAAACTAATAAACCAAAATAAGTGGAGATGAAGTGGAAAACTGAAACTGAAAAAAAGAGGAAAAAAGAATGTAAAGTGGGAAATGCATTATGTATACGACCTAAACTAGACCCACCAATGAGTGTAGTAGGTGGAATCGGTGGATTTTCCTGGTAGAAGCATCAAGTAATTTCAGTCCAGAAAGGAAAACGCACAAGTAGTTATATGGACGTGTAAGTGTGTGGAACGTGTATCTGTGTTTGACCAATTCACTCCTTAGTCAATGGAGAGTCAAACCTGAGATTTAATACTAATTGTGAATATAGATGTTCACATTTACATGATACCTGATAAGAAATTCGAGCTATTTTCTAAGTTCACCTGATCAGGAGCTAGTTACGACGAAGTCACATACACACTTCTTGAAAAATATGCATGTTCTGTTTATGTCAAAATCAAATACTATGGAGAGATTGCTATGTATTGAGCACATATGAAACCTTCTGAGTGCTTTAACATCAAATATTGGCTGGGTAATATTTTAAGAAGTTCCCTATTATTAAGCTTCGTATTATTTGGTCTTCCAAACTTCATTACCGTGTCTGTGTGCACCAGGTGCGTCAAGATTGGATCTAAGGAAGGATGTGTAATGCTACTTGCGGGTATGATGTAATTAATCACCTCATATCTTCTCATTTGTATTAATTAGATTAGATAATTTTGGGCGAGCATGAACATGTGAAGACACAAATCCTGAATACAAATGGCCAGCGGCCAGCCAACCACTGAGTAGGCCGTAGCAGTCTAATTTACGGTTTACTGCTTATTTCCATTTTTGACAGTAATGGAATGTTTTTTATATAATATATATGCTTTCCCACAATTTTCTAGTTAGTAGTTGGTGGGTAAGAAACTTTTCCACAGTGACAGCAGGAGTGCTGACCTAATTAATAACCATGACTATTGCATGGAGGTTAATCAAACTACATATCGTTGAAGACCGGAGACTGGTACACTCCCATGTTGGTACTCCTTGCACCAGCCTTCCTTAACCAGAAAACACATATGAATACTCCCTCCGTCTCTAAAAGATAGGCAGGTTTACACACAAACCTGCCTATCTTTTAGAGACGGAGGGAGTAGTTTACGCGGAAAAAAAAAAAAACATTGGGCATAAATTTAGATTAGGTCTAAATATAACGAGGAAATTTCCAAAGGTGTCTAGTTTTAATTAGTTATTCCCAAAAATGTTGTAAATTACCAAAAATGTTTGAATGTGTACCCATTGCTTGACATTGTGTACCCAATACGATGAATCCACACCTATAATGTGTGCACATTATACCTTTTTTGGAATTTTTAAAAAACTAGACATTTTTAGAAAATAGCTTTCAGCAAAATTTGCGGAAACATCATCCATCAGAGGAAGTTATTATAACTTGTACGTTCCGGTTATTAGTTTTTGTGAGGTTTAAACCGAAAAAAATCAATAATTTGCATATTAATTGCGATACATTAACTTACATTTTAATCATATGGGTTTGTTTGTAGTTGTACTATATATATACGAAAAAACTACATCTAACATAATGTTAAAAGGGCTCATTACGTATAATTTGTATTTGTATCATAGAGCAGAGCCACTTATGGGTAAGTGGATTTGATTGCCCACTTGATTGCTTATCAATGGGTTGTCGAAACCTACCTAAATTTCTTTCTGCATATAGTTTTTGAACTCATAAGTCATGTTTTATTCTCATAGAGACATACCTAAAAAACTTCTTTGGCCAAGGTTGGAATTTTATGGATCACCAAGCTGGTGGCCAAAGGCCGTGGCAGATTTTATGAAACTATTTTTGAGACTATTGATGTACTGGCCAAGAAATTAGGTTGTAATAAGACTGTGAAACTCCCCTTAAATACATGGGCATGCATATTGGTGCTAGTTCTAGAAACACATCATGGTGGGATTCTGTGATCGAGAGAATGGAGCTAAAACTGACATTTGAATAAAGATGGTATTGTTCTTACTAAAAGTTGTTTATTCAGCCTTCCTGTTTACTATCTTCTTTTTTTAACTTGCCTGTCGGTGTAGATAAGAGAATGATCAAACTTATGAAAAAAAAATCCTTTGGGGACAGTGGAAGATGTTAGAGCACTGCTCGGTTGAACGCACAAGTTTTGCTATCTCAAGCTTGTTGTCAATGTTAGGTGATCAAAAATATATCTTGATTTCTAGTCTACTAATTAGTCAAGTTTCAGATAGGTTAGAATTGTATTTGAGTATCAGAGATCACCCTTGAAGACTAAATATCGACGAAGATATTTGGAGAACTTCTGTATCAGGTATGTGAAGACTGAACCATTCTATTTCACTCACTATATACCATCATTCTACTATTGAGCCTAAATCGTATGACTTATAGTAGATTCATAAAGAAGATGTTTCGAGTCAAGCTTGTCTTCTGAAAAATCTCGAAATATGATTTAGCAATTAGATGTTCAAAGGCCCTTAACAATATTAGTTCAATGAACTAGTTTGTAGATCAATCAAAAATTTCCCATGCAAATAATTGTATCACTTGGGAATGTTTCAAACATCATAAGTGAGAAGTATGAACTTAATGGAATTTCTGCTCAGGGTAGGTTGGCGAACTCAGTTTGCAAATCATAGATATCTGAGACACAGAAATACAGGAAGGTTGGAGAACCAGTTTGCAAACCACAAGTTCAGTTGGGTATAGTTCACGAAACCGGTTGGCGAACCGTGGTGAACTGATTTTATAAGTTGGATTAATTGGCTAGCAGTTGGCGAACCCGGTTCACGAACCGTAACACCCTGACTCGTGAACAAGCCTTACGGTTGGCAAATCGTTGTACCAACTGTCCCGACAATGTTTAGCAAATGCTCAAAAGAATTATTATTTTAATATGTTTAACATTGCCATAACTCTCTTAAACAATTCTAAGACTTCATTGATACTTAAACACTTATGTGTATGAAGTATGATTAATTTCTTAGGTGTTTAAATGAACATCAAATATCTTTTATTTCTTTGGCTAATTTTCCAAACCGAACAGTCATACACGGTTCAGTAACCAAACTTATGTGTATAGTCTTTTATTATAGTTTGAAAACTTAATTAGTTGGCTTGATTCTCAAGTTATCTTAGCTTGAATTCTAAGCTAACCCTGGTCTTTGAAAATTATAAATATAGCATATCTGTTAACTGAGAAAATTAATCCCTGACACTTTGTGTCCTAGTTGATTCTAGAGTCTCCTTTATTGACCTTCTAGGTCTACGACTAAAAAGACTTCGCTTGGGGATTCGTGAAGCCATCTGGTACGACTATCTTTATCTTGATATTTCGTGAATCCTGATCTTGTTTTCTATTATCGAGGTTTTCATAATCTCTTTCAGGCAAAATAGATAGTCTCACAAAGTTCTCTTCATCTCAGACTTTGTGATTCCTAAAGATAGATATCTAAACACTGATCTTAGTTGATCTTTCGACAATTGTTATTGAGTGGTGGTTAAGAATCTAGACCGCTCTTCAGGAGTCGTAAGTTCCGGATTTGTGAGGTTTGCTAGATTGTCTGTTGCAAACATATTTCCACACCTTGATCTTTGGTCTAACTGGAAATCATGTAGGATTATTTGTTAGAGGCAGATTGGTATCAAAAGTCTTCACTTCGGCTGAAGTAACTCTTAGGCTGTAAAGGACGTCAGCTAAGGGAATCAAGTGTGTAAAGCCTTGCGAGGTTCAAGACACGTAAGGAGTGCGACTGTAAATGAATCGCTTGGAGGGTGGATTCGGTCTCAACTACATTCCATTCCGAAGTCTGATAGTAGGCTAGCATATGTAGCGGCTTAATACAGTGTGGTATTCAATCTGGACGAGGTCCCGGGGTTTTTCTGCTATTGCGGTTTCCTCGTTAACAAAATTTCTGGTGTCTTGTGTTTTTCCTTTTCCACATTACATTGTTTATCTTTATAATTGGATTTACACAGGTTTCTACGTATTCAATTTAAGTAGATACGTCCGCCGGAACAGAGGGAGATTGGGACAAGTGGGGTCGGATTTTCAAATTTAGCTAAATTAGGCTTAGTGTTTTTGTAAGATACATATCTTGTGGGGGAAAATGCAGATGATAAATTACAACTCTATACTTAATGGGGGCAAATTATAATCTTGATTGATAAAGATACATCAAATATGACATAAATATGAAAATCGATATAAATTACTTTCTCTAATTTAATCAAAGTATTTTATAACTTCATTTTCACTCAAAAAAATAATTCAAAATCAGTTAAAATGCAAAAAAATCAGGCGAACTTCGGCCGCCTAACCGCCAATATAGGAAGACTTTTACTATTCAAATTTGCCCCCACATGAGAAGTTGTCTGGCTCTGTGACTTTATGTCTTCTTAATTGTAATCGGTTACGAGAATTGTTTCTTGTAGAATTCGTATCTTGAAAGATAGATAGCAAGTTTAATTACTTGGTAGAATTCCGATTGAATTATTTGGACAAGACTAGATTGATCTTGGATATTGATTTTTGAGATCATCCAGTACTCTGCTTAATAATCAGATTCACGGACCTTGTGTCTATATACATACTGATTGAGTAGAGGTTGAGATATTAACTTTATATACATATTATCAAGGTTCATTAAGTTGTTCTACTTGCAATTGTATTGAGTTTTGTCTATACAGGTTGCCGAACGAAAAAGTTGGGTGTATTTGGTATCCCATGCATTTTCAGAAGGTAAGAAGAAGATAGCATGGTTGCTTGGGCTAAAAGCTGCATAACCAATCAGAGTGGTGGATAGGGTGATAAAAGCTTGAGTGTCCCCAATAATGTGTTGCTTGTAAGGACAAATATACTGCAGTTGCTAACACGATAAAAGAAGATAAATGTTATGAGGATTTCAAGAAACATTTTAATGACAATGAGCGCTAGAGTGGAATCTTCTTAGGAGGTGTAGATGGTGAAATCTGAGCGGAGAGTAAAATGGTCATTTTGGGTAAATTTTGAGACCGAGGGTAAATAATAATTTTACATATCAGGGACACAAACGGTTATTTGGAAGCTCTCTCAATGTCCACGATAAAATAGAGTTCAAAGATGAGGCTCGGCACGCACGAAAGTTTTATACAAACTCTATTCGCTAAAAACGAAGTTTAACCTCAATCTCGGCCTTCGTTACCAAAAAATGAAGCTCGGCCTTGCCCTCAGCCCTCGCTGATTAAAAGACCAAGTCCAGCCCTGATTACAACCCTGGGTGGCTAAAAGTCAAGTTTAGCCCTGATTACAACCCCCGTAGTCAAAAGACAAGCTTATCCCTGACTTCAACCCTCACTATGAAAAAGATGAATTTCAACCTTTATTTCAGCCCTGATCGCTAAAAGAAGAGTTCAGTCCTAACCTTAGTCCTAAAAGAAAAAATACAAGCTCAGCCTTAGCTTCATCCTTCGTTCCAGAAAGATGCAATTTAGCTCTCATGGATCAGAATCAACTCGCACAAGATATTCAGCTCTTAGCCTACATGGTACTTATATCCATGATTTCTAGCATACGTCCCCCCGAGACACGCTAATCATTATGCCAAGACTCCTATCATACGTCCTAGCGAGACACGCTGGTCGTGTAGGCTCTAAAGACTCATCAAAGCGTTTATGGCTCTCATGAGTAGAAACTTAATGTCTCGGTATAAGTATGACATTCGCCCCTATCTGAGATCAGAGACTGATTCCGAGTACATCCCCGCTGGATACAACTGTTCATGTCTACTCTAGGCCACAAATCATCTTACCCGGGCCTTGTGAATGGTTCCTAGAACATCCTCGCATATACACTGACCATTCTTCCCCTGGGCCTCATGACAGACTCCTAGAACATCCTTTCAAGATACATTGGCATTATCAGCCCCTTCATATGGAAAAGTCATCATTGACTCCTAGCACATTCACGCGAGATAAGCTGGTCGAAGATAAATAACATGTCTCATCGAGACAGTCTCGTAAGGATAAAAGATATTATTAGCATCGCTATCAGTCCACTAAACTGAAAGAGACTCAAACTCTACAAGAGAAAATCCCCAGCCGTCCCCACAATCTCCGAGCAATACAAGCTCGTCTTAGGGTCTTAAACAGTCACAAGACTTGGGCGTAAGCCTCATTTAAGGCATATGCTCCTTTTTCAGCTTCTCAGACACGCTCACGGCTAGTAAATTGAATTTGAATCCTACATGTTTATCCAAAAACGTGAATAATACCCTGGAGATCCATACGCTCATCAGAGGGGCCCATGAACAAGTATTTGACTTTTAAAAGTCATATGTGGACGGCCACACAAAGATCGAGATCAACATCAGCTCTTTTCGTGTCCTACATACGATTTCAAGGCATTCTTTGCCCAACACATGACTCATTCTAGTCATAGTCGTAAATTAGGGAATATTCTTCTATCTTGACCCACATCAGCTATAGAGAATATCCTACCCTGTCAAACACGTCATCACAAATGCTACTTCAGTCATAAAAAATGGGGGAATATCTATTAGGGTTTTGGTCTGGCGGCCTGCGGCATGTATGAGAAATATCTGGATATTTCCTCATCACATAAAAGATATTAAAGTCGGTCAAAGGAATCTAAGATAAGAACATTTTCACTTATCCTTAGCTATTCCTAAAAATACGAGTAGGGTGCTCCGTACGACAAGCAAACCCTATATTTTTTCCGACTAGAGATTAGATAATTCATCTATAGGTCCTTTACTTCTCCAATCTAACAAAACTTTTTTTCAACAACTCAGAGCGATTCTTCTGCAAAACTTAAAATACCCTTAGTCTATGTGTCTCTTCAGCTTCCCTCCCTAAGGCCAGCCCTATCTCCTCCTGTGACTGAAGCATCCTTTGAACGGCCACTATTCGTAGTTTAGGAGAAGTCTGTTCATGCTCAACCTCCCGAAACTCACACTCAGAAACCCTACAATACCAATTCTACCATCTCACCAAATTTAGGAAACTATATTTTGGAGACCACGGTGGGAGGTTGTCCACTCAGTCACAGATACAGTTCAAATCAATCCCAGATCGCAGATCAATCATAATCATGATCTCTACGAGGAGAAAGGAAACTGAAACTTTGGGGAGGGGGGGAAACGATGTCAATATCGGTGTTGTTAAGACTAATCCTAATACTGAACGTCATGTTAATCTTAACACCAGTGATGAACGTCATGTTGGTCTTAATACCGGCATTGAACGTCCGATTAGTCCTAGTACCAACACTGAATATCCTATTTTTCTTAGTACCAGCATGGAGCGTCCTGTTGAAACCACCCAGTCAGATCCACCGACTTTGGAAAGCCTATATCAAAATCAAGAACAACTTCATGAAGCTTAGAAAAATATGGAGGAGACTAAAGTTGCTATACTGGACAATTTGAAAACTTTGATTTGAAATCAGTCATCCTTGGTGTTGATGGTGGATTTTCGTTTAAGGTTAAATTTGTAAAAAACCAGAAAAATCATGCGCTGACATCTTGTAAAAGATAAAGCCATTTATAAGTGTTGGATACTCCCTCACTTAATTCACCAAGAATGGAGCATGTAGCAACAATCCCATTCTCGTGAATACATGAAATTCCTCCAGGTTGGAGCATGTAGCAACAATCCCATCTGTGAATTTCATATCGGCCTTGTATTTCCAGTACTCATTATCGGTGTGGCATGATGATCGAGTGTTACTCTTCTGAGTAACACGAACCTCCAAACACTATAATGAAACCATGTACGAAATACCCGTACAGGCTGACTCTCGGTGTGTTATACTAGCCCGATTGAGCCCCTCTCGGTGTGTTATACTATCCCGATTGAGCATCCGGACTGACCATAGCGATCGGATATGATTCGATCGCGATCATCCAACTCCATAAGCATGATTGGATGACCCCAGATCAATTCCATCACCCCCAAGCGGTATGGAATACCCACGGCCGACCCGCATGGTCGGTCATTGGCCTAGCTTGCCAAAAAACCGTTCATACCAAGCATTATGGATGGAAAACCCTAAATTAGGGTTTGCGGCATATTACATGTGTCGCAAAACAGTCTCAACCATCCATCTTCGCAGGTATAGATGGAGGGTGTAGATGTAGACTCAAAGGGCCCAGAGCATGTCAACACGATCACCGTGGGGCCGCATACACACTTGACCAATCGGTCAAGACCAACCATGCTTGGTTGCAACAAATTCGTACGCCCAAAGAGAGCATGGCGCACGGCTTTGAAAGCCAAAATTAGGGTTTCAAGCCATCACGCGCGTCCATCTTCTCCGGCACGAATGGAGGGTCACAGATTAGATTAGCAGTCGGTCATACCAAAGCATGACCACCGTGGGCCCACCTACCTCCTCGTGTGATCGGCCAAGGCATACCATGCCCGGCTATCCCAAACCGTCCACCCAAACTTGCGTGGTTACACTTCCCAAATTGCAACCGATCTCGACCACTCAACTTCTTTAGGACGATTTGGGTGGCTTAGATCACGTTTTCATGGGATAGTCAGGTATAGGTGTGAACACCAGCCTACCACCTACACGCTAGTATGATCGACCAAGACCGACCAAGATGGGTCGTCTTGAAACGCGTGCCCAAACTAGGGATGTCACGCGGTTTCCAACTCCTTTGCGGGAACGGTTTGCCGAAACCGATCTCAACCACTCAACTTTACCGGTCAAATTGAGTGGCTTAGATCGCGCCTTCATGGGACAGTGAGGTATGGACGTGCACACCGGCATGCTGTCTACACACATGCTCGGTCGGTCCTCTCCAAATCCCTTTCCATGCTTGGTTTCGACCAAGCTGAAGAGTAATGCTTGCGCACCTCTTCAAAAAACCCTAATATTCGTTAACGGTCGCAGATGAGTGTCTCAAAGATCATCTCATCCGTCCAACTTCACCATCTTGGTTATACAACCCTGGTCAGGAGTTATTTGGTTAGTGAGGCGTCATTACCCATCACTTTACCACACCATAATGCAAGACACGCATAAAATACACACGATACTTCACAAGTATCGACTTCCGAATAACACGGTTATTCAATTCAAAGATTACATGCTATATTTCGTGGACCCACGATCCACACATTCAGGACATCAATCATGTCACAAGCTGGGGGATACATACCGGGGTATTGGTCTCGGCGGTTTACAGTGTGCAGCGTGCAACGCGCCATCACAAGAACGTGTCAGGAAGTCATAGACGGTTAGAGATGAACAGGAGAAGTGGGCAAGACTGGTCGTGTGGCACCGACGCACAACTCTACTACTTCATCACTCCACTTCCTCCACTTCCCACGAGAGACGTGAATAAGGCTCAATGACTTGTATAAATAGGTTCTCCGCCCTATTTCAAACAACAACACAAGTCCAGACGAGACAGAAAACCAAGTGTTAGAACAAAACGTATTCAAACACCCAGAGCTTGCTGGCATCAATCACAAGCTTGCTCACCTTTCTGTCACAAGTCATAAGCTAGCCAACACCTTCAAAATCTCAACACCTTCTTCGCTTCCCTCCCTAAGATCAACCCCATCTCCTTCACTTTGTGACCGAAACAAGTCTGGAACGGCCATTTCTTGGTTTAGGCCGGACTTGCACAGATTGATCTCTCGAATCTACAAGCACTCACCGCGCAGTGCATTTGTTTAAGGTTTAGATTCATTCCTCATCCACACCCCGAATTACCAAATTCTGCAGGAATAGTTTTCACCCATAAACAATTGGCGACCACGGTGGGAGGTTAATCTCTCGGTTGTAAAGTCAATTTCTTCCAATCCGATTCAATTTTATCAATTCCAAAAGGGTAGATCTTAGAATCAATTCAATCAACAATTCATTTCAAGATGGTGGAATTAAGGTCTGGATCAGCAATCAATTCTGATGGGGCTAGTGTGGATAACAATCCTGGTGTCGAAGTACCTGTCAGTGGAGCTACCGTAGCCAACACATCTCGAGGAGCCGTTACCTCTATCACCAACACTGGAGCTACCGTAGCCAACACATCTCGAGGAGCCGTTACCTCTATCACCAACACTAGCGGAGCAGGAGAAACCCCCGCAGGTGTAACGCCTCCCATCACCAGAGCCAGAGCAGCCGCAAATTCCGGCATCTCCTCAAGTGTAACACCTCCAGTGGTCACTAGAGCAACAACTTTCACTCCCCCATCAGGACGAGGAGCCGGAGGCACAAGAGGGGGACCACCGTCTATTACCGTTGCAGACTTGATGGAGAAACAGGAAGTTCTTGCTAAGACTCAAACAGATATGGCCGCAACTCAGAAGGAGGTACTCACTTTCCTCAAGACCTTGACTGAACGATTGCCGCAAGATTCACGTCAATCTTTGGAGCCAACAAGAAGTGCCTTTAATTCACCCGGAGCAGGCGTTTCCACTCGGACCCACATGGGTGAAGAAGCTCGTGTTGCTCCTGAATGTTCAAGAGAAAGGGACCAGACACCCAACTTCATCACACGTGAGGATCTAGAACGACTCCTTCAAAGCCGAGGCAAAGGAAATCTGACGGATGCACACCAACACCAACCTCCATACCCTCAAGATATGCAACGAATCCCTCTTCCAAGAGGCTACATCTCTCCCCAGTTCTCCCTCTACGACCAGTCTCGGTAATGCTCGTGAACATGTCTCTCGATTCTTGGAATCCTTGGGGAACATGAATACAATCATGTTCTGCATACTGAAAGAATTCTCGAAATCACTTACGGGAGGGCGTACACAGTACAACAACATCGCGCCTAACAAAGATATCCAACTGGAGCGAGATGGTCAGTGCTTTCTACAGAAAGTATTTCTTCGTGTCTGAACAAATCATCTTTTCAGATCTAAGAAGAATTCTTCAGCGGAACAAAGAGCATCCTAACGACTTCGTCAAAAGGTTCAGAACTCAAGCGTTGGATTGTCATGACCCGAACGTCACCGAACGACAATTGGTGGAGTTGTGCATCAACGGGATGATACCTATATACCGCGCTCTGTTAGAGAATCTGGGCTTTCAAACGTTCTCTGAACTCCATGAAGCCGCCAAGCGTTCAAAGAACAAGCGCACCAGCATTGCAAGAAAGAACCGAGTTGTTCGAAGTGAAGATTCACGTGAAAGTCGAGGGAGCGGGCGCCTCACGAACAAGCAATACAACGGTCCTGGTCATGCGTGAGTGTAGTGGGCGGAGGAGAGAAAAGGAAAGCTCCGGTGACGGAACAACAAACCAAGCGGACATCCCGGCACACAAGACTTCGTCTCGAAAAGGAGAGAAAAAACTCCCGCACAAAACACTAAAGACACGGGTTTTCCTTTTCCCATGAATGAAGTGATAGAGCTCTTGGAAGCGTGGATCCAAGACGACGCCGTAAAGCTGCCCCCTATCAAACGTCCACCAACCGAGGAAGAAATGGCAGATCCCAGATATTGTTGCTACCACAGGTTCGTCCATCATCCAACCAAAGATTGCAACAGGTTGAAACAAATATTCAGGGAAAAGGTAGAGACAGGGGAACTCCGGCTTGGATACGAAGGTGTTCATAGAGACCCTATACCTATCGGGAACGCATGATTTACGGGGATTACATTCGCAAGACCGTACAATCTATGATGGAGCACATATGTGAAATCTTGTACTTCTCCAAAGGACAATGTCAAGACATATTTGCGGCCCTCAACCACGTTGTGTCGGGTAGGCGTTTGCATCCGATACTTGAGTCCAGGAACCCCAGTCTTTCCTGAAAGACATGAGCAATGGAAACTGGGGACTCCTAACCGTCACTCGTTTGAGAAACGTTGAATTCGATAGCGTGTTGATTGATACGGCTTCCGAATTTAACATCATTACTGTCAAGACCTTGAGAGCGGCAAAGATTTCGAAGCAGGAAGCTACTCGTCACCCGATGTGGTTAAAGATTCAGCGGGAGAGCCAGAGATGCATACGGATATATTGATCTGGAAGTCAAATTAGGTGATGCCTCGACACAAGCAAAGTTCTACATAGTCAAAGATCACCCCAACTACGACATGATCCTGGGACGCCCTTGGATGCACGAAAACAAAGCAATACTAGGAGTCTGTCATCTGCCGGTTTCGATACCTGAAAGAATCTCCAACACGCCTTCTGGACCTCCTGATGATCGTTTGCTGCCGTACCAGCAATTTACCAATGTGACACAACTTCCCGGAGAAAGCCTGTCAGCATACGTTGAAAAGTTCCGATCTCAAGTAAGTCTCGCCACGCAACCTTCTTTACAACCTGCCGCCCCTCGTTCTGACAAGTCCTGGGGACTGACTCCAACCAACGAACCAGCCCCGGCTAGGAGATGTGAATGGGAAGCCGGCCCTTTCAAACGTTTTATCAAGAGCGTAGAGGCTGTCTTGGTCAAAGACGATAAGGCCAAGGTCCAAGTATCTGCACGACCAAACCCGTTTGGAATTGGAGACCTGGTGACGAAGACGACTACATTCAAGGTTGGGAGCATGACGGTGAAAATGATCACTCCACCCGACTCACCCACTGAAAGAGAAGATGAACCATACGGTAGCGAGATGTTATCCTAGGCGGCTACTGCAAGCTCATCAACGCCCGATAAACTAGGAGGCATAACAATTCACTCAAAATGGCTCAAACCCTACAGAACTTAAGATCTTTGTGCTACCACTTTCAAACATCCTCCACCCTTTAAAACGCTGTGCTATTTTCCAGCGTGTTTCCTTTTACAATTTCATGTCATATTTGTAATTTCCCGAGAAAATGATTGCAATACTTGCATTCATAGTTAGGGTTTCAATTTTCAATTTTCAATTGAAGCATTATTTTCATCCGAGAACCTCTTTACTCCTAAAAACACAAAGTCCCGAGTCAGCCTAAATCAACCCTTTGGAGCAAGAAAGGAAACCCTAAGCAAACATCTCACGGGAAGAAGGAAATAGAACGTGTGCACAAAAGGAAAATGATTTGAGACATCCGCCCTGACAAAGCCGGGAAGATCTTGCATCGGGAGCACAGTCCGTGGATATTCCATTATAATATTGTTTCTTTTATCACTAAGAATTATGTGTGAAGGCGCACTCTTGCACCCGAGAAGGTTCGATTCTTTGACAAAGGGTTATAAGAGAAAACTTTATTCAAACAATCAAATGGAAGAAAAGCCTTGAACCCGGCCGCCACCGAGTACAAGGAAGATGTTCGAGTGTACAAAATATACTTGGAAAGAAGAAAAAAAAGAAAAGAGGTTTTAGTCGTCAAGAGGATCGACATCGCCGCACCTTTGTCGGGTTACGCTTCAGCGTCGTCACTGTTGATGCTCCTCCCTCCGAATCTACCTCAACTTCGCATCGGCACCTCCGCAGCAGAAGACACTCCATCCCAACATCACCGGCGGAGAGCATTAAAAAGCGCATCAACATTAGGAGCCGTACCAATTGCTTTCGGATGTTCGGGTTCCTCGTGTTTGAGTAAAGAATTATCACGCCGTCCTGAACCGGGTAATCACACTTGCCTTCATTCGGAGGTCGTTCATGCTCAACTCTCCGCCTCTTCAACCTCGCTGCAAATCTCTCTGCCCTTGCGCTTACTAGTGTCTGCAGCGTTTCCTCGCGCCTCCACCGCTCCTACATGTCAATCGCAGCTGAAAGTGCACAGATACGTCCTCTTGCAATACGAAGGTGTGAAATAGACATCCCATGTATAGCACGGCCAACTTCGCGAAGCGGAAGATCGATCTTAGCCATTACATCTTCGTGTGCACGGTTTTCAGGCTTGTCAACTTCGAAACTTCTTTCTTGGGAAGCAACAGAATGATCGTCAGCCGCTTCCATGATAAACTGCAAAGGAGGGGAGGTTATGAGCGCACACAAAAAAAAAAATCAATCAAAAATCAAATCAATCGACCAGTCAACCAGAAGATCAGAACAATACCTGAGATATAGAATAAACTACCACGTGAGACGATTCTTTATAATCTCACAAGTCGACAGAATCCCAGAAGGAAAAGAAGTCTTTACTTGCCACCTATGAAGGCTGCTAATTCGGGATAACAATCAACGAGGCTTATCAGATATACCGAGGAAAGCCGTGTATGATGAAGGAAGTACACCTGAAGAAGCGGCCGAGCTCAAATATGTACAAGAGGAACCAAAGCGACTCACCAGATCAAGTCCTGTTTCCTTTGCATCCTTAATCAGAACCAACCAGTTCCATGGCAACGCCTGACTATCCGGTAAATATGTATCTACCTTAGCCTGGTCATTTCAGTATATATGTATGTCACCATCTCATGCCTACCACACAATAGTGTAACCATTATGTGCTAGGCAGGGGACTTAATGTTGATGGTGGATTTTCGTTTAAGGTTAAATTTATAAAAAACCAGAAAAATCATGCGCTGACATCTTGTAAAAGATAAAGCCATTTATAAGTGTTGGATACTCCCTCACTTAATTCACCAAGAATGGAGCATGTAGCAACAATCCCATTCTGTGAATACATGAAATTCCTCCAGGTTGGAGCATGTAGCAACAATCCCATCCTGTGAATTTCATATCATCCTTGTATTTCCAGTACTCATTATCAGTGTGGCATGACGACTGAGTGTTACTCTTACAGAGTAACACGAACCTCCAAACACTATAATGAAACCATGTACGAAATACCCGTACAGGCTGACTCTCGGTGTGTTATACTAGCCCGATTGAGCCCCTCTCGGTGTGTTATACTAGCCCGATTGAGCATCCGGATCGACCATATCGGTCCGGATATGATCTGATCACAGTCATCCAACTCCATAAGCATGATTGGATGACCCCAGATCAATTCCATCACCCCCAAGCAGGTATGGAATACCCACGGCCGACCCCGCATGGTCGGTCGTTGGCCTAGCTTGCCGAAAAACCGTTCATACCAAGCATTATGGACGGAAAACCCTAAATTAGGGTTTGCGGCATATTACATGTGTCGCAAAACAGTCTCAACCATCCATCTTCGCAGGTATAGATGGAGGGTGTAGATGTAGACTCAAAGGGCCCAGAGCATGTCAACACGATCACCGTGGGCCCGCCTACACACTTGACCAATCGGTCAAGACCAACCATGCTTGGTTGCAACAAATTCGTACGCCCAAAGAGAGCATGGCGCACGGCTTTGAAAGCCAAAATTAGGGTTTCAAGCCATCACGCGCGTCCATCTTCTCCGGCACGAATGGAGGGTCACAGATTAGATTAAGCAGGTCCGGTCATACCAGCATGACCACCGTGGGCCCACCTACCTCCTCGTGTGATCGGCCAAGGCATACCATGCCTGGCTATCCCAAACCGTCCACCCAAACTTGCGTGGTTACACTTCCCAAATTGCAAACTGATCTCGACCACTCAACTTCACCGGACGATTTGGGTGGCTTAGATCACGTTTTCATGGGATGGTCAGGTATAGGTGTGAACACCAGCCTACCACCTACACGCTAGTATGATCGACCAAGACCGACCAAGATGGGTCGTCTTGAAACGCGTGCCCAAACTAGGGATGTCACGCGGTTTCCAAATCCTTTGCGGCAACGGATTTACGCGCAAACCGATCTCAACCACTCAACTTTAGGTCAAATTGAGTGGCTTAGATCGCGCCTTCATGGGACAGTGAGGTATGGACGTGCACACCGGCATGCTGTCTACACACATGCTCGGTCGGTCTTTTCCAAATCCCTTTCCATGCTTGGTTTCGACCAAGCTGAAGAGTAATGCTTGCGCACCTCTTCAAAAAACCCTAATATTCGTTAACGGTCGCAGATGAGTGTCTCAAAGATCATCTCATCCGTCCAACTTCACCATCTTGGTTATACAACCCTGGTTAGGAGTTATTTGGCTAGTGAGGCGTCATTACCAATCACTTTACCACACCATAATGCAGTACCTGCATAAAATACACACGATACTTCACAAGTATCGACTTCCTGAATAACACAGTTATTCAATTCAGCATTACATGCTATATTTCGTGGACCCACGATCCACACATTCCAGACATCAATCATGTCACAAACTGGGGGGATACATACTGGGGTATTGGTTTGGCGGTTTACAGCGTGCAGCGTGCAATACGCCATCACAAGAACGTGTCAGGAAGTCATGGACGGTTAGAGATGAACAGGAGAAGTGGGCAAGACTGGTCGTGTGGCACCGACGCACAACTCCACTACTTCATCACTCCACTTCCTCCACTTCCCACGAGAGACGTGAATAAGGCTCAATGACTTGTATAAATAGGTTCTCCGCCCTATTTCAAACAACAACACAAGTCCAGACGAGACAGAAAACCAAGTGTTAGTACAAAACGTATTCAAACACCCAGAGCTTGCTGGCATCAATCACAAGCTTGCTCACCTTTCTGTCACAAGTCATAAGCAAGCCAACACCTTCACAATCTCAATACCTTCTTCGCTTCCCTCCCTAAGATCAACCCCATCTCCTTCACTTTGTGACCGAAACAAGTCTGGAACGGCCATTTCTTGGTTTAGGCCGGACTTGCACAGATTGATCTCTCGAATCTACAAGCACTCACCGCGCAGTGCATTTGTTTAAGGTTTAGATTCATTCCTCATCCACACCCCGAATTACCAAATTCTGCAGGAATAGTTTTCACCCATAAACACTTGGTTCCTCACGGGGGCAGTTTCATCCTTACCAACAAAGAGATCCCAAGTCTTCCAGAAATGATAACGGTAGAAGCCCTTGCCCATTGATTCCTATTCGTGACCACGTCGACTACCGTACACGTGATACTCGTGAGCCTCAGAAGGACAAACAGTCGTCTGAAAACCTAACTCTAGATGATTTTGAAAGATTTTTGAATGCATGTGAAACGGAAGGCGTTGATCCTCTACATCAACATCATCCACCTTACCATGCAGAAATACAGCGTATACCCCTCCCCAGAGGATATACATTTTCATCATTCTTACTGTACAATGGAGTTGGGAACGCTCATGAACATGTGTCACGATTCCTCAAAGTATTAGGTGAAAACGAATCAAATTATGTTATACGGATAAAATAATTCTCTAAATCACGGACGGGAAGAGCTTATACCTGGTACAATAATTTGGCACCAGACAGTGTGATTAATTGGAATCATATGGTGGAAATCTTTGACAAGATTTTTTTTTTTTTTTTTTTTTTTGTCTCAGAACAAACTACCTTTCCTGATCTAAGACGAATGACACAAGAAATCAATGAGCATCCTAACGATTTTGTGTTGAGATTGAAATGTCAGATGGTAGTATTTCTTCGAAGGTTAACGGTCAGAGATTGAAACCCTTTTTAGAGCCTTTTCCTACAGGTGATGTTGAGGAGGTCCCTAGAAGGACCCTGCTTAAATTGTTTTACCATCAAGGTTGTTGTTGTACATTAGCTCTTTAATTTTATAGGTTTTTGTTATTCGTTTTTAGGTTTTTATTTCCTTCCTTATTCTCCATAGAAGGATTGTTACACTTCACCCTAGTATTATCTTTATGAGATCTCTATTAGTATTGCTCTTTATTTTGAAACATTGAGGACAATGTTAGATTTAAGCTTGGGGGTAAGGGAGAAACTTCTAGAGTCACATTGTAGTCGGTTATCTAAGTTTATATACTCTTTCTTACCAAAAAGATGGAAATTATAATTGCTAGGGAGCTTATAGAGAAACGATAGAAAATTTGGCATTCTTGAGAGGGTATAGAGAAATTGATATTCTGGAGAGAAAATTCCTTTGAGAGCGTGATGGATCTTACCATCCATGCTAGAGAGATTTAAGCCAGAAGAAAATTCCAAAAAAACAGAGCAACCTCATCCTTTTGTCTTAGTTACTGGATTACGACTCTTTCTAAATATAAACTTATCGTCATTAACAAATGGAGCGACATCAAAATCTATGAAGAAAGTTGAAGACGTTCAAGGTTTATGAGCAACAAAAAAAAAGGAAGAGCAGAATTCATAATCAAAGTTGAAGACTTAGCTACATGAACAAAAAAAACAACCAAAAGATTGGAATTTTTGAAGAATTGAGTACCAAGACGATACAAATTTGTGAAAAATCAAGTGTGAAATTCCCTCTCCATTGGAAAGTAAAATTTCATATTTTGTTTTAGTTTTTCATTCTTGTAATAAAAAAATAATATATATATATATTGTAGTTAATTTTTTGTTCAATAAGGCCATGGGGAAGAGAAATCTATAAAGAAGTTTCAAACAAGAAAAAAATAAGGAGAAGGGTGAATACATTGTCAAGGTTCTACGAAGTTCAAGAGTTTATCATCAATAATTGAAGCTGAAGACGACGTTGTTTCTATGAAAGAGTCGAAGAAAAATGCATATTGATTGCTCTGTAAGTCCACTTTCCTTCTGGCACTGGTTGAACACATCACACATACTCTCTTGTCCGTTGTGGAGCAAATAAGACCAGCTGTTGAACATGTTTCTCTATCCTGATGTTAATGCCACTGTTGAGTGGACATCTATCTCGATGTTGTTCTAGTTGTTTAACAGATCTTTCTCCTCCGTTGCTGAACGGATCTCTCCTGTTGTTTAACGAATATTTTGGTAGATTTTTCTCTTAGATTCTAATTACTTGGCGATAGGTTGAGAAATTTTATGTCCTCATAGCTCTTTGAATACAAGTGACTAATTAGAAGTAAAGGTTTTATGGGTACACCTCTTGTCAACCCTGCAAAGACTATAACTAGGCCACTAGGGTTACCTAGGGGTTTAAAGGCTTGTTGCACATGCTAAGTTCAATCGCAATATCTAGAGGGAGGAAATCTGCTGCGGTGCCACTGAGTGGGATCTTATACACAGTTATAGGGGATAAATTTTTCAGCTGATACCTTAGCAAAAAAAAAAGGTGTCAGCTTGAAAAGGGGAGAACAAAAAATATTTAACAATAGGCCTTCCTTTCTAGTCATGAGCTTAGAAAATGAACATCAAAAATATTATTGATTCGGATAAGGGATATTTTGATTTTGGGTCACAAAAAAGTGACCAGAGTTGCTTTTAGGTCACCTAGAAATTTTAATTAGAGTTTGGGTCACAAGACTGTTGCTGACCGCGTTGACAGTTACGTAACCTAGTTAAAATACTGAAATGACCGATATCCTTATTATCTTTGACTTATTTACTAACATTGCCATGTGCCCCCCGTTAGCCTCCAACTTTAAAGGCTGAGATAAATTTGAAAACTTTTTTTTTTTTTAGGGTTTGTAAAATCTAATCCTTTCTCTCCTGCAACTCCAACTTCAATCCCTCTCTCGTTCATTACCTCCACGTCTAGTACAAATCCTAATTACACATTTACAACAACCAAAACTATGGATCAATTCACTGTTGACTTAAGCCGATAATCTTTGGATATAAGAAGAAAAAAAAATCTAAAAATTCTTTCAAGCTCTTCTATATTGGGTTATCAGAATCAAAAAATTGGTTTTGGTTTGTAGATGTACATACGTCTAATTACACGAAGGTGGTGGTAGTGGTGTTATGCGATTGAAGTTAAGGGTTTCAATTACAAGTTGTTTCAATAACATTAGAAGGGGATTTTAATGGTGGTGCGGGATGATGGAATTAAATAATGTGGCGGTGATGTAAAGAGTTCTATATGTACGTGACTGATAATCTTTTAATTTGGTGGTAGTGCTAGTTTCTGTGAATTTTCAATTTTGCAGATCAAGTATGGAAGGAAATTTATTTTGGTGGTGGTTCATCATTTGGATTTGATTTCTATTGATTTTAATGTTCATTGAACATGCTTGAATTGGTGTGGATATATTTGTATTGGGTTGAGATTACTTTCAGTGATTGGTGTGAGCTTTTGAAGATTGAGTTGTGAATTTCTTATTTTGATGTTTTTCTATAACTATCCATTTGTTTTGTGAAAATAATTCATTTCTTAATGAAAATAAGATCGAGCGATAAAGATTGAGATGAATTTCTTTTTCTTCTCTATGTTCCTTTTTTTTTCTTTTTTTCTGTTGATCAGTATCTGTGGTGTTAACATATATCTGCTCATCTTTACTGGCTGAGGAGCGGCAGAGGAGATGCTTTGAAAATGTAGACGACGGAGCTTACTATACATGTGCGGTTAACGGCAATTAACAACGTTAAGTGAATAAAAATTAATTTTAAAATATAAATTATTTCTTAACAGTCAAGACGGTCTCGTGACCCAAACTCTAATTAAAATTTCTAGGTGACCCAAATGCAACTCTGGTCACTTTTCTATGACCCAAAGTCAAAATATCCCTTCGGATAATTTAGCTTAAAACAGTTCAGTTTTTTTTTTTTTTTGTTTTTTTTTTTTGTTCTTTAAGATCTCTCTTTTTGTATTCTTTGGATTCTCTTTGGTTATCAATAAAGGTTTATTATCAAGCAAAAAAAATAAGTTCAATCGCATGCCTGCGACGGTGAGTTTTTTTTTTTTTTTTTTGAAAAACTGCGACAGTAAGTTGGGATTTTATTTTCTAAATTAGAGTTGCTCGAGGACTAGTAAATAATAAGTTTGGGGGTATTTGATATAAACATTTTGTGGAAATTGAATTATTGTCCCTCCTTCTGATGGGCCTTCACAAATATCCCTAACAAACTTTACAAATGTCCCTGATGGCATAATTGAAATACTTTTAAAAGATATTATTTTTCCTACTTCCGTATTTAGCCTTAGTCATTTTCGTTCTTATTCATTTCCTACAGAAAAAAAGATTTCATCGCTCCCACCACCACCACAACCAGCACCACCACAATCTGCACCACCACCTCCTTCGTCACGTTTGCCACTACTATCAACAGATCTATCATGATTTCCGTTCAATCATGTTTTCCTTCCTCTTCTTTTTCAATGAGATCCATCGACAACATCAGTTTATGAAGATTTGTTCTGAATCCATGGGGAAAAGTAGATGAAAATCATCAACAACAACTGAAAACAAAGATTAATCAACAAAAAATGAATCAACAGATAAGTATAATATCTCCTTTGCGTTCTTGCCCAATCGATTAACTTATCAATCTTGAACATTTTTTTTAATGATGTTGGTAACCTAATATCTTCGATTTCGTCTCGATTTTTATTTCTGGTACATAATCATAGTTTAGATTTACATTAGTTTCATCTTAATCTCGCTTATGAGCTAAAATTTTTGAAAAATTTCACCATAATTTTTTAGGGTTCTTGAGTAAAATTAGTTCAATATTGTAATAATTATCGAAAATATAAAAGAAGATTTGAACTCAACTTACCTTAATCTCTATTACCCGTAGAATCGATTTTGATTTCATACTTATATCTGCTAAATGAAACTTGTTTTAGTTGTTTGAAATACAACATATGAAATATGAAGTATGTATGTAGCTAATTGAAAGTATTGATAGTTAATTGCCGGACAGTGTGTCAATTATCCAATAGCTTTTTCTTTCAGCAACAAGAAGAGATGGAACTTATCATTGGATGTGTTAGTGGTAGATTTTATTGTAGTAGTGAGGGTGGTGTTTTTGTTGTTGTGTCGTTGTTGTTATGGACGTGGGTACAAAGTTTGTGTTTATGTTTTATTTACAAGGTTCTGATCATGGTGAGATGGTGGTGGGAAATGCAGAAAGTGGTTTGAAAAAATTGATAGTGAGTTTGATTCTTTTTTTGTTTTTTGTTTTTGACAAGTATGTTCTTATGAATTCCTTTTGTTCTGTTTTTTTATTTGGGTGTGGAGGTGAATTATTGGATGCAATGCTTAGTTTGACGCAATTTTTGTTGGTGTAACTGTCAATTGTAGTGGAGGAATTGGGATTGGATTATGGTAGTGGCACAAGGATTGGTGATAGAGAAGTTGCAGTGGCAGTTTTTGGCGATTCTGCGTGATGGTGGAAGGTTATTGGTTCGGGTGGCGTTATCAGCTAAAACACCTTCGTTTTAAGTTTTACTTGAATCAACCAGCACCACCTTATTTCTTGGGTAATTTTAAACTCTTCTTATTATGCAATGTGCTGGCTGTGAATCTTTTTGTGTTTGTTTATGAAATATTTGAACCAGTTAGTTTATTATCATTTTTTATTTATAGATCTTCATACACTTTTTGATATATCGGAGCTTTGACACTTTGGAAATGTTATTAATCCGTTTAGAATTTTAGATTGAATTTTGTATTAGTACCAAATGGGATCAACTTCTGTTGTTGATCAATTGTTGTTGTTTATTTGTTTTTATGGAATCAATTGTTGTTGTTGACCCAGTTTTTTATGGGATCAACTACTATTGTTGATCCCATTATGGTCTCAACTCTTGTTGTTGACCCAATTTGTTATGGGATCAACTACGGTTGTTGATCCATCTATGGGATCAACTCCTGTTGTTGACCCAATTTTTTATTGGATCAACTACTGTTGTTGACGCCATTTTTTAGGTTGGTGGTAATGAAACTATTATAATTGTATTTGTATTTGATGTTTTTATGGTGGTGGAAGATATAGTTATAGTGGTGGTTGTTTGTGTTTGCGGCAGTGGTGGTGGATGTTCCAACATAGTGTTGGTGCTTGTTGCTATGTGACCGCATTTCCTTAGATTAGTATAATTATGCTTGTAGTTTAAATGCTTGGTTTTTATAGATGTAAATTCTTCAAATGTTGAATTTGTGGTGCAATGGTAGCATGACTGACTCCATGTAAGATGATGCGTGTTCGACTCACGCCAAGTTCACTCATTCGTATGTCATTTTTTTGTGTTAAATTTGGTTGTTGACTCCATTTACATGGATCAACTACTGTTGTTGATCCCCTAAATTGGACCAACTTCTACTGTTGATCCCTTTTTTTTTTGGATCAACTACTGTTGTTGATCCCCTAAGTTGGATCAACTTTTACTATTGATCCCTTTTTTTTTTGGATCAACTACTGTTGTTGATCCCCCGAGTTGGATCAACTTCTACAGCTGATTCTATTTTTATTTGGATCAATTATTGTTGTTGATACAAAATATCTAAACCAGCGGTGGCGGATTGATGACAGCGGTGGATTAGTGGTGGTTGTGGCGGCGGTGGTGGTGCAATGGTGACGGTAGCGGAAGTGGTGGTGGCGGACTGGTGGTGGTGGTGGCGTACAGGTGGTGGTGGAGTCATTGGTGGTGCGGACTGGTGGTGGTGGAGTCAGTGGTGGGGGCGGACTGGTGATGGTGGTGCAATGGTGGTGGAGTGGTGGTAGGCGGTGGTCGTTGAAGGTTGGTGGTGGAATGGTAGTTGAATGTTGTTGGTGAGGGTATTAAGGTAATCTAATATTAAATGGATAAGGTTATTAAAAATTAGGGATATATTTATTGTTGTATAAGGATATATGTATTGGCTGTCAAAAGTAGGGACATATAAATAATGTACCCAAACATTTTTGTGTCTGATTTAATATCAATTATCTATTTTGTTAGTGCTCATTTTTGTACTTATTATGGTGTTCTATGTATTTGTATGTGTTTTTGGAGAAATAAACTTTTGTGGGAAAAGTTACTCGAAAAGTGATTTTTACACCCCCACCCCCCATGGAGAAAATTATTAAAGGCACCCCGGGAGAGTTATAAATGCACCCCCAAGGCAAGTGCTAAATGGAGCCCTACAGGGGATGGGGGCATCCACATTCTTCGTCATTTGAATCTGAATTTTTGGCGGAAAAATATGGTTTCTTTGGGCAGAATTAGAGTTTGATTATTGGACGAGTTTTGAAGAGATTCAATCGCTGGGTTTGGTTGGGATGGGAATGTTAAGGCTAAACAGAGATGATATAGTCGTTTGATTCAGGGGAAATATTCACCGGAGGAGATATTCACGGGATTACGTGAGTTGCAGAGTGTTTTGCACGTGTTTGGAAGACTTTATCAACCATTTGGAGTGTCGAGGACATAAATAAGAAGATCTGGAAGCTTGATAACACGCAGAAAATGATTAAAAAAAAGAAAGAAAATATTCTCATTTATTGTGAGAATATTTGGGAGTTTATTACGAGAGATTTCTTTCATGTTGGGTATATAGTTGGAGGTGATTAGAGGGGGTACGAAGAGTTGGGAGAGAACATGAGCAAGAAAAATCGAGTTTTAGAATGTTCTGCTGCTGCTGCAAGATAAAGAACAAAACTTGTTCAATAAAGTCGTTAAAAAACCATGGTCTATTCTCACTGTTAAGACTGTTGGTTCAGCGACAGTTCAACAGTTATAGCAACACATATCTTGTATCGTTTTTCCGTAACAGTGATTTTGCAACGAATATAAGCGTTGCAAATTTTATGTTTTCATTATTTTCTCTCTATTTCACCTTTGTAAACAATTTTTGAGCATGAATCAATGTTTTGAGAGAGTTTAGACCATGATGAGCTAATTCTCGCGTAACCAAGGCTACGGAGGAAGCTATTTATGCATGATTGATGGGTAACTATTTTATTTTCTCCAGTTTTAATTTATAATTCACTCAATCACTGCTTTTGCAAAGTTTTAAATAGTTTGCATAAATTTCTTAATTACTTGTGAATCAATTTGATAGGTTACACTTTTTTTAAGTAATTGATAATCTATGCTTAAGGAATACAATTAATATTTGAGAATTTGCATGATTATTTGTGAATTAAGAAATAAAAGGAAGAAGATAACTAGGGTTTTGAAATATTTGTATCATCATACAATCATGTGTAATACTGGAATCTAGTGTCTTGGTTAGTTTTAAAATCTTGGAATCATTTTTGGATTGAATTTTTGTTGTTTTTAGTTTAAAAATTTAGTCTAAAAACAAATCTTGACAAGTCTGAGCAACGAACTTCTTTTTACCACTTTCTACAACCCATCAATAACAGCTAAGATTATTAAGAACAAATCCATGTACTTAACTAATATAGTCACTAGTTCAACATTGATTTCTTTAGGGAACATAAAGTGTATATTCTTGATGCCATAAATGACATAGAAAAACGATATTGTAGGATCTCGCCTTGAGTATCAAATGAATATTTTGAATAATAACATATTAGAGTTTTAAGAACATGTTCAATATCATGTCGATATTTATGAACATTACCTACTCTAACATGTGCACATATCGATATCTGCAAAAAACCCATGAAGATAGCAGACAACTCGGAAAATTGAAAGCAAGCCAGAATATAACCTGGATCGGTCCTGCCACTAAGGATCGGTCCTACTTCTAGGATTGGTCCTGAAATCTATTTGAGAATACAAACCAAGTTTTGAAATTAAATTACTTCAACTTCTAGAATTGGTCCTGAAATCTATTTGAGAATACGAACCAAGTTTTGAAATTAAACTACTTTTACATATGTTTCTGAAATCTTTTATTAAAGTAAATAATCACCTGGAAGTTCGACATACTAGATAATAACAAGTTACCGATTGTACAATGTCGAAACACGAAATATATTAAAAATTAGTCTTATTAACTTCATATACTTAAGTTGTCGAAGCAATTATTGTATATCTTTTCTTTTCTTACTTTGATCATAATATTCCTAGCGTCATTAGGGGCGATTGAATAAGACAAAATAGGTTGAAAATACTTATATGTCCCTTCATAATCGGTAGTTTAGTATTTTTTTTTTATCTACAAATTGTGACTACGTTCTTTTCTTCTTTGAGAAAATTCAAAATTCCATTGGTTTTGAAAAATTTGAATTTTGGGCTACTACCACAATCGGTAGATAAATAACATCACGATAGATAATCAACATCACGAAACAACCGTTGTGCAAATAGAGAAATTCAAAATTCCATTGGTTTTTGAAGATTTCGAATTTGGGACTACTAGCACAATCGGTAGATAAAGAAAATCACGAGACTACCGATTGTATAATCGGTAGATAATAAACATCACGAGTCTACCGATTGTGAAAATAGAGAAACTCAAAATTTCCATTGGTTTTTGAAAATTTTGAATTTGGGGCTACAACCACAATCGGTAGATAAAGAACATCACGAGACTACCGACTGTATAATCGGTAGATAATAAGCATCACGAGTCTACCGATTGTGAAAATAGAGAAACTCAAAATTCCATTGGTTTTTGAAAATTTCGAATTTGGGACTACTAGCACAATCGGCAAAAAATGAACATCACGAGACTACCGATTGTATAATCGGTAGATAATAAACATCACGAGTCTACCGCTTGTGAAAATAGAGAAACTCAAAATTCCATTGGTTTTTGAAAATTTTGAATTTGGGGATACAACCACAATCGGTAGATAAAGCACATCACGAGACTACCATTTGAACTACCGATTATAATTTTCATAACACAAACCAACATACATCAAACTAAACTACCGATTGTAGTATTTCTACCGATTATTGAGGGCATTTTAGACATTTCGAAAAAAATTAGATAAGGGGTGGCTTTATTTTAGTTTTGGGTGACCCTATTTTGTCTTATTAGTCGCCCCTAATTCTTTCGGGGTCGCCCCTAATGACGCCAGGATAATATAATGACTAAGTCACTAATACTAAAATCATCAATGAATAAACACTTGTAAGAACAAAGATGGAAATGGAACAAGTCATGTCTATAATTACCACCACAAGTTTAAGGATGATTTATTTGTTATCTTCGATATGTCTTCAATTCTTCGTGATAGAATATAGAAAGTACTAACATTTTTATGGTCCTTGTCTAACCTAACGAAGTTTACTTTAATAAGTGTTACGACTTGAAAATGCCTCTGCAAATTTTTTGGAGCCTGTGATCGGCAACACAGTGGTTCTATGCGCAATTCTATGGCCACAAATGCTTCAACCTTATATGGTTGCCCTACCAAGTGCTTCAACAGTATCCTTCGGATCGGCAACCAAATACTTAGTATTTTCTTTCTTCAACTCTTATCACATCACATACTGTGCAAGAGGTTTTTCTATGTTAATTACTTCACGAGATTAAGGGAAAGACAGAATAACGAATGCCAAAATCTATAAAAATTGAATTCATTCTATTGCATAAAGGGGAAGATAACAGGTTTGCCGAACAAAGATTTTACAAGCTTATTCACTCGAATGATGGTTAAATCTCAATCTACTAACAAAGGGTTCTCCTACCAAAGACAAGGCTAGTAAACTTATTATTCTAGCCTATTTATAATGATAAAGCAGTGCTAAATTCGTGTGTTAACAAGTGCACGGGCCTATGGACATACATCTATCCATAGGCAGTTTCTATAATCTCCAATGTGCTTTTAGACTGTCATGCTTTTGTGTTGTCCGCCAATTGATGCTACACCTGTATTTGGTGGTTAGGTTGCCAAACAAAGGTTATAACCCCAATTTGTAACCGTTCAGATCCATGTCCATGCTCCTCTATGCGTGTGACCTAGTTTGTAACCCTTCCAATCCATGTCCATGCTCCGGTACCCCTGTAATGCACATAATTGACTTATAACTTTCATCCTGAATCGTTCCCGCACCATTATGGCGCAATAGTTGGTCTGGAAATCCACTTGACTCACTTAGACGCTATCATATGAGGAAATTCACGACACCCCATGCCTTAATCTCCTGATTGGCTTAGCTCCACACGATATGTGCATCACTTGCATTCTTTTAGCCGAGCAATATGCATGGATATCGCGTTTGGCATCGCCACTTTTGTGCATGCACTTCCAAGGCCTTGGATAAGCCTTGGATCTATGCCTAAGTCATCCACTGACTTGTCTTGCGTCCTTAATTCATTCCTTGAGCTAGGCCAACTCAGATTTTTGGAGATAACGATGCATATGTCAATGACATTTCTTGTCCCAGCCTCATGTCTTTGCATCATCGGGTAAATATAAATTCATTTGTTAGGTCACTTGACAACCTGGTCATATTAAATTGATCAAGCAATTCAAATTTTGGAACTAAACTTGGCATACCAACGCTTGGTGGGTTCAACCGAGCAATGCTCTAACAAAGACAAAGCAAGTTCGTGAACTATTTTTCATGTTTACAAATTACTTTGACCCCTAGTAAACTTAACTTCTTAATACAGATTGATTTCGAAGAATGGAAACCATGTAAGTACGTGAGAAGTTTTCCTTGTAATACAAAAAAGAATTTGCGCATGCGTGTTTTTTCGATTAAGAACCACGCAAAAAAGTTATCCTACAAGGTTAGCTCATTAGACTAGTGTACCATCAAGCAAAGTTGGAGTTCAGGAACACCTAAAAACATTTTATTTCGCGAACCAAGAAAATTTGTTCATGTACATTAGATGTTTGGAGTGTTCAGGAACATATTTAAAAGTGCCTAGTTCGCGAACTAATAAATAAGTTCTTAAATAAGACTTATTTTGAAAAAATTTCAGAAATATACAAAGAAGTGCGTAGTTCGCGAACCAATAATTCAATTTGTCAAAACAGGAGCAAATTACAAAGTACCCACTAATACATTGAAATTACATTGTTAGCAGACCAAGAAAATTAGTTTGTGAACACTTGTGTACCTTGGATTTCAACAACATCAATAAATTGCATAGTTCGCAAACCAAAAATTCAGTTCGTAAACAAATGTGTAGTTTGATGTTTTCAGGTTTATATTTTATAAACATAGTTTTTTAAATAATAAAAATCCCTCCCAGCCTTAAAAGTGATATGACCTATGAACATCCAATGCTTGAGTTCATATTTCGAGATCTGTCAAATACAAGCTTGAACTCGAAACTTTACTTTGTAGTTTATCATATACTAAAGTCATACGACGGCTCGCGTTAAACACCTTATCCTTTAAAGCTCGACGCCATTGTTCGTTCCTTAACCTTTTGTACATGTCTTGGGGTCCCAACCAAAGGCCCTAAGAAACATTTCTAGATTTTTGTTTATCTGGGTAGATAAATAGTAGAAGTAGTGATATTGAGTAAATAGGATAGTCATTTTTCACATACCTTCGTTGATGAAGTTCTCGGAGATGTAGTCGTCAATCTTCAAGGAGATTTGGTGATTTCTGATACTCAACTATCATTCTTTAATCCTAGTCAGAGACTGACTTTATTAAACTATTGTAGATGGTGAAATTTGGATAAGGGGAAAAAGTGTCATTTCAAGACCATAGACAAAATTCAACTCTCACGGGAGAGATTAAGCCCTTGGTACTCAAGGCACTCATAGCCGCGATTTCTAGTATACGTCCCTGTGAGACATTGTTGGTCGTGATGCCGTGACTCCTAGCGCACATCATCGACAAGATACTGCTGGTCACGTAAGTTCTGTAGAGCGTAAAACGTCCCCGGAAGACTTATGAACCAGAAGAACCACAATTCCATCATGTCTTCGCGAGACGCAGCTGATTCATGTAGGCTCTGTAGATGCGTAAAAATGTCCTCGAAAGACTTATGACCCAGAACGAAGACATACATGTCTCTTGTAAGCACGACTTACCCTATTTGAGATCAAGGACTGATTCCTAGTACATCATCGCGAGATACACTGGTCATGTCTACTCTAGGCTCTTACTCGACTTAATGAGGCTTATGAATAATTCCTAGTACATCCCCGCGAGATACACTGGTTATTTTGCCTCTGGGCCCTTTCGACAGACTCTTAGAACATCCTTTCGAGATACACTGGTCTTGTCGGCCCTATTATATAGACACAGTTGATTCCTAGCACATCTATGCAAGATACGCTAGTCAAATACAAATGAGCTTAAGTCTCGCAGAGATATTAATCGGGCGCATAAATACCTTTCTCTATCTTTAGACGAATCCTAGCTGACCACAGAGAGATTCGGATCCGTCAATAAAATCTTCATAGAGGATTCGTATGCAAAATCTTAGAGAGATTCACATCTCTCCTCAAAACCCCGGAGAGATTCATATCTCTTTGGAAAATCTCGGAGAAATTCTCATCTCTCTGCAAAATCCCGGAGAGATTCACATCTCTCCACAAAGTCTCAGTGAGATTCAAATCTCTCGGGAAAACTCAGACATGGCCGAATATTCCCTATGATAGGCACACGCCATACCTAGGGCTCAAGCTTATTTCTCATCCTCTCAAACACACTCACGGCTAGTAAATTGAGCATGAACTATAAAAAAATGTGGATAAGCTCTCTTGAGCTCCGCATTCTCAACAAAGGGACCCACAAGCAATAATACGGTTGCCACATGACATATGTGACCGGCCATGGAGAGAGGGAGCTTAACCTCAGATCCTCTCACACTCTGCACACGATTCCTGTGGCATTCCATGACTTTTCACGTGACTCATCCTAGTCATTCTCACAAATCAGGGAATATCTCTCTTTCTTGGCCAAATCGGCTAAAGAGAATATTTCTCTCTCAACACATCATCACAAAGGCTGACTCTGCTTCACACAAATTTGGGGGGGGGGGATATCAATTAGGGTTTTGGTCTAGAGGTCTACAACACATGTGAGAAATACCCGGCCTACTTCTCACCACGGAAGAGAGTAAAGGCGGTGGAATAATGAGATAAATTCAACCTAGTTTATCTTTATATATTCCAGAAGAGACGGGAGCATTGCTCCGCACGGCACGAAAAGAAATCCTTATCTTCACTGACCAGAGATTAGAGAATTCAGCTATAAATAGGCCATCTATTTCTCCAAGCTAATACATATCTTTCTCATAAACTCTCGGAGCAATTCTTCTTCAAACCCTAGAATTCTTTGATCTATTTGTCTGCTTCCCTCCCTAAGACCGGCTTTAAGCCTCCATCCCTATGACTGAAGCAGCCTTTGAACGACCATTGTACGTGGTTTAGGCGAAGACTGTTCGTGCTCAACCTCCCGTAACTCACTTTCAGAAACCATATAATCCCACTTTTAGCCTCTCACAGATTTTAGGTAACTACAACTAAAAATCAAGGTATAGTCTTGTTCATCTAACATTAACAATAAGCTTGACATACCAATACTTGTGGGTTCAACCGAGCGTTGAACTAACATACACTACTCCAACTGTAGCAGATGTACGCATCACCACTTCTATCATGAAAAGGTCAAGGGATGAAAGTTCTAAGTTGAAACCTTGCCACCGGGTTTCGCATCTCATTATGCCTTTTTCCAATTTATAGAGCGTCAAAGGGGTATCGTGCAGTGCAGACTATTTTGAGCATTGTGGTCAGAGCTACCAGTAAGAGTGATTTTGACACTTACAATATCAAGAATATTGAGTTTTAAGCAACTTCATATGTCCATGCTTTCGTCCATATATTGCTCTCTCTGAAGATTTCTATGTGAGTCAACCACAAGGTTTCTTCGAAGACCTAACTGCGTCTGAATAACACTTGAATTTTCGTTCAAATATAAATTGTGGGTAATTTGGAATGACAGTTCCGTGGGTGTTGATTAGGTTGGCGTTTAGCGTTATTTGGAGTTGTGTTTTGTGAAAAATCCAGAATCACTTTAGTTGACATTCAACGTGATTTGGATTATCATTTTTACTTGGATCCCAAGCCCTGATCCACGAGATCTTGGAAGATAAAATTTGGAAAACATTAGACTTGACATTCGACACTTATAAGTTTCTTGGGTTCCGTGATTAAAAAAACTCGATGTTATAAGTTACAAGTTATAATCATACTTTTCCTAGTTTTGGCAAATTACAGGAAATGTAAAGTAGTGCTACCATGGTATAAGAAGCCAATAACATAGATGATTAACATATGTCTTATTAGAACGCCCCAGGGATCGAACTAGGAGTTTTGGCCGGATTACAAAGTTTGAAAAGCCTCAAATCTAATGGAAGATTATTTCTTTTCTAGCTCCTTGTCAAAAACTATTTACTAGTAACCTATTATAGGGGCGGAAGGTTTTATTAGAGGGGTTGAACCATGATAATGATGTCCCTCTAGTTGGTTAAGGGACATCCTATTGGTACTGTAAATTGACCAGATTACCCTTTTAGCTTTAAATGGACTAATTTACCCTTCCTTTTTAAACCTAATGAATCAAAAGAGAGAAAACTAAATCAGTCTTCTTCATCTTCTCTTCTTCTTCGTCAACCGTAACCTCCATTAAAACTGAAAAATTCATCGTCTTCGATTTAAAACTTATATAAGGGTATATTTCGAAAAACCCAGTTAGGGTTTAGTTTATTTTGTTTGGTTTAAGTTAAATTTGTATCAAAAATTAGGGTTTTAGATGAAAATTGAAATTCAAAATTCTGGGTTAATGTGAGTTACGGTTGCTTTTAATTACGAACCGTAACCGGAGATTTTGATGTTGTTACGGTTTGTAATAGTTCAATTACCAACCGTATGTTCTTATAACTGAGAATTTTGTTCAGTTACGTTTTTTTTTTTTTTTGCAACTGTAACTTCACTTACGGTTGATATCGACAACACAATTACGAACTGTAATTTAGTTACGTTATGTACTTGTATCAACATTATCAACAGTAAATATTCCCGTGTCTCAACTTAAGTTTCAAATAATGTTTACGGTTCAACATTTTAGTTGATATACCAACCGTAGTTTAGTTACGGTTGGTCTTGATCCTCAACTTACAAACCGTGAGTGTGTTACGGTTCGTATCGAGTATTTGGTTACCAACCGTAATTGGTTTTACGATTGGGTTTTCCCCAAATTTAACCAGTTACGGTTGGTAGTTCATATTTTACGAACTGTAACTTAGATTTACGGTTGGTTACGTGCACAATTCCAACCGTAATTAGCTCTGAAAATGTAAAAGTTTTGAATTTTTTACGTACTTTAGATAATTTTGAGCAACAAAAAGCTAATTGGAACTAATTTAGAAGTATACCTGAAATTTGCAACTGGAATCACTTATTTTAGTTGAGTGAATCAAAATCTAGGGTTTCACACAAAAGGTTTTCTTTTTTTTTCTCCTCTACATTTTTTTTCTTCTAAACTCTAAAATCTGATTTTGTTTTGTTTTAGAGTTAATAAGTGAAATTTGATTAGCAAAACTAAACTAGATTATCAATCACTAAACTAGATTATCAACACTAAACTATGTAAGGGTTAATTAGTCATTATATATATTTTCTTATAAGGGGCACTTGAAATTACTATGGTAATGACCCTTTTTGTCCTATAGATCAGCCCCTCTAATAAAACCTTCCGCCCACAGGTTACATTTACTAACACTCGCTTCTTTACCAATTCTAGCTCCCACACCCGAAAGACTCTCTAGTCTCCACTACAGGAAGTGGAATCAAATAAAGTCTTCAGCTGTCATCTGAGGCTGAAGTACGTAATGTAAGTTTTTATTTGCTAAAGTTGTCGGAATCTCGAGGATATGCAGCAGTATCACGGGGAGCCAAAATAGTGATAACTTTGTGTAATGGTATTATCACGGGCCAAAACAGAACATGCAGGCTTATTAATATTTTCGTTTGGCAGCATTCTTAATTACTAGTGTACTACACTGAAAAGCAAAACTTTGGCAGCACTGTATAATTTATCATATTGGTACTAAATACTGGAAATTTGTCATATTTTCGTATATCAGTAGTACTACACCGGAAACATAAAATTAAAAGGTTAGGTAGCACTTTATAATTCATCAACTACAAAATACAGACTAGTTCTAGTCACTAAAAGAGTAAAAGTATCAGTATAGATTGGACTCTCTGCAGTCTGAATTACTCTGAAGTATCCCACTATTTTGGAACAACATTGACCGTTCCAACTCAATAGGAATTATTTAATCTATATTTCCACAGATCTGTCCGCTCTCTCGTTTTAAATGTGTGAAAATAACCCTACACTCCAGACAAAAGGATACGCCATTCAGGCATTGCCATTCAATAATTGACTGACACCACGCCACACCACACCACTCGTTATTCAACCCTCAACGTGATTCACAGGACTAATCTGATTTGCAACATTGAAGCCACCTTCACGCGTCTCATATATCAATTCTTCTTTCTATATAAGCTCTCACTTCTTCCATTCTCCACACTCACTCACATTCACTCTTTCACATTTCTCCATTCTTCTGCTTCACTCACTCTATCTCTCCCAGTTCATTAACCCAAGTAATACTAATGGGTAGTCTTCCATCTGATAGCCTTGAAACATTGTCATTATGTTCTCAAAATCCACTAGACCCTGATGAGTTCAGAAGACAAGGTCACATGATCATTGATTTCCTGGCCGATTATTACAAAAATGTTGAAAGTTATCCGGTTAGAAGCCAAGTTGAACCTGGTTATCTCAGCAAACGACTACCTGAATCGGCTCCTAACGATTCTGAATCCATTGAAACCATTCTTCAAGATGTCACAAATGATATTATCCCTGGTCTTACGCATTGGCAGAGTCCAAATTACTTCGCTTATTTTCCTTCTAGTGGTTCTGTTGCCGGATTCCTTGGGGAAATGCTTAGCATTGGATTTAATGTCGTTGGGTTCAATTGGATGTCATCACCAGCTGCAACGGAGTTGGAAAGTATTGTCATGAATTGGCTAGGACAGATGCTTAACCTTCCAAAGTCATTCCTCTTCTCATCAGATGATAATGCAGGAAGTTCAGGTGGAGGTGTTTTACAAGGGACAACTTGTGAGGCCATATTATGTACATTGACCGCATCAAGAGATAAAATGCTGAACAAAATTGGAAGAGAAAATATCAATAAGTTAGTAGTTTACGCTTCTGATCAAACTCACTGTGCACTTCAAAAGGCTGCTCAAATTGCAGGTATAAATCCTAAGAACTTCCGTGCTATCAAGACGTCCAAGGCTACTGAGTTCGGATTCTCTCCAATCAACAATTTCCGCTGATATAGAATCAGGGTTAGTTCCACTTTTTCTTTGTGCTACCGTCGGTACTACATCATCGACGGCAGTGGACCCAATAGGGCCACTTTGCGAGGTTGCAAAGAAGTACGGTATCTGGGTTCACGTAGATGCTGCTTACGCTGGGAGTGCTTGCATTTGCCCAGAGTTTAGGCACTTCATTGATGGTGTCGAGGAGGCAGACTCATTTAGTCTTAATGCACACAAATGGTTCTTCACTACTTTGGATTGCTGCTGTTTATGGGTTAAAGACTCTGGCGCCCTTGTTAAGGCCTTATCAACCAACCCTGAGTATTTGAAGAACAAGGCAACTGAATCGAAACAAGTTACTGATTACAAAGATTGGCAAGTAGCACTGAGCAGAAGATTTAGATCAATGAAGCTTTGGTTAGTACTTCGCAGCTATGGAGTTGCTAACTTAAGAACTTTCCTGAGGAGTCATGTAAAGATGGCAAAGTAATTCCAAGGGCTCATTGGTATGGACAAGAGATTTGAAATTGTGGTTCCTAGAACATTTGCTATGGTGTGTTTTCGAATTAAACCGGCTGCGATCTTCCCTCAAAAATGTGAAAATGGTGGGGAGGTTTATCTAATAGAAAATCAAATGAACGATATCAATGCAAAGCTGCTGGAATCAGTCAATGCGTCAGGAAAGATATATATGACTCACGCTGTGGTAGGAGGGGTGTACATGATTCGGTTTGCTGTGGGTGCTACGTTAACCGAGGAGCGACATGTGACTTCGGCATGGAAGGTCGTTCAAGAACACACAGACGCATTACTTGGTGAATTGAATGGTAATGGTAATACCACTGATCCTGGGATCCTTCGACGATTTATTATTTTCAATTAGCGTATTCCGAGACGTATAACATCATCATCTTTTACATTGAAAATGAACCGTTGAAAATCTGCGGGTTTCTGACCGTCGAAATTGAGACCGGTAGATCGTGAGGTTTTATATTTCGGAATGTGCTCATTTTTGGTAGGCATGTATAACTTGGTAAGAGGAACATATCCTCAAAATATTAGCTTCAAATCCATTACGGTTTGGTTTTATTTCGCAAAAATGACGTCCAATGTGTGAGATAATGTGATAATAAAAGTGTGAATGGATCCTTCCTCTTAGATGAAAGGTTAATACTCTAGTTGCAATTTCTTGGAAAATGACTTGTGTATTATTCCAAATTGGAAATTTAATTTTAAGTGCAGCAACTCTACTTAAATTTATTTGATTCTATAAGTAAGCCTGTAAAAAGCAAGACCAACCCTTCTCGAGCTTTATAACACATCTCTGAGCTTATAACAATCTCTGTTTGGATTTCAGTATGAGAACCACACTATGATTTCACACCCATCCCTCCAGGAAATCTAAAGGTACTAGATTGCAGAAGAAAAAAGAAAAAAGGAAAAAAAAAAAAAAATCTGAATTATGAACACCACAATATTTCCATGTTACAAACAAATCATAAGAAAATACAAAGTTTAAAAAAAAACATAAATTCCTAGTTGCACAAAGAATATAAACAAACCCAAGTGTTGCATAGGGTTTTTCTATTTCACTAATCACTAAAAAAGCACACAAAATGGTAACTAAACACACCATACATACACACTTACCGTATAATACTACATCAATCATGCAAATGAACCCATCCTCTTAGATTTGTTCAGAGAGAACGTCCGCATAATGTGCAACATGACCCACATTTTCAAACTTCTCTGAACCCAGACACGATGGAACGTAAGACTTATAGATGGCCGCCATATCAGTATCCGTCTTTGCATCGTCACAGACAACTTCAAGAGGAGTGGAGGCAAATGAAGCGTAGAATTTCTTCGAACAAACGAAAGAAAACACCAAGGATGATATGGGAAGGGGGATGAGTAAGATACTGTATGGAAATTTCTTGATTCCAAAATAACCAATCATAGCAATTTGATAGATAATTAGTGCAGCGAGAATGCGTGTGTGTATGTGAGGCCACATCCGTCCGTAGCTCTCATATCTGGGCATGTAAACTTTCAGTGCCTGCAACAAGAAGAAAAAGAAATAAGAACAAGAAAAAACACTAGGAAAGAAAGTATTTCTTTCACCAAAAAATAAATAAGTTGAAGAAGAGAATACAGAAAGTTCACTAAACGTACCTGATTCCGTTGAATAAGCCATCCCAGGCCAAAGTATACAGCGCTGAAGGGAATGATTAATGGCGCTATTACAGAGTAGCAGAGGGTAATTGTAATGATCAGCATGTCATTAGGAACCCTGGTCGCGTAGTTGAAATCTCCAGGAGCCCAAGCTGCTTTCACATCCGCCTCAGTTTTGCACAGAAACTTCTTCTTAATGTGGAAAACAATCAAAGGAAACAACCTTGAAATCTCAAGGCCATAGCCGACAAAAAACCTGAAATTATGAAATTGAAGAAGTTGGTAAATGACTGCTCCTGCTGGCAAAAACATAGAGAATAATGACTGGAAAGCAAAATGAAGAAGATAACTGCTAAATGCACACCTTTACAGCATTGCAATACAAAGTGCACTAAAAAACAGTAAAAACTACTACAATAACCTGTGTTGCAACGATTCGCCTAAAAAATATATTCAGCCGTATCGATACGTATTTACACGGATACGCGTACTAATACTCCAATACTTCAAGATACAACTCAATTAGAAAACTACTACATATTAGATCTCAATACCTTAATATTAGAAAATTTAGATATTTTACTAGATTCTATGAGAAGTTTTAACTATAGTGACAAAATATTAGTTCCAAATCTGTCCACTGATCTTGCTCTAGACTTTCTTCCTTCTTATCCCGACTTTTTCTCTCCAGTGAGGTTAATCATACATGTATGTATTTTGTTAAGTTTCTATATTACATATGATATATTTATGTTAAACTACTGATATGCCGTATCGCCATATTTTAGTTTTTCAAGTTGGTGTATCATAGTAGCGTATTGGTATCTTGTATCCGATACCGTATCCGTATCGTTGCAACACAGACAATAACCCTTTCAATCATTGATTTATAGACTTCTATAATTGCTCACACTAAAAAACAGACTTCTATAATTTACAATAACAAAGTTCACCCTAATTATCACCAGACACCAGCCAAATAAGAACGAACACAATTTCATTCAGTAATGCTGCAAAATGGCTGCTTTATCATATATAAACACGTGGTCATATGACTATGATCACCTTCAAAGAGTAGCAAAAATCCAACCTTTGCTGTTCTCTGTTTTGTTTCTCCTAAATATATCCCTCAAATTTTCCTCGCACATCATCACTAAAATTGTCCAACTTTATCCAGTGGAGAACTAAATTATGTACCATGAAAATATTCATAAAGAGAAAAAAGCTCTCGATATATACCTTGGCGAGGGAACTCTTTATAACAGCATATATTAAGATAAACTTAACTGGTAAACTGTTTCTTTGTAAATTAAATTAAAGGAAGAAAGGTAGTAGACGAAATGCAAATTCATATGTAAAATTACCTCAAAGCCACAAAAGTGAGGAAGAAGGTTGCATTGTCAGGAAGGCCATCTCCTAACAGTTCTATGATCATATCGGGCTGATGCTGAATAGTCTTAAACGTGCGGAACAAGGTTCCACCTAATGTAACACCGAGAAAAACATTCAACACAGAGAAATAGAAATATTTTCCAGCGCTCGCTCTAATGATGTGACTTTCTTCAGGGATCCCCTCGGTCTTCGAGAGAAACATAAGGAACCTCGGAAGTAGCATCAAGAATAGAAGGAGTGCAAGCTGAGGCAGAAAAGCTTCTAGTACTGTTTTAAGTGCTGGAATATCGACGATTACCTTCATGAATGGGAGAAGCTTCTTCAAATTGTCTAATGTGGTGAATGCAGATATAAAAGTAATAGGGATCATGTAGAAGAATATGGTCAGAGCCACAATTGCGTAAACTATGTATTGACGTATTTCTCTGTGAAAAAAGTTTATCGGAAGATTGCCCCATATAAGTTGTCGGGGTTCGGGAGCTTCCATCACAGTCCATGTGTCGAGCTTTACAGCATGAATAGTCTGACCTGCGGAGACTGCTGCAGACCTGCTGGTAAAGAAGACTAGAGATGCATCTTCTTGCTTATCAGTCATGGTGGTCTTCTGTTCGGATACCCATTTGGGGCCCAATTCAGCAATCTTCTTATTGCAGTACTCTATTGTGTCTACTTTTTCTCCCAACAGACCAAGGAAGCCAATTTTGTGCATGGGTCTTGTTCCCTCCGGATTCTTTTCTTTCGAGGCAGCAAAAATAGCTTCAGCGCGGACAAGTTTCTGCCTGTAACCATCCAACTCTTCCCAAATTTTATCGAGCTACAAAAAAAAAAAATGTGTAAGATACATTATTTTTATTCACTTAGATTAGGAAGTGGCAGTTTGGGACTAAGATGGGTTGACTAAAGGCTCAGGAAGCCCTCGTATTCCCTTTATTGGGTCTAAAGGCTCAGAAGAAGAAAATAAGGAAGTGGCAGTTTCAGATAATTTTACCTCTTTGTTGTTGGTGACAACCATTGATTTATAAAACGTTTCTGGATGAAGTTTCCGGAAGTACGAATCAACTTGTTCTTTTCGATTTTGACCTGGCGCAAGCGGGGGAAGGTCTCTAACAAGAATGGCATATTGTTCAGGTTTCCCTTCAGGGGAACTTAAAGCTTTAGCTCTCAGGTTTTGAACATGTCTGTATGCTTTAAACAGCATGAAAAGTGTAACGATGGAAACCCAGTAGGTGCCCAACAAGAACGCCCACAACCTAGGACTTTTATTCTGAAACGTGAAAAAAGACGAACTTAAGAGAAAACAAAAGACATAGTACATAATAAAACATAATTACAACAGCAGAGAGAGGGAAATTTTTCTTGAAGATTGCAACCATATGGATCCCAGGAGGGTTCATATTTGGTACAGTTCAAAACGTATTTTCGTATTATTAGCATTAACCTCAAACCAAGATTCACATAATATGTCACGAGGTTAAAAACAAAGAAATAATGCACTAGGTACAGGTGAACCTCTATTGACTAGTCCTGACCCATGCACAACCATAACACAATGAATAATAAGAACTGCTTCAACATTAAGAATGGTACTCCCTCTGTTTTTGGAAAAGAGATACTTTCACTTTTTCATTTTAGCCTAAAAATAGGCCAAATTGAAAAAGTGAAAGTATCTCTTTTCCAAAAACAGAGGGAGTATAATACTTAATGCCTAACTACAAAATGCTTTGATTTTTAAATGAGGAAAGCATATATATATCTTAGTGGTGCAATAATTAGGATCTCAACAACACTCCATCAGCAAGTCAACGAATTCAGGATGGCACTTTGTATTTGAAAAAGAAACACAGTAATTAGCAAAGAAATCAGATACATTGCTGTATTCTGTATTTAAAATTTCCATTAAATTAAACCATAAAGTTAAAGAAAAAAAGATTGATGTATCTTACTCTGATGTTTCCCATTGCAAGCTTGTCAAGGTTGTTGAAGGTCCCACTGCTAGTAGACTCAGATGGTTTAGCAATACGCTCTGTGGCAGCAAGCGGTAAAAGCACCGGCAGCAACACCACACCAGAAATTACCAGTATCCCCAGCACTGAAAATTAATGAAATAGTAAAATTAAAAAACCATTCAAATTCAAAACTCTAATGTGCACAACTTACTAACAGAGTAACGTACAATAGAATCATAAATCAACAGGAATTACAAGAAATATTTTTAAGAAAGCAATATATATATGCAAACAAATTACTTAGAAACAAACCCTAAATCCAACGACAATTCTCATTCAAAATTCCCCAAATAGCAAAAACATATTTAAAAAATGTACGCATTAGGAAATTTTTAGCAATCCTGACCATCATTAAGCATAATTGAGATAATAAGCCTGCAATTTGTAATTCTATATTAAAATAATTGATATCCACCCATAATCTAATCAGACAAGAAAATAAAAACAAAGTACTTACCAGTGCTTAAAAAGACAAAGTAAACAGCAGTATCAACACCAGAGGTAGCAACAATATCTTCTTCTGTTGATTTCAAACATTCAACTATCCATGTAAAAGGGTTTCTAGTTTTTGCACTTTCTGTTGGTTCTAACCCTCTAAGAATCCTACTTGGATAATAAATCACATGATTTGATGGTTTTTTAGAAAGCCAAGCAAATAATAACATCAGAACCACAAATATTATACATGATGTTCCAAGTGATGTTAAAAACGAATTGAAATTCATTCTATTTCTATCTTAAAAATCTCCACTCTTCTTCCTCTTTTGATAAATGCTATAGAGCTATAGAAAAATAGAAAATCCTTCTTCTTCTAAACTAGCCGTAGATAAATTTCATCTAAGATGAATTAAAGTAACCGTTGAAAGAGGTTGTACAGGAAATCTGAACGGCAATGAGGAAGAAGAACGTTGCAGGGAAATCAGAGAGACAGAGATATTATATACTGTAGTCTATATATAGTGTGTTAGTGTTCTCCTACAGGGTTTAGTGTCTACCTTAGTTTATCCTCGTTGGATCCATTGAGTTGTGATCTCGAAGGACATCGAGAGTAGATAAAGGGATGATTAGCTGTACTATTTGTGGAATAGAGTCACTTTTATCTTTTGGAGTATTTAGTGCATGAAAGAGAGAGTTGGGACACATGTCGGCTTCAGTAATTAGGGTTATAATATGTGTGGATAAGATGAGTAGAGTGCGTGTATTTGGTTGAATTACCGAAACATCCTTCAATAACTACCAAGGAAATGTCGGTACGATTTAAAGGAAGTGTATTGATATGCCCTTTGATTTGATTTTATAAGAATTTTTAAGGCTCGTACAACTCACACGTATACGTAAGACTAATTTAAGACGGGATATTTAAAATGGGAGGAAGGGAGAGAGATATGATGGCGTGAATATGACGGATCACAATTCACACACTAGTGGTAGTAGGCACGAATACTTTTTCATAACGGTAGTTGTCGACCATCCTGGTTTGGTTTTTTTCGTAGTACATGAGACACTCGGAAAATCTTATATCTAGTATGTTTTGTCTTCTCTTAAATATAACTCATGTTTTTATTAACCATAGCTCATTTGATTTTGGTCAGCACAGTTTGACTACATTTTTAGTTTGACTTTCTCAATTATTATTCAAAGCCCCTAAACCAGGTTTTTTGTTCACTGAGTTGGTAAATCAATTCAATGATCAGATTTGTTGTTGTTGGTGGTGCAACTGGTTACTGGTAGACCGTAAAATGAAACCCATTGTTGCACCTTGACGCTAGAAGCTTGCCAGCGGTTCCATGTTCATGTCATAATTTGTCTTTGCCTGTTGTTAATGTCGCATCAATGACAATCTCACAGGGATTTGGTGGAGTGATTCTTTCATTTAAAAAATGGTCGGAAGAATAAGAAGAGAGAAAAACTACGATATAATTCTAAAATCAGTTAGATCTCAAACTCAACTCTCCTCCTAGTTATGAATCACGGCTAACTCAGTAGATATATTGTGGGTTATGATTTGGGCTATGATTAATAAATTAAATTATGGGCTATCAATAATATGGGTTGTGGTTAATAAAAGCATGGGTTATATTTAAGAGAAGCCATATATTTTGTAGAAGAAGTATCCCAAAACGTTGAAAAAGAGCATCTTCGGTATAAGGGAAAATGTGAAGATACGTCAGCTCCACCGAGAAGCTTACCTTCATAAATTGGCGATCGTAGTCCTTGATTCGAGAATCCAATCATTGTTAATCACTTTAATTTACCATCTATGGATCGCTTTCCGGTGATACTTGGTTTAGGTTTTATGATTATCTTCTAAGTCGGTTCTAGAGTATGGCGGTTAGAAGCTAATCAGAGAGAAGACAGAAGTATTCGAAGTCTGATTTCTATTAATGAAATGATTTTGTCCACATTCGTAGCCTTTTGGGCTATTTATACATTGTATGAACATGAGGATTACATGTCAAATGACTAATCACGTGGGGGTGGGACCCAATAACATTTTCCTGCCTTGCGCATATTCGGACCTGAAACTGCTCTTATTTTTAACACCCACCTTTCCAGGTCTCAACTCAACTGACAGCTTCGAGATTCTTCTTAGCATCGTATATGGACTCAGGTCTTCCCCATCTATCTTTGTGTCTTTGTTGTGTTTGCAACCTGTGGCCTGATCCTTAGACATCTTCTTCAAGTCTTCGATATTTGATCTTGAGTCTTATTTCACGTCTCAGTTGTATTACTCTTTAGGTGTCAATTCTCGCGTAGATGTTATATTTTGGCATCTACATATTTGCCCTAGTTTAATTAAAGTAAGTTTGTATGTAGTTTAATTAAACTTCAATTCATATTTTGCGTCAATAGCTCACGTTTGTAGGTGTTAGAACACTGCTCGGTCGAACTCGCAAGTGTTGCTATCTCAGGCTTGTTTTTCAAGTTTAGGTGATCAAAACTATAAGTCTTGATTTCTAGTCTACTTATAGCTATGTCTCGTATTAGGATAGAATGTGTAGTTGAGCTTAGACTTCACGACGTTCATCGATTTAAGACGAATATCTACTGAGGGGAGCTTGGAGAAACTTCATCAACAAAAGGTATGTGGAGACTTAAACTTATCTATCACTCGGAAGTGTATTCTATTATATCTCCTATAGACTAAGTCGTGTAGCTATATAGACTTTTACATTACACACATTTGATATTTCGAGCTGAGTATAACTCGCTTATATATTTCACGAAATATGTGTTGGAAAGCTTTTTACTTTAGCTATGTTAATCATTATTCTTGACGAGTTTAGTTGGAAACAATTTATTTGTTGGAAACTAAATAAAAAAGTCAAAAGAAGATCATGTGAAAATTGCATTGAAACATCTTACATGATTTGTGTGAGACAATCATTTGATGTCGACTCGGAAAGTTTCATATTGATCATTCAATTACTTGAAAATTACGTATAAGCTAATAGTTTGTGTGAGACAGCTATTGTCGTCTTTTAAGGATGTTTCAATGATTGAAATGGGAGTTGAGAATGATTAACCTTTGTCTGGATACAATACAGTATGCATACCAGTATGCAAACTGTTTTGGTATGATTCAGGCTCGGAAACCTTGTTTGTGTACCAGTATGCGAACGATTTTAATTGTTAAAGTCCGGGAACCAAGTTTGCATACCAGTATGTGAATGGTTCTACCTGAGTTAGGTCCGGGACGACAGTATGCGTACACGTTTGCGTACTATTGGACGTGACCAAAGTCTGGAACTAAAGTTTGCGTACCCGTTTGCAAACTTAGTGGTTAATGTTCTAAAATCGTTTAAGTATGTTTGCATACTCATGAACAAAATACATTAATAAATTAAGGAATGCAATCTTTGCAAACCGTGGCTTAATGTTCATGAATTGATTTCGGTATAAGTACTTTGTACGATTACAAATCAATCTGATTTTGTTTGAATTGGTTCTTATATACTTCTATGAGATATATACAATTGAACAACTTTATGAGTAACACAATTAGTATGTGATCTAGAAGTGTTAGATGAATGTGGTTAATACAAAAGTGTTCATATGGCTAACTTCGGTTAACTATTGTTGAGCCAACTCAATATACACGTTTACGTAAGGTTACCCATATCCAAATGAAGGTATATTTCATTTGTGTGTAGAAAGCTAAGACCATCTAACTGTGGAGAGATATTGCTTTGGTTTGAAGCAAACTTAGCTTGAATCTTAAATCAGGTTTTCATCTAATGGTGAATATTGATTGCTTTGTTTCTAAGCTATCAAACCCTGATTTGAAGATTATATAAGGGAGAACTCTAGCAACTGGAAAACCTAATCCCCACACTTTCCTGTGTGATACTAGTTGCGTACTAGAGTCGATTCTCCTTTAGCCTAGGTTTTTCTAAAACCATTATAGGTTAACGACTTTAAGACTTCATTGGGATTCTGAAGCCATATCCAACTATTTTCTTTGTAGTTGTGTATTCTGATCTTACTTGTTCCATCGTGTTGAGTACTATCTTCTCTAAGATTTGCTCGAGATCTATCTCAGATAGGTAAGATATAAAAAGTAATCACAAAGCTCTTCGTCTCATTCTTTGTGATTCCACAATAACTTCTTCTACTACCATATAGTTAAGTTATTGTGAGGTGATTGATATTTTTAGGGTGTACTTCGGGAATATAATTCCGAATTATCAATTGGTTCCTGTGCACCTTGATTTATCATAAGACGGAACAAACTTCATAGGTACTTCTGTGGGAGACATATTTATCTATCAGAATAGGCTTTTTTGTGTGAGACAGATTTGTCTATAAGTCTTCGACTTTGAGTCGTAGCAACTCTTAGTTGTGGGTGAGATCAGCTAAGGGAATCAAGTGCATAGAGTCCTGCTTGGATTCAGAGGCGTAAGGAACACGACTGTACCTTAATCGGTGTGAGACTTGGTTAGGGCTCAACTACATTCCAGTCCGAAGTTAACTTGTAGTAGGCTAGTGTCTGTAGCGGCTTAATACATGGTGGTGTTCAAATATGGACTAGGTCCCAGGGTTTTTCTGCATTTGCAGTTTCCTCGTTAACAAAAAATTTGGTGTATGTGTTATTTTTTTCCGCATTATATTTGTTTATATAATTGAAATATCACAGGTTGTGCGTAGTTCAATCAATTGGAAAATCCAACCTTTGGTTGTTGAAATAAATTGATTTACACTTGGATGTTGGTTTGTGATACTGTCCAAGTTGTTTCTCATAATAATCATGCTCACGGATTCCTATCTATTTGATTTGCTGATTACATTGAGAAACAGAGATATAACTCTTGGATATCTTTCCTTGACTGAGTCTGACTGTCTAGTTGATTCTCTTGGAATTATATTGGAGTTAGTCCATACAGATTTCCGAACAAAATATTGGGTGTGGTTATGAGACCCCCACTTTTTCAATTGGTATCAGAGCAAGCAAACACGCTAAGACCTCATAAGTCTGTGTTTGTAGCAATCTGACTCTATGGACAGAAGTGTGATATCTCACAAATGCGTTACCTGAAACAAAAGTTCTATTTCTATGGAATCTATTAAAGAGAAAGACTTGTCAATCTCACACATAGATGAACATCATGTTCCCACAAAACAAACAAGTATTTACAAGTGTTACCCTGATTTTGTCACTAACGAGTCTGACTCTGAAGTTGAGAGGGAAGCAGCCAAATAAAATGCAATGATTCTAAATCGTGTTTAGAATCCTGGCAGCTGAAATCAATAGGCTGAAACACAAAGTCAATAAGATCATTGGTATAGTAAATGATCGTGATTTCTAAATAAAGGCTTTTCGTGAGGAAAACGCCGAAGTTTGTTCATCTCGAACCTTACTCGAGGCCAAACTCAAGGAGGATGCCTTGGAAATTGAACATCTATTGAGTAAACTCTCTATTATATGCAAAAGATGTTCCGATGAGTCCACTATACCAATCGCTTATGAACCAACTGTGTTGTTAGAAAACGTGACCACATGTAATCATGTTTTTCTGATAAAACCAGTTCCAGAAGCTAAAGTGAAAACCCTTCCTATTACTAAAGATGTGTCTATAATTTTCACTAATCAAGGAATCACCACATCTCCTGGAAGGAAAGAATCTCCAAACTTTTTTGTTAATCCTACTCACTCTAATCACTCTCGTGATCAAAGATGTCTCTTTTGTGATTCAAAACGACATGTTCAACGGAGATGCAAATTGAGGAAGAATGAAAACTATTTTGGTCGTCTTCAACACACCTTAGACTTAATGCCAAAGGTATAACTGACATTCGGATGTCTAAACCAATTGGTTCTAGTACTCACCCTGTGAATTCTTTCAGGAAAGTCAGTTCAATGTGCTCGTCTAACGTTCGAACTTATAACATTAACGTTAACACAAATCGGTCAAGGAGACTTCAGAAAGGTCCATCTCAACCTAAAGTGGAGAATGATGTTCAAGAAGTGAGAAAATTCCCAAAAGGTGAAAACTACAATGGAGATATGAAGATCAACCTAAATCTGATAATTGAGGGATACAAAGATCTTATCAACAGGCTGACAAATTCCTCTAGACAAACTTCTTCAGGTAAGGATTCAAACTCAGTCTCTTATTTTGATAACAATAAGTTTTATGATGACTTTTCACATCAAAAAGGGTCTTCTTCAAGAATTGGAAGGAAAAAGAGACTTAACCGTGAATATCACTCATTTAATGAGCTTAGGGCTCATACTTGTGCTAATTAATCACAAGGACTGAAATCTTACTCATGAAATATCCTGTTGAGTAAGATGGATCTATAAACATGTATGTTTGATGGCAAAAATATTCTCTATTTGTTTGAGCTACTCTCTTATCGGTTGTTAGCTAAACTTTTTCCCACAGACATTGCTGCATAAGTATTTTATTTTCAAAAATATTAGTTTTGTTTTTGAAAATTATTATTCCCTTGGATTGAGTGTGCTACTCTGGTGCTCTAAATTTTCCTCTTGTGAGAACATAAAATTTATCGAGCCAAGATTTATGAAATAAAATTTTTAATTAGAAAAATTTGTGCTATATAGCTAACTTATCTCATGAATAGCTATTTACAATTTTCCTTATGGGTTCGGATTGTGTTCATACGTGTACCCATGGTTTACTTGTCACGAAAAGTCTTTAGAAACTCTAAATTATTTTCCCTAAGAAACCATTTAAATACCAATCCTATTAAGTCAAGTATGCGTACTCTAGGTTATTTTCTATTTGTCAAGAATGTCATCACCTTCTCGCACTTGTGATTTTGCAAAAGGTTTTCTTGATAAGGGTATTGGTTTCGAGTCCAAAGGGAAGCAGAAAAGAACCCTAGTGGAAGTTGATGATATCAAATATCAAAATCCTGAGGATTATTCTGATGTCTCATGCTACTATGCATATACTCATCAAGATGTAGAGAATGATGAGATGGTTTCTGCTGGAGTGGTTCATGATTTTCTTCAATATTTTGAGGAAGCAAAATGCAGCTTGTTGATACTATGAAGGGTCTTTGTTAGAGCATAGCTCGGTTGAACCCACCAAGCGTTGGTATGTCAATTTTGGTTGTCATATTTTAGTAAATCAAAACTCAATTAAAGAGTCGCTTGATCATATACTAGAGACAACTTCGTATAGGTTAGGCTAGAAAGATTAGGATTATGAGACATACAAGGTATTACTCGAAGACTTGAAGAATGTGAAGAATTAACAAGCTACATCGACGACATCATCCTTCCTCTTGAGGTTAGTAATATTGTGACTTGAACTGTTTCATTCCTAACGTATCTTTAAAGTCGTGCTATATTGAAAACATAACTGCGAAGCTGTGAATGATTATACTCTAGTAGACATAGTGTTAAGGAATTAGAATACGAAGTATAACGCTTATCTTTTGAACTTCGTATATAAGACATCGACATAATCGTATGAATGCTATTGTGATTATGTGTATGGGTAAAGGTGAAGATTTCATCATAGGAAACAATGTTTACATTTGTTTAAAGGAAGTACATTCATGAACTTGTTTTATGAATCGAAAGGGAAATCGCTAGGCTTATTGGTATTGTTGTTCATTGCATATCTTTGGATTACCAATATGTGTGAGTTAGTAGAACGGATCATAACTTGTTTTGTATCTTGGTAAAACTAGTCACAATGCCTGACTTATGTATTGGTATGACTTTTAATAGTGTAACTGATCCTAAGTAATCACCTTAGATGGTATGATCGATATTTGTAATTGGTGTAACCGATCATGGTAATTGGTATGACCGATCACAAAAGAGTTGTAATCGATCCTTGTAATTGGCGTAACCGGTCCTGGTAATTGGTGTAACTGATCCTAGTGACTAGTGCAACCGATCACAAGTAATATCATGAGAATATGGTAACCGGTCCTAGTAATTGACGTAATCGATACTGGTAACTGATGTAACCGGTCCCAGTAACCATATTAACGTAGAACCGATCCTTGTGTTTGGTAGAACCGTAAACCCATGATTAGTATATTGATATTTGATCAATCACATAGTTCTTGGAAGTCAGATGAACAAATTCTAAACTTGTTTGGAAGTGTGGTATAATCGGTTCCAAGATTGTAAATATGAAAAAGGATTTACAAAGAAAAAGATGTCGACATACTTTGAACAGTAACTCTTATATTTTATTGTTCAAAGATATTCCTTAATAACTCAAGGAGATCCCGGACCGAAATAAATTGAGAAACTTATAATTAAGGTTATTAATTTTATATGCTTTTAATTACCAGCAATTAAAATGCATATCTCTGAAAAATAAAAATTGGTAATTTGCATTTACTAATTGGAGATTTTCTAATGAGATATCGGTTAATATTGGACAGAGCATTTCCAGGAATCATGAAAACCGATTTGGGCATTTATTGCATATCTTAAGAATATTTCGGTTTTGGAAATTCCTTGGTGTCCAAACTTCCTTGGTTTATAAATACCCAAGTTTGCATTTCGAGCAAACTATCCTAAGAGCCAGCAAAACTAACTTGTTGTGTTGTTACTGGTGGAGCCGTCTATTCGGAGAGGAAAGTACCCTAATTAGGCAAAATCTCTTACGACCGCTCATTTAAAGACTTCAGTGGGATCAGGAAGGAAACTAGATAATTGCAGTATTATTAGTTTTCGATTTGATTTGATTGACTAACGGTTGTTGAACTTTAATTGCACCTAGTTTTTTTATTCTTGAGAATCTTCTCTTCTGATATAATATTCACTCAAACTAGATCGAAGTGTCGACGGGATCTTTAGAACTGTTTGTATATCTAAAGACGTCTTGTGATAATCCATTGTTAACAGACTTCGTTTTGTGCGTGATTGATCACAAGAGATTCAAGTTGTGGTGTGCAGGTGTTTATTGAAGATTAAAGAAGATTTGAAGACAAAGCAGATTTATTATTGGTTTCATAATCTTTGGTGTGCACAAAACTTGATCGACTGGGATCCAACTATAATCGGTTTATCCTTGATAGATTTGATTGATTAGTTGCGTAGATCGGCATCAATATATAGTATCTTGGTATATTCTATATTTTATTGCAATATATAAACTCTGCTACTTTTGTAGTTGTTGGATAGATAGATCTAAACCCGACAAAGGAGTTTATTAGATTAAACAGAAGAGCCTTTGTCTAACTCATATCACTGAGATTGAATAGAGTTGTTACCAAACAAATTTGTTGTTCCTTTATTATTTGGAATTAGATCCAAAGGAATTGTTCCAGTGCGTGCACTTATCTAATGTCGGAAGCGCAGGGATACTGAAAAAGCTAACTATAGGTTTAGTTGCTTGGTCTCAACTATACGAAGTTGGTTTGATTTTGTATAGCGGCTTATTTCTGAGAGTATTCAATTCTGGACTAGGTCCCGGGGTTTTTCTGCATTTGCGGTTTCCTCGTTAACAAAATCTTGTTGTGTCATTTACTTTTGTTTTCCGCAATTATAATTTTTGTTATTATAATTTAAAGTAAATTACACAAACTTTAACTCCGTATTACTTGATATTGATCCTACAGATTTTGGTTAAGTCTGAACCTATTATCAAGTAATCACACTTTGATTGTTGTATTGTCTCGATCTCGTATCCATAGACGATCACACAAAGTGTGAATACCGATTAGTTGTATTGTCTCGACTCAGTCCATAGACAATCACTTTCGGTAAGAGGACTTATATGTGGAAAAGTTTAAGATTGTGGTATATTTGGGTACCCTCATCTTTTCAGTCTTGATGTGTTACGAACTGAGTTGAAAAAGGTTAACTCTGACCTTGTTCTCATGAAGCCACATGTTAAGGATCTTCTCAATGAGGATATCTTCTTCGAAGAAGCATTAGATGTTGTCAATCACAAGCTCAAAGGTCTTAAAACTCGTGAAGTTTTGGAAAGTAGACTTTAGTTTGTGATCGGTTTTTATTTTTAGGAGTAGTTTTTATTTTTGTCCAGGAAACTTCTTATGAGAATTTATTCTTGTGTTTTTAAGAAGGATAACTAGGGTTTGGAATAGCAAATATTGTGATTACACATAGCTATTGCCAACGATTTCATCTTGCAATGTTTTTAGATTTAGTTATTTAAATTCTAAGTTATTTGGAAGATGATTTTGCAGTATTTAATATTTATTGGTTTTATATATTGCAAAAATATGTTATGGGATATGTGTGTTTATGTCCGTGAACTATGATTATCTCATATATGTCAAAAGTTAAGTCTATTATGTCTTTATGCAAATATTGATAAAAGATAGAATAAACTTTTGAATATTTCGCATTATTGATCTTTCCCTAATCCACTTTTGTGTGAAAGTACTGTATGGCTCCGTAAGTTTTCTTATGTTGAGCATTTCCGATTAAATTAATCATTGGGTCTTTTTTGGTTAATTTATTCGAGTTTTCTGGATACAAATTCATGTTTCATGTAATTTGTTAATGTCCAAAGAAATCCTTCTTTTCTCATAAAAGAAAGGTCGCTTTTGTTGTTTCTTTAGGAATGACATATTATGGGGGAGAGTTCTTAATTGAACTTGTGCTTAATTGCCAAATCTTTGTGGGGAGTGCGGCTGTGGAATATTGTAGGATTTATCTTGTATCTTTATAAACTCCTTGATGAATACACTAAGTTTCGACTATGTGAAATCATCGAAACCAAGTTGATATGTTCTCTTTTAGTCATGAATAATCTCTTTGAGAATTTCATTATGATCCCGTTAGTTTTCGTACCTTTGCCAATTTTTATTGACAAAAAGGCGGAGAATTATTTTGTAGTTCACACTACATACATACGGTTTATGGATCATTATGTCAGGGGGGGTGTTTTTCATTTTGTGATGAAGTATTGACTAAGGTGGAGTGATACATATCACTATAGTATTATTGTCAAAGTTGTGATACAATTGAGTTTTGATGTTGTGTAATAATACTATGACACTGTATAACAATAATTGAGAATATTTGTTTTCTTATTGTTATGGCTACGGATCTTCAACAACAATGATGCTGAGTTAAACACGTTTAGAATCGCTAGATTACTTGAAGTGACGAAGAATTCAAGGAATGTTGAAGAACCAAGGAAATCAACCATGTTGGATGAGAAGCTACAAAGTTTATTTATTTTGTAATCCATATGTATTGATAGTTTTGTCACTAAAATTGACAAAGGGGGAGATTGTTAGAGCACTACTCGGTCAAATTCGCAAGCGTTGCTATCTGAAGATTGTTTGTCAAGTTTAGGTGATCAAAACTATAAGTCTTGATTTCTAGTCTACTTATCGTTATGTCTCGGATTAGGATAGAATGTGTAGTTGAGCTTATACTTCACGACGTTCATAGATAGAAGACGAAGATCTACTGAGGGGAGCTTGGAGAAACTTCATCAACAAAACGTATGTGGAGACTTAAACTTATCTATCACTCAGAAGTCTATTTTATTCTATCTCCTATTGAGACTAAGTCGTGTAGCTATATAGACTTTTACATTATACACATTTGATATTTCGAGGTGAGTATAACTCGCTTGTATATTTCTCGAAATATGTGTTGGAAAGCTTTTTGCTTTAGCAATGTTCATCATTATTCTTGACGAGTTTAGTTGGAAACAATTTACTTGTTGGAAACTAAATAAAGAGTCAAAAGATAAACATGTGAAAATTACCTTGAAACATCTTACATGATTTGTGTGAGACAATCATTTGATGTCGTCTCGGAAAGTTTCGTATTGATCATTCAATTACTTGAAAATTACTTACAAGCTAATAGTTTGTGTGAGACAGTTATTAATTGTCGTCTTTTAAGGATGTTTCAATGATTGAAATGGGAGTTGAGAATGATCAACCTTTGTCTGGATACAATACAGTATGCATACCAATATGCAAACTGTTTTGGTATGATTCAGGTCCGGAAACCTTGTTTTGCATACCAGTATGCGAACAGTTTTAACTGTTAAAGTCCAGGAACCAAATTTGCATACCAGTATGCGAACGGTTCTACCTGAGTTAGGTCCGGGACGGCAGTATGCGTACTCGTTTGCATATTGCTGGACGTGACCAAAATCCGGAACTAAAGTTTGCGTACCCGTTTGCAAACTTAGTGGTTAATGTTCTAAAATCAGTTAAGTATGTTTTCTTACTCATGAACAACATACATTAATAAATTAAGGAATGCAATCTTTGCAAACTGTGGCTTAATGTTCATGAATTGATTTCTGTATAAGTACTTTATACGATTACGAATCAATCCGATTTTGTTTCAATTGGTTCTATATACTTCCATGAGATATATACAATTGAACAACTATATGAGTAACACAATTAGATTCATTCTATTATCATTCTTGTTTGATTGATCATCATATGTGATCTAGAAGTGTTAGATGAATGTGGTTAATACAAAAGTGTTCATATGGCTAACTTCGGTTAACTATTGTTGAGCCAACTCAATATACACGTTTAGGTACGGTTACCCATATCTAAATGAAGGTTTATTTCATTTGTGTGTAACAACCTAAGACCATCTAACGGTGGAGAGATATTGCTTTGGTTTTAAGCAAACTTAGCTTGAATCTTAAATTAGGTTTTCATCTAACGATGAATATTGATTGCTTTGTTTCTAAGCTATCAAACCTTGATTTGAAGACTATATAAGGGAGAGAACTCTAGCAACTGGAAAACCTAATCCCCACACTTTCTTGTGTGATACTAGTTGCGCACTAGAGTCGATTATCCTTTAGCCTAGGTTTTTCTAAAACCATTATAGGTTAACGACTGTAAGACTTCATTGAGATTCTGAAGCCAAGTCCAACTATTTTCTTTGTAGTTGCGTATTCTGATCTTACTTGTTCTATCGTGTTGAATACTATCTTCTCTAAGATTTGCTCGAGATTTATCTCCGATAGGTAAGATATAAAAATTAATCACAAAGCCCTTCATCTCATTCTTTGTGATTCCACAATAACTTCTTCTACTTCCATATAGTTAAGTTATTGTGAGGTGATTGATATTTCTAGGCCGTTCTTCAGGAATATAAGTCCGGATTATCAATTGGTTCATGTGCACCTTGATTTATCATAAGACGGAACAAACTTCATAGGTACTTCTATGGGAGACAGATTTATCTATCAAAATAGGCTTTTCTGTTTGAGACAGATTTGTCTACAAGTCTTCGACTTTGGGTCGTAGCAACTCTTAGTTGTGGGTGAGATCAGCTAAGGGAATCAAGTGCGTAGAGTCCTGCTGGGATTCAGAGGCGTAAGGAACGTGACTGTACCTTAATCGGTGTGAGACTTGGTTAGGGCTCAACTATATTCCAGTCCGAAGTTAACTTGTAGTAGGCTAGTGTCTGTAGAGGCTTAATACATTATGGTGTTCAAATCTGGACTAGGTCCCGGGGTTTTTCTGCATTTGCGGTTTCCTCGTTAACAAAATTTCTGGTGTCTGTGTTATTTCTTTTCCGCATTATATTTGTTTATATAATTGAAATATCACAGGTTGTGCGTAGTTCAATCAATTGGAAAATCCAACCTTTGGTTGTTGATATAAATTGATTGACGCTTGGATATTGGTTTTTGATACTGTCCAAGTTGTTTCTCATAATAATCAGGCTCACAGATTCCTATCTGTTTTATTTGCTGATTACATTGAGAAACAGAGATATAAATCTTGGATATCTTTTCTTGATTGAGTATGACTGTCTAGTTGATTCTCTTGGAATTATATTGGATTTAGTCCATACAAATTGCCGAACGAAATATTGGGTGTGGTTGTTAGACCCCCGCTTTTTCAGTAGGTAGTTCTTAGCTGACAATAGTTTCTCAACTGTGAACATGTTTTGGATATAAATAACTCTCACCTTTACTTGTGCCGACTTTTATCAGCTTGTTTTGCTAATGCTTGATGGGATATCAGGGTATCTTATTTAGGTGTGTATATCACCTTTTCGAATCCGTTCTGGAGGTTTCTGGGTTTCCCAAGTTGTATGTATGTCCCCTTTTCCTTTCCAATAGCGAAGTGAAATCTTCTCAAAGATATCAAAGATCAGATCTTTAATGATCTTGTAATTTGTCCAATCATGTCAGACTATGTGTTTCATACCGCCTTAAATTCTTAGTTACGGTTCTGACATGCCATTGAGTTTTTTTTTTGCTCTTTGATCGAGCTAATCAATCTCGTGATACTCAAATATTCTTAAAAATATTATTTTATTCTAGTGCTAATTATTAGCTCAATTCTCGATTTTTGGAGTGTTGTTCACCTCCTTTGGAATACCAAAAGTTTAGTATTGAATAATTTTATTTACCAACTCCCAGTTGTGCACTTTATTGACTCGTAGTAGCGGGTTGCTACTATACATGTCTTTAATGTGTGTAGAGACGTGGGTTTTTTTTTCACCGTCTTACCGGTTATTATCCTTTCTTTTTATAAGTTAAGATCGGTTCTACCTTGTCATCTTGCATTGGTCATCCAAATATTATTCAATGAAAAACACTTGTTGATTTCCCTTTCGGTTATGAAACGAGTTCATACATCTACTTCCTTAAACCAGTTTAATAATACATAGTTTCCTAAGATGAAATCACACCTATACCCCACACATAATCAAGTAACTATATACATAAATTATGTTGATATCGTATTTACGAAGTTCAAAAGATAAGCGTTATACTTCGTAATTCAGTATAATTCCTTGATACTTTGATCATAATGCTATGACCAAGTCTAATCACTAGAGTGTTATAAATATAGCTTCGCATGTTATGTTTTTAATATAAAGCGACTTGAAAGATACGTTAGGAATGGAAACAAGTCAAATAAGTATTACTAACCTCAAGTGGAAGGATGATGTCTTCGTTGTAGTCGTTACTTCTTCACATTCTTCAGGTCTTCAGAGTAATACTTGTAAGTCTCAACATTCCTAGACTTTCTAGTCTAACCTAAACTAAGTTGACTCTAGTAATTAATCAAGTGACTTTAGATGAGTTTTGATACTAAAATATGACAACCAAACTTGACATACCAACGCTTGGTGGGTTCAACCAAGCTATGCTCTAACAGGTAACAACCATCCCAATCAAATAATTTTAAAGTAAAAGAGATGAAAGGTTTCTGGTACCAAAAATTATACCCTAAAATTTTATAGAGGATTAATTTTATACTAACTATAAGGTAGAACCGGTCATAGCCTATATTGTTTGACAAGGTATAACCGATCCTAACTAGTATTAGAAGACAAGGTAGAACCGATCATAACTTATATCCAGTGACATGGTATAACCAATCCTAACTAGTATTGGGAAGCAAGGTATAACCGGTCATAACCTATATTGGGAGTGATGTTATAACCGATCCTAACTTAGTTTGGGAGTCATGGTAGAACCGGTCTCAAGAGAAAAACCGAGTTTCCAATATTCACATATTTCTTTATATTCTGTGTGAATTTGGAATTAGGGTTTGCTGAGATAGGAAACTTCTAGGTATCGACATTATTTGAACATGTGCATAACTCTTATCATTAGTTGTTCAAAGATATTCTTTGATGCTCAAGTTGATCCCAAACTGAAACAATTGAAAAACATTTAATTATGATTTTCGATTTAATATGTTTTAATTACCGGCAATTAAAGCATATACTGTAGAAAAGGATTATTAGTTAGTGTACTAAACTAATATAGAAATTTTCTATGAGAGATTTTGGAAATATTGTTTGACATTAATTGGAAATAGGAAAACCGAAATTAGGTATTTTATTGCATATCTTGAGAAATTTTATGTTTTGGAGCTTCCTTTTTGTTCAAGCAACCTTGGTCTATAAATACTTGAGTTTGCATTTCTTTCAAACTATCCTAAGAGCCATGCAAACTTCATTCGTGTTGTTTCCGGTAAAGTCGTCTATCCGGAGAGGAAACTACACTAATTAGGCGAAATCTCTTAAGACCGCTCATTTAAAGACTTCTGTGGGATCAAGAAGCTCTACGAGTACCGTTGGTAGGAAACTAGATAATTGCATTGTTATTTTATTTTTCGATTATTGATTTGATTGACTAACGAATTGTTGAAACTTTGATTGCACCTAGTTTGATTATTCTTGAGAGCCTTCTCTTATGACATAAGGGTCACTCAAACTAGATCAAAGTATCAATGGGATATTTAGAACTGTTTTTAGATCTAAAGACATCTTGTGATAATCCTTTGTTAATAGACTCCGTTTTGTGCGTGATTGATCACAAGAGGATTCAAGTTTTTGTGTGCATGTACTTTAAATATAATTGGAGATTTGAAGAAGAAGAAGATTTATGTAATTAGTTTTCGTATCTTGTGAATTTTGTGCACACATATTGATCGGATGGGATCCAACTTAGATCCAGTTTATCTCTTGATAAATTTGATCACATATTAGTTTAGATCGACAACTATCATTTGGTGGTATTTTTTCAATATTGAATATGATAGTTGTGAATCTGAATCTAAGTTACTGATTCGGATTGATCTTACCCGACAAAGAAGTTTATTAGATTAAACATAAGAGCCTTTGTCAACAACTGGTTCCCAAACAGATTTGTTCCTTTACTGTTTGGAATACGATCAAAAGGAGTTAGGTACATAAAAACTTGACTTGGTAAAGCAACTCAAGTCATTGATTTCTGTCTTGAGATTCACGTGCGTGACCAAAAGGTCGATGACGCATGGATACTGAGAATCTAAGTAACTAAGGGTAGTTTACTTGGTCTCAACTATACGAAGTTAGCTTTTGTTCTTTGTATAGCGACTTAATTCGAGAGTATTCAAAACTGGACTAGGTCCCGAGGTTTTTCTGCATTTGCGGTTTCCTCATTAAAAAAATCTTGTTGTGTCATTTACTTTACTTCCGCAATATAATTGTCTTATTATAATAAAGTAAATTACACTTGTACGTTAATCCAAGACACTTGATAGTGATCCTATAGTCAATCAGTTTTTATACCGTAACTATTTTCAAGTGTATACCTTGTTGTTCTATTGTCTCGACCATTGTCCATAGACGATCACACATGGTATCAGACTTATAGGTTGAAATTAAAAGATTGTGGTGTATTTGGGTACCCTCGTCTTTTCATTACTAATATTAGACAGTTACATTCCCGCCATTCTTATCTTCATGGCTTACGTATTCGTCGCCCAGTTCCGATGTTGTTTTCGGGGTAACAATTTACATCGAGGGTGAACTCTTAATTTCAGAGTTTGATCTTATGTTTATTACACTTCCTCTTCATAAGCTTATTCATGAATATATAATGTTGATTGATTGCGCTCCTCGGCAGATGACCAGTCACTGGTGGAAAAAAGCCGTTTTAAGATAGATTGGAAGTGTCGTATTCGAGATATAAGACACTTTGGTGTTGGCGCTAAAAATGCCCTAGATTTAGTGTCTTTTTCTGGAACGACACTTTCAAGTTGAGTCAGAATCAAATTGATTTACAATACTTTCAGGTTGTCTCTAGGTACAACATCTGGATATAGTCGTAGATTTAATTTTATAACAATATAAAAAAATCAGAAATTCTTCCAAAGCTGATTCAACTGAATTCCAAATCAGATCTGGCTGACTGGAGTGTTTCTGACTGGGGCAAATGAATCTGAATTGAACTCAAATTACCTTGAAATAAAACTTGGACTCAAAATTCAAATGGCCATTTAAATAAAAATCATCGTATTGGTTACACAACTCATAACTGAATTCACTTTACACTTGGTTTCAAAATCACAAAAATAAAAAAGTAATCAAATCTTGAATTCCTACAATCCATATCTAAGTTCTAAGGTTCATAAAGACAACTGCGAACCAGCAAAACAAGATACTGCCGGATGGTGAACTGAGCCAACACTTCAAGAATGGCACACCTACAAAAAAAAGGTTCAACATCACTGTAAGTACAAAACAAGTGTGAAAAAATCAGCGAAAAGTAAATATACTATATGGATGGACCTGTATGGATGTACAACAATCAGACAAGCACTATCATATTAACACCATTTACTACAAGATGAATTGAAGAATCAAGAACCAAGGATGACATGTACTTGTAGTGATACCATACACTCAGGCATGTATTTGTAAGCACTCATTGGGAGAATAAAATCACCAGACCAATAAAACCTCGTTTGGCAATCTGAGAGGACTTACTCCAGTATACTTTCTAGAGAATCAACTAGACAGACAGACTCAATCCAGAGAAAAGTATATCAAAGAGTTTATATCTTTGTTTCACAATGTAATCAGCAAATCAAACAGATAGAAATCCGTGATCCTGATTATTATTATGTGAAACAACTTGAACGGTACCAAAGACCAATATTCAAGTGTCAATCAATTTAAATCAACAACCAAAGGTTGGATTATCTAATTGATTGATATTAACGCACAACCTGTGATATTTCAATTATATAACAAAATATAATGCGGAAAATATATAACACAGACACCAGAATTTTGTTAACGAGGAAAACCGCAAATGCAGAAAAACCACGGGACCTAGTCCAGTTTGAACACCACACTGTATTAAGCCGCTACAGACACTAGACTACTACCAATGAACTTCGAACTGGACCGTAGTTGAACCCTAATCAATCTCACACTGATTCAAGGTACAGTTGCGTTCCTTACGTCTCTGATCCCAGCATGATACTACGCACTTGATTCCCTTAGCTGATCTCACCCACAACTAAGAGTTGCTACGACCCAAAGTCGAAGACTTGATAAACAAATCTGTCTCACACAGAAAAGTCTATAGAATGAATAAATCTGTCTCCCATAGAAATATGATAGGTGTAGAATACACCGTATTTAATATCTAGTATTTATGCTTTCTTTGCGAGTTTTCTTGTAAATTATGTATCTTATGTGTGAATTTGAGTTATTAGGTGCTTTGGAGTCGCACGGAGGAAAAGAAGGAGAAACTACTCATTTAGAGCGAAAAGGGCAAATCTGTCATTTCAGGGGAGAACATTATCCGGAGTCGAGCTGAGGTTGAGGGGCGACTCTATTTGAAGGAGTGCTAAATATAGACCAACCAAGGTTAAGGGGGTTGCCATCTGGGTGTCCCTTATCATTTACTAGAGAGTGTGATTAACAGTGAGTGTAAATATCCATCCCACGTTCAAGACCCGCATCTAGGTCGCGAGAAGATATTCTTCCCCAAAATTCTTAAGCTTGAGAACAACACGGATCGAGTCCGTGATTTCATGGATCGATGAGGAAGGAGATGGGTTACGTGAGGTGGCATCGAAGATGCCGCTACTGTTCAATTGATCGGGAAATCAGTGAGGGAAGAACGAACAGGAAATTGAGCTGAATTAGGGTTCTATGGAGGAATTCGTGGAGATTCAGATGAGTTCAGGGAGGAAATGAAATTGAGACACAAAACCAGAAGGTGATTTAGGGTTTGTGGAAGATATTGAAGCTGCTGTTGGAAACAAGAGATCGAGAGAACAGGTTAAACTAGAGATTCGACTACTGGTGATTCTTGAACTGTGAAAGAGGAATTCGAAGAAGGGTTTTAGGTTGAACTTAGGGTGACAGAGATGGTGGCAGAATGGGTTCTGAGTTTGTAGTTCAGATGTTGAATCAAGAAGAACCTGTTGTTGCTAAAATTAGGGTTCTGGTGATGTTGAGAATGGTGATGAACTAGTTAGAAGGGAATTGCAGGTGGTTCAGGCTTGTAATGAATTGGGAGAAGAAGAAGCTACAGAGGTTATTTGGGAATTGGAAGTTAGAGAAGAGAAATTGAACTGAGAGAGGGGTATGAGTCTGCTGGTGAATTTAGTGAAAAACTGATTTGGGGGTTTGATTTCAAAATGGGTTGCACCTGCAATGAAATGATGGTTCTGTGGATGAAGGAATTTGGGATTATGGTTGAAGATGGTTGTGTGGTTTGGTGGTGATGAATGTGTCGGGTGGAATGCTTGGCAAGAGAAGATGGGTTCAAGTTGATTTTGTTTGAATTGAATCAAGATCGAGTTGAGATCTTGCCGGTGATAAGCAATTCTTACCGGTGCAAAACAATGGCTTGGTTGCGGTGACAGGTTTGAGCAGAAGGAATTGCAAGTGCAGCTGGTGAGTTTGCAGATTGGAGGAAGAAGAGTTGGTTATGGAGGCAATGAAGCTGTACTGCAATGGTTGCAGGTGAAATTGCAAATGGTGGAAGGAGCAACTGATGCTTTGGTAGAGATTCTGAGGTGGAATTGTGAAGCAGTTCTGGGAATTTGGCAGCAGTTGTGAAACTATAGGGAAGATGGCTTTTGCAGGTGATGCTACAGCTGCAGTAGCAGTTGGTGTGAATGAATGGAGGAGCTGCAGTTAACAAGCAGCTGAGACTGGTGGTGTTACAAGGGGTGAACTGACTTTAGTTGAATTGGTGGTGCAAAGTGATGCAGTATGTCGCTTCTAAGCTGGTTGTGACTCAGGTGGAATGGTGGTATGCAGCTGGAAAAAAAAGAGAGGGTTTGAGATGGATTTGCACATGACAGTGTAGTTGGAGTTGGTTTGCAGTCCGGCCATCATGGATGGATTGAATGCACAACACAGTTTAGGCCTAGAGGTCACTCAGCCCTGTTGACTCCTTGACCCGAGTTGACTCAGTACCTTGACCCGGTTTACTAACGTTGACCGTTAGGTCAACGGTTAACTTTGACGATGGACTGACGGAATATTCCGTCGAATATTCTCCCGACGGACAGAATTTTCAGGTGGTCGGCGGCGACTATTCCGGCCGATTTCCGGCCACAATCCCAGTTTTCCGTGACGTATTTTTGGACATATTTTCTACATGGGTTTTTCTCACACATGGGCTTGGTGGACCACTTGGAGATGGGTTTTGAGAAGACCTAATATTGGAAGGAGTATCCTTTATGGAAATAGAGAAACATATAAAAGAGAGGACTTTTACCTAATTGAGGATATCTTGGATATGATCTTTTTGCCTCTACTTTGTTTTCTAGGGTTTAGAAACATGAAACTTCTCTTTCTTCTTGTGATGAACTCCATGAATATGAGCTAGAGTTTTATTATTGGTTATGGAATAAGTTGGATTTCCAAACATGAGTTTTTGTGCAATAAATTAGTTTTCTCTCATATTATCGTTTATGATTCACAATTAATATTGTTACATGATTTGAATGCTTGTTTAGTCGAGTCGCGAATCGATTGAGTTTGCTTTCATCTTTATTGCTAGATTAGGGTTATTATACGCAAAAGTGATAATTCCGGATTGCAAGTAGCATAAATATGATTATAGTTTGTAGTGATATATTCTTATGATCATATGTGAGTCATAACCTTTGTTAAATCGGATTAGTGCGCTTTCCACGTTCGATTGCTTTGATTGGCCTGATTTCATAGAACTTAATGCATCTAGGGAATTAAACTTGATTAGTGCTTTTACACGTTAGGTTGTTCCTTTAGGTAGAATTCATATTCGCATCTTTTAATGTGTTTGTTGATGACATGAGGAGATTAGCGGGATATTCTTGCGATCAAGGTATTCTAGGGTCTTTGATAAAAGTTGAGATTAAAATATCAATTCTAGTTATTGTGTTGAAAACATGTTTGTGATTGAAAACGAAATCCATGACCAATATCTTCTTATCCTTGATTTGATTTGTTTACTTTTCTTTATTTGCTTTTATTTTATTTTAGTTTATAAAATCACAAAACCCCGGTGTTATTTATAGGGAACCGAAACAATTTGACAACCTAGACCTCTCTGTGGGATCGATCCTTTCTTGCCCTTGCTTCATTATATATTTTGAGTAGTAAGAAAGTGTAATTATATTTGTGTCGGCTGACAACCGGTCAAATTTTGGCGCCGTTGAATTTGGGAGGCAGCGGTTGTCATTTGTTTTTGGTTTCTTATTTTTGTTTTTTTTTAGTTTTTGTTTTATTTTTCTTATTTTCTGGGTTTTAACCTTGGTTTGAGAATTTTTATTTCAGGTGCTTGTTTCTCATGGAAGGAGCATACTACATGGATGGATACGGTTTTCAACAACCTCAACAATACGACAACTACCAATTCCATGGGTATAATCAAAACCAATTTATTGGTTATGACCAATATTCCATGGAACCTTATGATTTTCCTCAACAACCTTATGGCGGGTATGTGTGTGAACAACCACAAGGATGGGAGGATTCTTATGCTTGTGAACAAAAAGTCTCTAATTTTATAGACAAAGTTTCCAACTTTTTACAAGAGGAATTTCAAAAAGCTAAAGAGACTACAAACGAGCAACTCCAAGAACTTCGTGAAGGTATGGCTAGCTTGCGAAGAGGCATTGATCAATATAAGGAAGATATGGATAATTCTAATGTGCATATGGTTTGTGATGAATATTTGATTGATGCTAAAGTTGAAAAAGGCCAATCCTTGGGCACTTTCGTTGATAATTGTGTAGTTCACTCAACTCTTGATCGTAATAATGATCATTCACCTATTCAAAAGGATGAGTTAGAGATTAGCAACACTAAATTCAGCGAGGACCAATCTTATGTTGACTATGATAGTGACGGTGATTATGATACATTGCTTGAAACAACTCATGGTGACATCCCCGAGGAGTGTACAACGGAGTCTTTTTGGGATCAAGATGAAGACGAAGAGGAATATGATGACACTTGTGTAGATTACTCGAGCATTGATCTTAATAATGATCAAGAGCCTATTCAAAGGGTGGAGCTTGAGGATGATGCATTTTCGAGTGTTCTAGAAAAGTTTCTTATAATAAAATTTGGATCCGCAAAAGAGTATGTGCCTTACAACAAAAAAGGAGGAATATGTTGAGAATGAGACCGTTATGACCACTATTGTGGAAGACCCAATTGAGCTTGCAAAGGATTGTAATGATGATGTTTATGTCGACACTTTGGTTACGGCAGAAACGGACGAAGAATGGTTGCAAGGTTTGATAGAGGACCATGATATAAAAGAGGTGAATTATTCACTTGAGTTTTTCAAGGATGAAGAGGATTCCGTGATAAAAGAGATTGTGCAAGGTTTGTCTAACCCTTTGCCTATTATTTCTTCTCCTTTACCTCTTATTGGTTTGAATGTATGTGCTTCGAGAATATTGTTGAATGACTTTGTTTCTCGTTTTCCGCCATTAGAGAAACTTGATTCTCATACTATGCAGGTTATGGAACAAGAAACCGTGGATGTACCCGACTTCTATATTCTTTATACACTTCCAAGTGTGGACAAGAATAAGTGTGGGGGAAGCTTTTATCGGTTCATAGCTTCACTTTTGCTTTATATTACTAATATTTGTGTGAAGCTAGTGTTTGCAAAACAGGTTCTATGGAAGGATCCTCAACTTTTCAGATTGTTGGTATATGGACGATAACAAAAGAGTCGGGCTGATGACTTTAAACCAAGCGCTAAATGGGAGGCAACCCATAGGTTTTGTATTTTAGTCCCTTTTATTTTTTGTTTTTATTGTTTTCATATCATACTTGCATCCCCATGTTTAATTTCATTGCGTCCGGAATCTATCTTAAAAGAGAATTATGACGAATACCTTTTCGTCAGAAAAAAATTCAGACTGCACGTAGTTCAGTCCAGAGACCATAACTGTCAGACCGTTTATCGAAACACTGTGCCCTTTTGACACTTTGTAGAAAACACGTAGATGAACAACTTTTGTGAAATGGAGTTTTTCCAAATTCCTTACCAATTTGTACAGTTTTTGCGTTTTATCTGCTGTTACGTCAGAATTCAGAATTTTCGGTTTTTCACATTGAGGACAATGTGAAGTTTAAGTGTGGGGAGTCTTTTGCATATAGAGTTTTTAGCCTTTTTGAGTCAAAATTTTCAACTTTTTTGTAAATAGTGAATAAAAACTCCAACTTGTAGTTAGTTTAGAGTCACATAGTATACATGTCGCTAAGATTACATCGAGAATCTCATAAGAGTGACTGAACTTAGAGATGACAGAGAACATGATCGGGTTTCTTAATCGTATGAGAGTTAAAGTTGGATTTAACCATGCCAGTGGCAAATAAGGTGCAGACTGAAATTCGGTAGTAGAGTTGTGATCCCCTATAGTGGAGACTACCCATGTTACATAATGTGAGGCACCGACCTTCAATTCTTTGTACTTGTCTAAATTTGTGCTTTTAGAGTGTGTGTCACCGTACGTAAATTCCGGGCAGAATGGTGAGCTGCCCAACCTCCCACCATAGAAGCACTATTTTGATCTCTTGAGTGCTATTTTTGTCAATCATGTTGGTGACATCGAATTGCTAACTTACATACCACTTGTAATCTTGTTCGCAGTTAGCACCATCCACCTTATCTCTCTCTACACCAACAGGTCCATAGAAACACCATCATCATCAACAAGAGGAGCATCACAAATCTACAAGGAAAGTTGAAGACGTTTGAGGTTTACAAGCAACAATACAAAAAAAGAGTGAAAATTATCAAGATGAGAGTTCGAGAAGTTTATGATATCGAGACATACAAGTTGTGAAGAATCAAGCGGTAAAGTACTTACACCATGGCCTTTGTACTTACGTTTTTATTTTATTTGTATTTTACTTTCTCTTGTCTCGAAAAAAAATAAAATAAAATAAATTTGGGTTTGTATAGTTTGTTTTTAGTTTTATGTTCTTTCAATAAAGCCAATGGAAAGAAGGAATATCTATAATGAAGTTTCAAGCGACAAGGAATTAGAGGAAATAATCATATTGTCGAGATTCTACGAAGTTCGAGAGTTATCATCAAGAGTTGAAGACCGAAGACGAAGATGAAGACACCGATAGAAGACCGAAGACGTTTCTATGGATGCTGTGAGAGTGGTGCTAGCTGCACGCCGAACGGATACAAGGTAAGTAAGCATATTCCCACCTTCGTTAAATGGTTGATTTCCTTTCGAAGAGATCGTCAGAAAAATGGGTTTTCAAAAATATATAAAAGATGTGGGTTTTCAAAATATTTGGAGGGTTTCGCCTTCCTACCATTCAACGTGTCGCAGGATTCTCTCTTCATTCCTACCTGGACACCTGTGTGACCCATAAAAAGATGTTTATTATTGAGAGCAATATCATAAAACCCTTTCTTGTGAGGCGTAGTCGAGACTTTTGATCACTCCGAACCCGAATTTATGTCGAGAAGGGATGGTTATATCTCTCTCAACTTTTCGAGAATGAGATTGTGTTCATTTATGTGTCTAACTTCTTATGACTAGTGTGCAGAATTTCTATGTCTTCTTAGCGCGTTGGATACTATCATTACGGAGAACTAGTAAGTTGGTAAAATAGGTTTTGTGGGTATATCTCTAGTAAACCCTCACAAGACTATAACTCGTCCACTAGGGACACCTAGGGGTTTAAAGGCTTGTTATTTATGCTAAAAGTGACCGTAGCCTCGACGACACGGAGTTGTATGTATTTTAGAATTGTTTTGTTTAATTTGCTCGAGGACTAGCAAAGTCTAAGTGTGGGGGAATTTGATAGGTGTAGAATACACCGTATTTAATATCTAGTATTTATGCTTTCTTTGCGAGTTTTCTTGTAAATTATGTATCTTATGTGTGAATTTGAGTTATTAGGTGCTTTGGAGTCGCACGGAGGAAAAGAAGGAGAAACTACTCATTTAGAGCGAAAAGGGCAAATCTGTCATTTCAGGGGAGAACATTATCCGGAGTCGAGCTGAGGTTGAGGGGCGACTCTATTTGAAGGAGTGCTAAATATAGACCAACCAAGGTTAAGGGGGTTGCCATCTGGGTGTCCCTTATCATTTACTAGAGAGTGTGATTAACAGTGAGTGTAAATATCCATCCCACGTTCAAGACCCGCATCTAGGTCGCGAGAAGATATTCTTCCCCAAAATTCTTAAGCTGAGAACAACACAGATCGAGTCTGTGATTTCATGGATCGATGAGGAAGGAGATGGGTTCTGTGAGGTGGTACTGAAGATGCCGCTACTGTTCAATTGATCGGGAAATCAGTGAGGGAAGAACGAACAGGAAATTGAGCTGAATTAGGGTTCTATGGAGGAATTCGTGGAGATTCAGATGAGTTCAGGGAGGAAATGAAATTGAGACACAAAACCAGAAGGTGATTTAGGGTTTGTGGAAGATATTGAAGCTGCTGTTGGAAACAAGAGATCGAGAGAACAGGTTAAACTAGAGATTCGACTACTGGTGATGCTTGAACTGTGAAAGAGGAATTCGAAGAAGGGTTTTAGGTTGAACTTAGGGTGACAGAGATGGTGGCAGAATGGGTTCTGAGTTTGTAGTTCAGATGTTGAATCAAGAAGAACCTGTTGTTGCTAAAATTAGGGTTTTGGTGATGTTGAGAATGGTGATGAACTAGTTAGAAGGGGAATTGCAGGTGGTTCAGGCTTGTAATGAATTGGGAGAAGAAGAAGCTACAGAGGTTATTTGGGAATTGGAAGTTAGAGAAGAGAAATTGAACTGAGAGAGGGGTATGAGTCTGCTGGTGAATTTAGTGAAAACCTGATTTGGGGGTTTGATTTCAAAATGGGTTGCACCTGCAATGAAATGATGGTTCTGTGGATGAAGGAATTTGGGATTATGGTTGAAGATGGTTGTGCGGTTTGGTGGTGATGAATGTGTCAGGTGGAATGCTTGGCAAGAGAAGATGGGTTTAAGTTGATTTTGTTTGAATTGAATCAAGATCGAGTTGAGAGCTGCCGGTGATAATAATGTTGCTACCGGTGCAAAACAATGGCTTGGTTGCGGTGATGAGTTTGAGCGAAGGAATTGCAAGTGCAGTGGTGAGTTTGCAGATTGGAGGAAGAAGAGTTGGTTATGGAGGCAATGAAGCTGTACTGCAATGGTTGCAGGTGAAATTGCAAATGGTGGAAGGAGCAACTGATGCTTTGGTAGAGATTCTGAGGTGGAATTGTGAAGCAGTTCTGGGAATTTGGCAGCAGTTGTGAAACTATAGGGAAGATGGCTTTTGCAGGTGATGATGATCTTCTGTTGAGTAGCGAGTTGGTGTGAATGAATGGAGGAGCTGAGTTAACAAGCAGTGAGACCGGGTGGTGTTACAAGGGGTGAAATGACTTTAGTTGAATTGGTGGTGCAAAGTGATGCAAGATGTCGCTTCTAAGTGGTTGTGACTCGGGTGGAATGGTGGTATGCGGTGGAAAAAGAGAGGGTTTGAGATGGATTTGCACATGACGAGTGTAGTTGGAGTTGGTTTGCGGTCCGGCCATCATGGTGGATTGAATGCACAACACGATTTAGGCCTAGAGGTCACTCACCTCGTTGACTCCTTGACCCGAGCCGACTCGCACCTTGACCCGGTTTACTAACGTTGACCGTTAGGTCAACGGTTAACTTTGACGATGGACTGACGGAATATTCCGTCGAATATTCTCCCGACGGACAGAATTTTCAGGTGGTCGGCGGCGACTATTCCGGCCGATTTCCGGCCACAATCCCAGTTTTCCGGCGACGTATTTTTTGGACATATTTTCTACATGAGTTTTTCTCACACATGGGCTTGGTGGACCACTTGGAGATGGGTTTTGAGAAGACCTAATATTGGAAGGAGTATCCTTTATGGAAATAGAGAAACATATAAAAGAGAGGACTTTTACCTAATTGAGGATATCTTGGATATGATCTTTTTGCCTCTACTTTGTTTTCTAGGGTTTAGAAACATGAAACTTCTCTTTCTTCTTGTGATGAACTCCATGAATATGAGCTAGAGTTTTATTATTGGTTATGGAATAAGTTGGATTTCCAAACATGAGTTTTTGTGCAATAAATTAGTTTTCTCTCATATTATCGTTTATGATTCACAATTAATATTGTTACATGATTTGAATGCTTGTTTAGTCGAGTCGCGAATCGATTGAGTTTGCTTTCATCTTTATTGCTAGATTAGGGTTATTATACGCAAAAGTGATAATTCCGGATTGCAAGTAGCATAAATATGATTATAGTTTGTAGTGATATATTCTTATGATCATATGTGAGTCATAACCTTTGTTAAATCGGATTAGTGCGCTTTCCACGTTCGATTGCTTTGATTGGCCTGATTTCATAGAACTTAATGCATCTAGGGAATTAAACTTGATTAGTGCTTTTACACGTTAGGTTGTTCCTTTAGGTAGAATTCATATTCGCATCTTTTAATGTGTTTGTTGATGACATGAGGAGATTAACGGGATATTCTTGCGATCAAGGTATTCTAGGGTCTTTGATAAAAGTTGAGATTAAAATATCAATTCTAGTTATTGTGTTGAAAACATGTTTGTGATTGAAAACGAAATCCATGACCAATATCTTCTTATCCTTGATTTGATTTGTTTACTTTTCTTTATTTGCTTTTATTTTATTTTAGTTTATAAAATCACAAAACCCGGTGTTATTTATAGGGAACCGAAACAATTTGACAACCTAGACCTCTCTGTGGGATCGATCCTTTCTTGCCCTTGCTTCATTATATATTTTGAGTAGTAAGAAAGTGTAATTATATTTGTGTCGGCTGACAACCGGTCAAAATACCCAAGAGTTTTTGTTTCGTCTTTTGATAAATCAAGGTGAACAGGATCCAATTGATAAACTGGTCTTATATTCCCGAAGAATAGCCTAGTATTATCAATCACCTCACAATAATCTAAATCGTATGATGACGAAACTAGATATTGTGGAATCACAAACGATGAGACGAAGGTGTTTGTGATTACTTTTTATCCTGCATATCGGAGATTAAATCTCGAGCAAATCTTAGAGAAGATAGAACTCAAACGATGGAATCGGGCAAGATCAGAACACACAACTACAAAGAACATAGTTGGGTATGGCTTCACAATCCCAATGAAGTCTTTCAAGTCGTTAACCTACAGGGTCTCGATAGAAACCTAAAGTTAAAGGAGAATCGACTCTAGTTGATGCAACTAGTAACACACAGGGGGTGTGGGGATTATGTTTCCTAGTTGCTAGAGTTCTCCTTTATATAATTTTCAAATCAGGGTTTACAACCCAAGTTACCTTGGTAACAAAGCATTCAATATTCACCGTTAGATGAAAAACCTGATTCAACCAAGCTAACATCTTTCAACCGTTAGATCGAACTTAGCTTTTTACACACAAATAAAATGTACCCTCATTTAGGTTTATGCAACCTTACCCAAACGTGTACACCATGTTGACTCACAAATAGTTAACCGAAGTTAGCCATATGATTACTCTCATATAAACCTTATTCATCTTAACCATAACTAGTTCAAATGACTCAAATGAAACTAGTTAAAGAGCCGTTCAATTGTTATATTCTCATAGAAGTATACAAGAACACCATTGAAGCAAAATCGGTTTGATTCACTCGAATCAATTCATGAACATTATAGCCACGGTTTGCAAAGATTGCATTCCTTATTTTATAAATGTTTAATTAAGTTCATGTACACAACCGATTTTAGAAAGTAACCCACTCAAGTATGCAAACTTGTACGCATACTTAAGTAGCCAGACCGAGTTTGGTTACGCCAGTACGCGTACGGGTGTGCATACCAATTTACATTTCCAAACTCCAGCAGAAATTCTCGGACGTGAGACTTCCGCCAGTATGCGTACGGTATGCATACTTGCCCAGACATCCAACAACCGCCAGTACGTGTACGGGTACACATACTTCAGGTTCCTGGTTTTGGACTTATACACAAATGTGCGTACACACTATGTTTATATCCAAACATGGTTAAATTATTCTAAGCTCTTCATTTCAATCATTGAAACTTTCTTAGAGGATGACAATAGTCGTTTTCACACACTATTAGCATCAAAGCAATTTTCAAGATATTGAAATAATCATAACGAAACATTTCAAGTTTACACCAAATGATTGTATCACACAAACCATGTAAGATGTTACTCGGAAATTTTCACATGATATAAGATGAACTTGGTCGAAGCGAAAGCTTGCCAACACATATTTCGAGAAATATGTAAGCGAGATAAACTCAGCTCGAAATCTCAAATGTGTATAATAGAAAACTATATCGTAACACTACTTGTGTCTCAATATAGGAGATAGAGTATAAATAGACTTACCAAGTGATAGATGAGTTTCAGTCTCCACATACCTTTTGTTGATGAAGTTCCACAAGCTCCCCTTAGTAGTTCTTCGTCTTCAAATGATAAACGCCGTGAAGTCTAAGGCTCAACTACACAATCTATGTCCTAGTCCGAGACATCTATAAATAGGCTAGAAATCAAGACTTATAGTTTTGATCACTAACATTGACAAACATGCTTGAGATAGCAACACATGCGAGTTCGACCGAGCAGTGCTCTAACAATCTCCCCCTCTGTCAATTTTAGTGACAACTTCTCATCCAAATGCTTGATCTCCTTGGCATCTTCAACATGACTCCAAATCTTCGTCACTTCCAAGTACTCCATGATTCTAAACATGTTCAATTCAGCATCATAGTTGTTGAAGATCCGTAGCGATAACAATGAGAAAACAAGTGCTCTCAATCATTGTTATATAGTGTCATAGTATTATTGCACAACATCAAAGTTCAATTGTATCACAACTTTGACAACAATACTATGGTGATATGTATCACTCCCCCTTAGTCAATACTTCATCCCGACATGAAAACCGCTCCCCCTTACATAATGATCTGTAAACCATATGTATTTGCAGTATGCAACTACACATTAATTCTCCCCCTTTTTGTCAATATAAATTGTCAAAGGTACGAAAACTAGTGGGATCCTCATGAAATTTTCATAGAGATACTTCATGACCAAAAGAGAATAACATACCAACTTATTTAGATGCAATCATAAATCCGAAGCTAAATGCATTCATCAAGGAGTTTATAAAGATACAAGATAACCCCTATAATATTCCACAACCGGACTCCCCACAAAGATTTGGAAATTAAGCACAAGTTCAAAAAGAACTCTCCCCCATAAAATGTCATTCCCAAAAGAACAACAAAGGCGACCTTGCTTTTACAAGAAAAGAAGGATTTCTTTGGATATAGCCAAATCACATGAAAACATGAATTTGAATCCAAAAATCTCAATTGAATCAACCACAAAAATGATCAATTCAATCGGCAACTTACGGAGCAACACAGTATATGCACAAAAATGTGGATCGGGGAAAGACTAATACTGCAGAATAAACAAGGATTCATTCCATTTTTCATCACTATTTGCACAATGACATAAAACAGACTTAATCCTTGTAAACAAAAGTGCATCAGTTCTTCCATCAATATTTGCATAATGACATAAACGGCTTTTACTTTTGTTTGTCAAAAATTCATCTATCCTCATACCGACATAATAGAGATAACTTTTGAACATATATGGGACAGTCAAAGGTTCACGGACGTAAACAACATATCCCATAACAATTTGCAATATATAAAATCATAAAGATTAAAATTGCAAAAAAAAAAAAAAAATCATCTTCCAAATAACTTAGAATTTAAATAAATAAATCTAAAAACATTGAAGATGAAAACGTTGGAGATAGCTATGTGTACTCACAATAATGGCTATTCCAAACCATAGTAATCCTTCTGAAAAACAAGAAATAAATTCTCATAAGAAGTTTTTACTAGATAAAATCAAACAAAAAAACATAATAAAAAGCAAAACTCACAATCCAATGGAAAGACTAGTAGTCATCTTCATCATCGGAAACCATAAGAGTGGCTTGAATCCTATCCATGTCATCCTTGATATCCGGAAACTTAGTAGAAATTGCATGTAATTACACCTTACTTTGGCACTAATCTTACAAACATCTTTGTGAATTTGATGAAGAAGATTCATGGAGGAGGAATCACATGAGCCATCAAGTGTGTTGGTTCTTTGTCTCTTGCAAGCATTTTCCTTCATACGATTGAAGGTGCAAGGGCGAACTAGCTTGGGAGTACCAAGAGAGTTCCCAATCGGATCTATAGAGAAAGTGCGACAAATTCACCCAATCAAGCAAGGAAATCCTAGCTTCTTGTTGGTAGACGTCATCGACAACATTTGATATATGATAAATCCACAAATGTCGAGACTTTGAGTTTCCAACACAAGAAAATAAACCAACTCCGCAAACTCACGACTCCAACGAGAATTCTCAATCGTGGAGGTACAAAGATTAGATATTCCAAGTTTACCAAAGGACATCAAAACAAGACTAAGATTATTAATAGGAAGTTTTCCTTCATTCCAAACAACACTCTTACCACATAGATCAATGGATATGGTTTCACAAGAAGGTCGTTCACGACTAGGTCTTGGCAGGTGAAAATTCCCAAGGGGAATATTAGTAATTCTTGAAATTAACTCTTTAGTTACATGAATCCTTTGTCTATTAACCATGGTCTTGAATTCCATGTCGTTATGATTAACATCATAGATGTTAGCATAGAAGATTCTTGTAAGAGTGTCAAAACCTTCACCAAGACCATCAAAGACATTTCCAAGATTGAATTTTTCAAAACAAATTAAATCCTCTTTATGTCCACTAGTGAAATCCAATTTCTTTTCTAGAATAAATCCATTAGATGAACTCATTTCAAAAACTTCAGCACAGTAATCAGTGGCAAATCTAATCCTAAGAGTATTTTGGTTTATAAGAAAATTCATGCTAGAAGATGAAGAACCCATTTTTTTTTGAAAATCCTCTTGAAACTTTGAAATTAATCATGAGATCTATAAATTGGAAAGAAAATAGGAAGAAAAACACTTACTTGGAATGAACCTTGAACACCCTTTTTCTTAATTTTCTCCAAAGATGTTCTAATGGAGGAAATATATGAACCCTAGAACGTTCACGTACGCGGACAAGATGGAGAAGGAAGAAGGTACGCGTACCGCTCCTTTATATACACAAGGATGGGCTTGGACCCGTTTCTGAACCGCGACCCACAAAAGGAATGTAGGATTTCTTAGGTGTTCAAACACCAAGATAATGCAACACGTGAAACCACACAAACGTGTGAACAGACGGTGCAGTAGAAAGCTATTTTACAATTATCCTGAGGAGGATGAAAGGACATTAACCCAAGTACAAAACAAATCAAACCGTTACTTGCCCCATCTCAAGATATATACAGATGGGATAATACCAAACAAGTTACCAAGTGGCAAGATGTGCAGAGAGACTCTCATGCACCATTTCTGGTTAATATTTGTGAATAGTACCAGTGATATAATCATCATAGTAGTGATAATAATCAGGGTTAACAGAGCTTCCTAACTTTTTTTTCATGTGACTAGAAAAAAGATTTTTCCAATACCCTAAACAAAAACAAGAACCCGTTTTATTAGACTTACTTGTGTTGTCAACATATTTAGTTCATACATCATGATTCCATGATTTGACATGTACAGAACTTTTATCGGAGTGAATCTTATTCTTAATCGAATTAAGTTTTTCTAAGAATCTAAAAACGTTTTCAAATGCTCTAAATAGATCTTTGTCAATTGATCCATCATGATAGTATTCCTCGAAAAGATTAAGAGTTAATCTTGTGAGATTCCATATCTTTAAGTGTAAAAAACGTTTTCTCGACTTTCCTTTCTTAGAAGAACTTTTAATTTTTCCTTTAGATTGTTTCTCATCATCTAAGTTTTCCAGAGTCTTAGATGAAATGAGATTTTCATGAGAACCCAAATTTCAATTCCATAAAAATCTCTGAACAATCTTTAAGGAATTCTGGCGTGCGTTACAGATTCCAAGAGCAAGTTTCCCAAGGAGGTTTCCCATGAGGACCGGCTTTAGGGATTAGTCAAACACAAACTTATTAGGTTTATAGTGTTTGCCTGCTCTGATACCAATTGAAAATGCGGGGTTATAACAACCACACCCAACAATTCGTTTGTCAATCCGAGAGGACTTACTCCAATACACTTTCTAGAGAATCAACTAGACAGTCAGACTCAATCTAGATAAAAGTATATCAAAGAGTTTATATCTCTGTTTCACAATGTAATCAGCAAATGAAACAGATAGAAATCTGTGAGCCTGATTATTATGTGAAACAACTTGAATGGTAACAAAGACCAATGTTCAAGTGTCAATCAATTTAAATCAACAACCAAAGGTTGGATTATCTAATTGATTGATCTTAACGCACAACCTGTGATATTTCAATTATATAAAAAAATATAATGCGGAAAAGAAATAACACAGACACTAGAATTTTGTTAACGAGGAAAACCGCAAATGCAGAAAAATACCGGGACCTAGTCCAGTTTGAACACCACACTGTATTAAGCCGCTACAGACACTAGCCTACTACCAATGAACTTCGGACTGGACTATAGTTGAACCCTAATCAATCTCACACTGATTCAAGTTACAGTTGCATTCCTTACGTCTCTGATCCCAACATGATACTACGCACTTGATTCCCTTAGCTGATCTCACCCACAACTAAGAGTTGCGACGACCCAAAGTCGAAGACTTGATAAACAAATCTGTCTATCACAGAAAAGTCTATAGAATGAATAAATCTGTCTCCCATAGAAATACCCAAGAGTTTTCGTTCTGTCTTTTGAAAAATAAAGGTGAACAGGAACCAATTGATAAACCGGTCTTATATTCCCGAAAAACAGCCTAGTATTATCAATTACCTCACAATAATCTAAATCGTATGATGGCGAAACTAGATATTTTGGAATCACAAACGATGAGACGAAGGTGTTTGTGATTACTGATAGGATATGAGAATACCCTATATGTGATAACCGCAATCGCACGGTGTCTAACTAGTAGACAGAGGCAAGTACGGGTCGAACCCACGGGGAGCGGTGGAAATTCTGTTATCAATATCACTAATAATCAGAAATGATGTTCTTGAGATTTTTATAATTGAGAAACGTAAAAAGAAATAATAAAATTAAACTAAACTAAGAAAAAAAATTCAATGGGAGAGTCGGTAACCAGGGTTTATAGTATCCACCACAATTTCTATTCAATTACTGAAATGAAACATAATTCATGAATATTTATTTATTGTTCGTTCTATCGACATCACCTATTATATGTTTTAGAATCGCAAATATCACTGGGACACCCTAAGCATGGCACATCAAAAGACAAAACCAAAGCATGCGCCATCAAATTGCATTAGTGAGAAAATAATACGAAACTGTTAAAGGGCCAACGCCCATGGGTGTGCGGTCCAGATTTGGTGTCTTTTGGTTTTCCCCTTTCCATGTATACATATGTATTATGTCCATGTAACCTTGAGATATACTGTTCAATAGAGAATCCTTCTCCTCCTCCACCTCTTTCTTTTCCCTATCGTTTATACTAAAACACGTTATCATGCCCGATGCTATACCGCAGAGCTAAATTGGATTGATAGATTTTTTTTTTCTTCTACATGGGTGATTGAGATCAACGCAGTTATGCAATTATCGTCAAACTAATAGTGAAATCGCTGGAATCAAATAAGATAAGTTGAATCTATTTCCCTAATTTTTTTTTTTCTTTTAATTTTTCCCTATAAATCAAATCCGCGAGAATTGATTCGAGTCTGTCCTATACTAAACGTTAAACAATCAGATGCTTAATTTTTATAGTATTATCCGTATGTGATTGTGATAGTTGATTATACTATATGATTGATTGTTGTAGTTGTTACACCTTAAATCAATTGATTTGATTTGTCCGAAAATTGATTTGATCCTATTGCTTTTGATTTGTCCTATATGAGCTATTGTATGTACAAATCCCTGTTTAATCTGTCGTGAAATTCGATCTATCCTATGTAAGCTACTATATGCATACAGATACTCACACAATCATTACATTTCATAATATATTTTTTTATTGTTGTGATTGATGGGGGTAGTCTGTTCGTCTTCTCGAGAAGTGAAGAAGAGAAATTAAGGGATTCTAGGTAATATCCGAAAAAGAGGTAGCCTATTCATCTCCTGGAAAAAACGTCTATTCAGGATCCTTGACCTGTCCGCGTGACTTTGTGGAAAGCGACCCGTTCCGGCTCCAAGGCTGTCCTATCCCGTTCCGGCTCCAAGGCTGTCCTATCCTGTCCTGTATAGGCTGCTCCTGTTCCGCACTGTTCTGGTTTTGGTCGACGGGACGTGCATGACCAAGACCGTTCCAGTTTTGTATATGTGCCGGGGGAACCAAAGCATAAAGGTATGTAACTCTAAAATACACGGGTTCTTACATTGAGTTCTTGCTAGGCTTATTTATTTGTTTATAAAACATGCCTAGTTTTATTTATTTTTGTCTTAAATAAGTCCATATCATATAAACGGTAAATTTAAATTATGATTGCTTATCTCGATCATTAAGAATTTTGGTCTTAATGATATTTGTTCTCTTGAATATGATATTGGATATAGTTGAATGGTGTATTTTGTTTAATTGGTTGTACCAACTCAATTCCAATGTATTCATTTGGGGCTTAGAAGTACTTGAGCACCACTATTGGATACTTGATATTTTCCCAAATTTTTGAATGTTCCATGGAATGTATCCACTTACTCGACTATTAATCTGTCAATAGTTTCAAAACATACGTTCAAATAAAATCACATGTATTCCAATTTTTGTGGAAGAACTCACAAAAGATGATATGAGTCATAAAATTTTAATTTCTCTACTTCATCCATAATACTAACGAACCGGTATATGTTGAAGTATGACAACAAGAGAATTATCTTTAGTAATATATTCAACCTAAAGTAAGTGGTTGACATGTGTAATGAGATTCTCTTGGCTTATTGAGATAAAGAAATTTCTCAAATTAAGATAAATGTAGCAAAATTGAAAATGGAAAGAACCCCAAAATAATGAGGGTTAGACGTACCGACTCATATAAAGCATGTGAAAAGGGACATATATATCATGAAGAAAAAAAATTATTCATTTTTTTCCCAAGTAGATAATGACACCAAAGTATTGGTGTCAATTGAACATGAGATCAGCTAAAATGTAACTCTAGCTCTCATCATAAATAAAAGAGTTGGAAATGCACCTGGTCATAGGTGTTGGTATATACAATATAATGTGTTTGTGTATCATAGTAACAACCAATTTTCACATCAACTTTAATGGCAACAAGAACTTTGCCTGGCCAATTGACTATCTTATCGAGCGCAGACATTGCTCATTTTTTTTTCAAGATAGAAGAAAGACGTCGCAAAATCTCTAAATGTACCAAGAGATAATCACACCTTGTTAAATTCCCAAGTAACCCGTGCAAATGGATATTATGTGGAACATCAAAATGATGAGAATGTAATTGATTGCATCTTTTATAGTCACTAAAGCATTTGGAAGGAAACATACTTTAGAGAGACTAATGAGTCAATATAGTGAAATGTAAATCACTATAGTATTAATTTGGATTATTGAATCCATATTGATTCCAGTGATGAAATGTTGGAAATTGACTCACACAGGCTTTGGGGATAACCATAAAGCAACTTTGGTTGTGACATGATGATTGTTTTGAAAGAACTCATACAAATATCACTTTAATTGAGTGAACGAAAATGGGAAAAAGATTGACAGAATGCAAAGTGACGACATATCTCTCAATAAGTGTTTTTCTAAATTACTGAATGCACAACCCCCCTTCCCATTATGCTTTTAGGTAAGAAAGCATATCACTCATTTTTACAAAGTCTTCAGTAAAACAGGATCGAGACCATCCTAAGATGCAAATGGTAAAAATTCCATATTACAAAGAAAACAAGGTGAACTTTAGAAAAATATTCATGCAGAATGCGGACCATTAAAGTGACTGATGGATCTGGTGAATGTTTTGACTTTTTGGACTAGTTATAGTTCCTAAGAAATTTGCGTTTGAAAACTACTAGCACATACCACACAATGCAAAGTGCAAAGGCTAACCACCCTTGTTAATGCTAGAGAATTTATATCAAAAGGACTTGATGAATATTGCATGTTTAATAAGATCAATATCGAACATCTTATACCCAATGGTCTCGCAGAGGCTACCATCAAAGGTTACAGATGGTGTCTAAGGAATGTTATACCAACCTATCTTTTATTGCTTTGGGATATGCAATATTACACGCATCTTACTTAATTTGTTTTTAGAACCCAATATCAGTCAACCTTTTCTGCGTACCAGTTGGTAACTGGATTTAATCCTGACACTCGTGTTTTTACGCATTTTTGGTTACACTATATATGTGCCATTACGACTCCACTTCGTACTATGATGGGTCTTCAAAACTGTTAAGTAGTTATGTTGGAAATGAGTTACCAATAATTATCCGCATTTTAAAATTTTTGGCAGGAGATCTCTTACCGCTAGATTTACGGGTTGTCATTTTAATGAGACATTCTTCCCGTCGTTAGGGGGGAGATAAGAAAAAGTATTTTTTTAAGGGAACGACAGGAATTGTCGTGGTGTGTTCCCACCGTGTCTCATGTTGATTCTTGTACTCCACAAATGTAAATGTGAAGTGACAAAGAATAATCGATTTTCAGAATGTATATTGATGTCGCTAAAGTGAAAAGATCACACATACCAGCTGCAAATATTCCTGCAAGATTAGAAATCCTCGGTATGGGGTACACCATAGACTAAGGTGTTGCAACTACACTTGGTGGAAGTGTAGTTGAGGCCGTGGCTCCATAAAGGAAGATGGAGAGACCACCAGGTTCGATCAATGCTCACCTATAAAGGAAGTAGGTGAGTAAGGCACAACTTATTTATATCATCAGAAATCATCTCATAATATTGTCTCTGAATATGTCCATGAATCAATACTGGAGGACGCTCCGAAGTTTTAAATGATTCTAGAGAACAATGAAATCCTGACGGATTATGGGAATGCACATGAGTCAATGGAAGGATCATGCGTGCACAGTGATGATATAATCCATAAATAATTGCTCCAGAAGTAGAGCACAATGATATCGAACCATGCTTTAGTTTGATTAATTTCAAATAAATAGCATATTTGGCCTACGCAATCCAGGTAGAACTTAGTTCTTTGGCAAATATACGGGTATTTGGTGTGGTAGTGCTAACCAACCAAGTGTAAAGCCTATTGGACATACATAATTAATTTGTCATAAAGCATAATGAGAACAAAGTAGTCTTAAAGTACAAAGACTCGCCTTGTGGCGCGAGGTTTCTCACAAAGCCCTGGAATTGTTCTATTGTAATGAACGTTATAGAGTTCCGCTACTTAGTTAGCTTGGTAATTTTCAAAAGGACTTGAAATGCAGCATATGTGGTTGTTACGTATCTCTAAAAGCATAAAGAGATAGAAGATATTTACAAAAGTACTTGATAGACTTTTGTTTCCCAAATCAAATGACTCTAAACCACAGAGTGCGTTTATAGTTAGATAGAACGCTCACTTATAGATTCAAGCAATCAGGCGGATGTGGTATACCCGTCTAAGTGGCTATTTGATTTGGAGGGGATAGACAAGTAAGTTATTTTTCCTTGCGTGTTCATAAGAAAGTTCCTGATTTGGAATCTTAGCTATTTATGTTGATGTTACGGACATGATATGTACTCTTGATGTAATAAGAGACCTTAAAAGCTATTTGAAATCCGAATTTGAGATGAAAATTTTGGGGAAAGCTCGATCGAATACCGAGCTTGTGGTATATTAGCCCACCAGTTTGCATTTGTCTAAAGTTGTCAGGCAATTTAACAAAGACATGCATCCTGATAGCACTCCCATGATTAGTCGAGGTTCAAATGTAAGTATGTGACCATTTCGTCTAAAGGAAAATGACGAAGATGTGTTGGGAGATGAAATTTCCTTATCTAAGTACAATAGACGCATTGTTGTACTTAGTATAATGATGTACTCGATTAAATTTTACATCCTCAGGGAACTTGTTAGCTAGATATAGCTCCGCGCCAACGCAACGTCATTGGAATGGTATAGTGAATGTAATCATGTACTTAAAAGTAACCATTGACATAAAATTGTTTTATCCCTGCAAAGACATAAAAAGGAATGCTAATGAAACTGCAATCCAAAAGTTGTTGATTATGAAGGAATAATAATCTCTTCTCAAACGAAAGTAATCAGGGGGAGATAAGGTAGGCTATTTTCCAGGTCATTACCGGTATCCAATTTCGAAAAGTACATGACTAAAGTAACAGTCTAGAACAACTCTGAAAGTAATCAGGGGGAGATGCCGACATCAGGGGGAGGATCCAAGGATATGATGTCGACGTATTTTACTTTGAAATTGAAGATGTGTTGTACTCTTTTTCCCTTCGATCGAGAATAGTTTTTCCCAAAGGGTTTTGTTACTCGACAAGGTTTTTAGCGAGACAACACTAAAAGCATCAAGTATGTTGAACGTTGAAGACATAAAGATCGCGTGGATATTACCGAAAATATCTGAATCAAAGAAATGAAATGCGATAATCTGTTAAGCAGCGTAACTTCCAAAATCAACAACATGGTCTTATAAACATTCAAGTCACAAAAGTAAAGTGTGATAAACTCCTTTTGAATGCCTTAGACTAATGAAAATTGTCTGACATCAGGGGGAGAATTTAATGGTGTGTTGAACTATTTTCCTTCACCGAGGTTACTTTTTCCCACAGGGTTTTGTTACTCGGTAAGGTTTTTAATTAGACAACAACAAACACAGGGAATTAACTTCCCAAGTAAGGATATTGTCTTTTCTAGAAGGATTTTATGCCTAAGAAGTTGTGAGGCAACTAATCAACTTCAACGAAGCAAAGTGATCATCTGCAACAGATCACCTTTACTTGCATCTGTCACGTTGTACTCTTTTCCCCTTTTCAAGGCTTTATCCCATTGGGTTTTACTTGTCAAGGTTTTAATGAGGCAACGTATACGCATCTAACTATGTTCTAAGTTTTCTTAGTATTGTACTCTTTTTCGTTAGTTCAGGTTTTATCCCTCTGGGTTTTCCTGACGAAGTTTTAACGAGGCAATCAACTTAGACTCGTCGGTCTTAAAGAACTTATTACATGTGATGAACTAGATGTAAAATACGAGACAACATGTGAAGTACTACATGTGAAGAGTTGTACCAAGGTTTTCTCCCACTGGGTTTTTCCTTGTCAGATTTTAATGAGGCAATTGATTTCGGCACAAGTCATCAAGGAGAGGACGACATTTGAAGAACTATATGTGAAGCACTATGTATAAAGTTTATAAAGTTTTGTTTTGTTATTGAACCGCACAAGGGGGAGTGTTAAAGGGCCAACGCCCATGGGTGTGCGGTCCAGATTTGGTGTCTTTTGGTTTTCCCCTTTCCATGTATACATATGTATTATGTCCATGTAACCTTGAGATATACTGTTCAATAGAGAATCCTTCTCCTCCTCCACCTCTTTCTTTTCCTATAGTTTATACTAAAACAGAAACTAAATTATTGATTCACAAAATATTATATGGCTCTTCTAAGCATAACCCATCAAAGATATTAACCCAAGCATGGAATTATCAAATAATGAGACAAAAATATATTTATGAACCAAACGATTAGGAACAAAGGTTATTGTATTCAAAATCGGTGAAGCAACAACTTGTTTTTTTTTTCGATTAACCAATAAACAAAATCAAGAATTAATCATATTTAATTCATAATAGTCTACTGCTAAATTTTATTCAATTTTATTCAAAATAACCTAAAACTCCATGTGGCTTCAACATATAAACCCTAGCTACAATAGAACTAGCAAGCCATGGGTTTCACAAAAGCCATAAAAATAATAAAGAGAATAATAAACTCAACAAACCGGAATCGACGATGGAACTTGAGCACCCTTCTTTTTATGTGAATGGCTTCTGTAGCAGCGCCTCCAAACTGGCTGCCGTCGACCTCCCCCCTTCTGTTCCTGTTCATCTCCAAACACATATAGGTGCTCTGCGAAAAATGAAACCTAGTGAACTGCTGAAGCCCAGTCCAATGAACAAGGCCCGAAACCAAATCTAGCCATTACCAAAGTCCGCCCACTTCAACAGTTTCCATCCTCTGTCCGCTAAAGCACCCACTAATTTTCTGATCATCTAAATGACAAAACTCATTTTGTTTGCTACTGCCATGTCTCAATCAAGACCAAGAGCTGCTAATATGAATCACGGCTCAAAACTGCCCCAAGTTACCAGCGTAACCAGCTAGCAACTTCTCTGTCATAATACCAGCGACTTTCCTCCACCGCGAATTCAAATCCAAACTACAGCCAGCACAGACACATACATTCACGCTACACGTTCATAATCAATCTCAGGCTCTGAAAATACCCATCGATCCATTGTCGTTGTTTCTGTGTGTCAATATCCGTCACCGGCAGCACATCTCAATCACACGAACCCATTAATCATCACATGCAACCATCCTTCATTCGATCAAACAGCCCATAAAATCAGCCATCAAACATATGGAAATCTCCCAAGTCCGGCTGACAGCGTCAACTGCATAATCACCACTGCCAGCAGATTCAATCATCGACAATACCATTTTCTTTCTTTGCTGCTGTCCACTTCTCTTCGTTGAGAACTTCCATTTAAATCCAAGCCTAAACACTGCCCGTACAACATCCACCATAAGTTTGGTCCAAGCTTCAAATACATCACCACTCCAGCCAACATACCCATCTCTGCATTCTTCCATCACTGATTGCAGCACGACTCAATTACTAACTCCAAAATTCATTGTCGTCAGTAGCTCTCACAGGCAAACTCCATTATCCCCGGTCTCTTAAATGTCTTCGAATACATCCTATCTCAGACTTTTCTTATTTATATCTGTGATCCAAGAGTGTCGACATGAACTAATCACATAACCAAATGGACTCGAGCACACATCTGTCAAGCCCGAACCAGCACCAACGTTGTTGCTGCACTGCCTGATTAACCATTCCTTCGACTTCCTACTACCAGGTTAACTTGAACTCCTTTGCTCCATAGAACCACCACCAGTTATCCTTGCATCACCATCTTGCCAAATTCAGGCGACAACAAACTTCTCTTCTCCATCTTCTGTAGTGTATTTCCATGCAACACCACCACCGACGATCCTCCATTCGAGTACACAGTCCATCCATTCTCATACCTTGTTAACCGAGCAAGTATTCACCAATTGCACCGAGCTCAGCAAACTACTACCCCTGACCACTTCAGTTCGAGCTCAGAGCCACACCAAATCAGCATAAACAACATACACACAAGAACCCAGATTGTTGCTGTTAAGTGACATTGAAACAGTTGGCTTGAATGACAGCTTCTTTTCTTGTTTCCTCGGTCCAACTATAGCAACTCAATACAGCAAACCCTTCCTTCTCAGTTGAGGCTTTTCTCTGCCAGTTCCGTTAACATTTCCAGCCGTTACGTCTTCATTCTCAATGCCTCTCTGCAAATCTCGTAAGTTCACTACATGCGCTGATTCCATCCATTAGAAGATTCGTACTTTGAATCTGAGTAGGAGGACATAAACTCCACCACTTGTCTCACCAGCTCCTAGTCTGCCTTGATATTCACCACAAATCACAGGTAATCATTTGGACATGTCCCACTCCTTCAACACCTTGTGCAGCTCACATGTTTTGGCAACCAAACACATTTCTTTATTCCAATAAATCGGGTGACGAGCTGGCTTATGTGCTGCTGATATATAGAAAATACCAGGCCAGCTACATTTTGTCATTTTTGTCGCAAACGTCAATGTTTTAATTGTTTATGCTCCCGATAATCAGAATTGCTTGTACTTTCTGTAAAAGCCCTAAAATAGTGTTGTTAGATAAAATATTGAGTCCCAGCTAATATAAATATGGGTGTAACATGTAGCATTTGCATGCTTATCAACACCCCCACACTTATATTTTGCTAGTCCTCGAGCAAAACAGAAGAAGACCCGCTACACAGCTGGTCATATAATAAGAGAGAGAGAGACCCGCCACACAGCTGGTCATATCATTTTATTTTATTTTTGTATTTTTTTTTGGTATCTATTTTTTAGACCTGCTATACAGCTGGTCATAATAAGAAAAAACATTTTTTTTTATTTTTTTATTTTTTTAGACCCGCTACACAGCTGGTCATAATAAGAAAATACATAAAAATAAACCCGCTCACAGCTGGTCATAAGCCTAACAAACATAAAAAAAAATAAAAAAAATTTAGACCCGCTACACAGCTGATCATGGAAAATTTGAAAAAGAATGAAAAAAGACCCGCTACACAGCTGGTCATAATCATAACAATCATAATTTTTTTATTTTTTTATTTTTTATTTTTTAATTCCTAACGAAAGTGCCACACCCCCACACTTAAACATTACATTGTCCTCAATGTAATTGAGTCATCCAACGTAGAAATTAAGATGGGAAATTCAAGCAAACAAATAAAAGATAGAGGAAAGAAAACATACCTTATTATGGGTTGACTCCCATGAAGCGAGATCGTATGGGTTGACTCCCATAAAGCATATAGTCTTTGTATCCATGTTTGCGCACATAAAGAACCTCAAACAAGGTGAGGTTGCACCAAAGTAAGCAGCAAAGCATATATATAAAGTCTGAAAAGTTGGGGATCAATCCAACAAATCAGGTCAGCTGCGAATATGAACCTGCAAACACTATAAAACTCCAAAAAGAAGTGTAAGTCTATCCCCAAAAGAAAACAGTCCTTAATCGAGATAAATAAATCACTCAAATGGACACCAAACAGAGAATCTATATTACTTTCTATTTGGGAAACATACTTTAAATCAGGTTCAAGATCAAATGAAATAACTTCTGTCGACACAATATCTTCACTAGGAATAAGAGGAAGTAATGAATTGACATTGTCAAAAGGCAAAGTATCATCAAACTCAACACAATGACCTAAATATACATTCAGTGGTTCAAGTTCATAAAAATCAGTAACTCCTAAATCTGGTTCTAAGTCCGCGGAAATAACTTCCGTTGTTGAGCTACATTGATTATTAACCATTGAAGGGCACAATGCATTGACAATATCAATAAGCATCGGGTCATTGGAATCAACAAAGTGGGCTAAACAAACAGATAAAGGTTCGAAATCATATATACAAGTTATCTGACCAGTATCAATATGTTCAACATCCACATAAGCATTCATAGAATCACAAGATGGTTCAACGAAAGATGGGCTCAATGGAACAGAAGTATCCTGAACAATTGACTCATTATTATCAGTAACTACATGACTCGTAGGAATCTCACTATTTGAATGACTAGAAGGTATCTCGTTATGAACGCCTACTGTCTTTAAGTCGTTAGACTCAACAATAGTATCTTATGTATATACAGATTCTTCTAAATCATCATTATCTGAATACATGGCGTCTCTAACACACTCTCGTCCTTTTGAATAGACAAATAATCAGTTAAATGATCATGAGTTGAGTAAGAAGATACAATAGATTCAGATATTATATCAGCATCATAATTCCTAAAATCACTTCTAGTGTCAAGTTCATTTTCACCCTCATGGTATTGGGGTTGATACTCATCTGAATAACCACCCATAGCGAAATTACGTGGATTCCAAGTTCCATATCTGAGACGATTATAAGCAAGAACTTCTTTATGTCGTGACCCATACATGTATTCACCAAGCGTTATATGATATGAAGTCTCCTGAGGATGTGAACTTCTACGCATATATTCTCCAAGTGTAATCTTAGATGACGTCTCCTGAGAAGCGCTCGACATCCTCAAAAAGGTACCTGAAATAAAATCCTAACACACAGATAGAGCCAAAAAGAAAAAGAAATCATAAAAATAAAAATATAAAAACTATACAAAAGAATGAAAATAAATAGAATAAAAACCTAACTATTTACAAAATCAAAAATACTAATTACAATATTCCATAACCGCTCCCCGACAGCGGCGCCAAAAATTGATAGGATATGGGAACACCCTATATGTGATAACCGCAATCGCACGGTGTCTAACTAGTAGATAGAGGCAAGTACGGGTTGAACCCACAGGGAGCGGTGGAAATTCTGTTATCAATATCACTAATAATCAGAAATGATGTTCTTGAGATTTTTATAATTGAGAAACGTAAAAAGAAATAATAAAATTAAACTAAACTAAGAAAAGAAATTCAATGGGAGAGTCGGTAACCAGGGTTTATAGTATCCACCACAATTTCTATTCAATTACTGAAATGAAACATAATTCATGAATATTTATTTATTGTTCGTTCTATCACCATCACCTATTATATGTTTTAGAATCGCAAATATCACTGGGACACCCTAAGCATGGCACATCAAAAGACAAAACCAAAGCATGCGCCATCAAATTGCATTAGTGAGAAAATAATACGAAACTAAATTATTGATTCACAAAATATTATATGGCTCTTCTAAGCATAACCCATCAAAGATATTAACCCAAGCATGGAATTATCAAATAATGAGACAAAAATATATTTATGAACCAAACGATTAGGCACAAAGGTTATTGTATTCAAAACCGGTGAAGCAACAACTTGTTTTTTTCTTCGATTAATCAATAAACAAAATCAAGAATTAATCATATTCAATTCATAATAGTCTACTGCTAGATTTTATTCAATTTTATTCAAAATAGCCTAAAACTCCATGTGGCTTCAACATATAAACCCTAGCTACAATAGAACTAGCAAGCCATGGCTTTCACAAAAGACATAAAAATAATAAAGAGAATAATAAACTCAGCAAACCGGAATCGACGATGGAACTTGAGCACCCTTCTTTTTATGTGAATGGCTTCTGTAGCAGCGCCTCCAAACTGGCTGCCGTCGACCTCCCCCCTTCTGTTCCTGTTCATCGACAAACACATATAGGTACTCTGCGAAAAATGAAACCTAGTGAACTGCTGAAGCCCAGTCCAATGAACAAGGTCCGAAACCAAATCTAGCCATTACCAAAGTCCGCCCACTTCAACAGTTTCCATCCTCTGTCCGCTAAAGCACCCACTCATTTTCTGATCATCTAAACGACAAAACTCATTTTGTTTGCTACTGTCATGTCTCAATCAAGACCAAGAGCTGCTAATATGAATCACAGCTCAAAACTGCCCCAAGTTACCAGCGTAACTAGCTAGCAACTTCTCTGTCATAATACCAGCGATTTTCCTCCACCGCGAATTCAAATCCAAACTACAGCCAGCACAGACACATACATTCACGCTACACGTTCATAATCAATCTCAGGCTCTGAAAATACCCATCGATCCATTGTCGTTGTTGCTGTGTGTCAATATCCGTCACCGACAGCACATCTCAATCACACGAACCCATTAATCATCACCTGCAACCATCCTTCATTCGATCAAACAGCCCATAAAATCAGCCATCAAACATATGGAAATCTCCCAAGTCCGGCTGACAGCGTCAACTGCATAATCACCACTGCCAGCAGATTCAATCATCGACAATACCATTTTCTTTCTTTGCTGCTGTCCACTTCTCTTCGTTGAGAACTTCCATTTAAATCCAAGCCTAAACACTGCCCGTACAACATCCACCATAAGTTTGGTCCAAGCTTCACATACAACACCACTCCAGCCAACATACCCATCTCCGCATTCTTCCATCACTGATTGCAACACGACTCAATTACTAACTCCAAAATTCATTGTCGTCAGTAGCTCTCACAGGAAAACTCCATTATCCCCGGTCTCTTAAATGCCTTCGAATACATCCTATCTCAGACCTTTCTTATTTATATATGTGATCCAAGAGTATCGACACGAACTAATCACATAACCAAATGGACTCGAGCACACATCTGTCAAGCCCGAACCAGCACCAACGTTGTTGCTGCACTGCCTGATTAACCATTCCTTCGACTTCCTACTACCAGGTTAACTTGAACTCCTTTGCTCCATCGAACCACCACCAGTTATCCTTGCATCACCATCTTGCCAAATTCAGGCGACAACAAACTTCCCTTCTCCATCTTCTGTAGTGTATTTCCATGCAACACCACCACCGACGATCCTCCATTCGAGTACACAGTCCATCCATTCTCATACCTTGTTAACTGAGCAAGTATTCACCAATTGCACCGAGCTCAACAAACTACTACCCCTTACCACTTCAGTTCGAGCTCAGAGCCACACCAAATCAGCATAAACAACATACACACAAGAACCCAGATTGTTGCTGTTAAGTGACATTGAAACAGTTGGCTTGAATGACAGCTTCTTTTCTTGTATCCTCGGTCCAACTATAGCAACTCAATACAACAAACCCTTCCTTCTCAGTTGCGGCTTTTCTCTGCCAGTTCCGTTAACATTTCTAGCCGTTACGTCTTCATTCTCAATGCCTCTCTGCAAATCTCGTAAGTTCACTGCATGCACTGATTCCATCCATTAGAAGATTCGTACTTTGAATCTGAGTAGGAGGAAATAAACTCCACCACTTGTCTCACCAGCTCCTAGTCTGCCTTGATATTCACCACGAATCACAAAGGCAGCTGTGGTAATCATTTGGACATGTCCCACTCCTTCAACACCTTGTGCAGCTCACATGTTTTGGCAACCAAACACATTTCTTTATTCCAATAAATCGGGTGACGAGCTGGCTTATGTGCTGCTGATATATAGAAAATACCAGGCCAGCTACATTTTGTCATTTTTGTCGCAAACATCAATGTTTTAACTGTTTATGCTGCCGATATTCAGAATTGCTTGTACTTTCTGTAAAAGCCCTAAAATAGTGTTGTTAGATAAAATATCGAGTCCTAGCTAATATAAATATGGGTGTAACATGTAGCATTTGCATGCTTATCAACACCCCCACACTTATATTTTGCTAGTCCTCGAGCAAAACAGAAGAAGACCCGCTACACAGTTGGTCATATAATAAGAGAGAGAGAGAGACCCGCTACACAGCTGGTCATATCAATTTTTTTTAATTTTTTTTTGGTATCTATTTTTTAGACCCGCTATACAGCTGGTCATAATAAGAAAATACATTTTTTTAATTTTTTTAGACCCGCTACACAGCTGGTCATAATAAGAAAATACATAAAAATAAACCCGCTCACAGCTGGTCATAAGCCTAACAAACATAAAAAAAAATAAAAAAAATTGGTCATAAGCCTAACAAACATAAAAAAAAATAAAAAAAATTTAGACCCGCTACACAGCTGATCATGGAAAAAAATAATACATATGGAATACAAAAAATAATAAATTAACAATTGTAGCTCCTATTCCACATGCCTAATCTTCAACATTACTCGAAATCTTCGTCACTTCCAAGTACTTCAATGATCCCAAAGGTTGTAAGTTTAGCATCATCGTTGTTGAAAATCCGTAACTATAACAAATTCTTGATCTTAGAAAACAAGAGTTCTCAAAATTACACAACGAGATTTTGAAGGAAAGAAGATTACAGATAGAGAAATAATATCACCTTTGAAGGATTGGGAAAAGTTTACGACGGGGAGGAAATACCCAAGAAAATTTGGATCACGCGTCTCCCTTTGGTGATCGCAATAAACGCGTATAAGGATGGAGAGGAATTAGAACACGGTGAAAACATGGGTAGTGAATGTCAAGAGTTCTCAATCATGGTGATATTACTCCCCTTTGTCATACTCCATCTCACATTGGAAATATTATCTTCAACAAAGTCAAGGTTGTCGCAGACTTTCTCGTGAATTTCCTTTGGAGGAAGATGAAGCAAGTGGATGAAATGATGGATGTAGAAGAAGAGCATGGAGATCCAAAAGACTTATTAACAGGTTGGAAATATTAGTTACTCCCCTTACCGAAAACCATATGTAAAACCAAGGCGCCGAGGTACACGGTTGAGAGTGCCAGGATGGATGAACCTACCTGGCCATTCTTAGTCTTGGCATATGTTGCACTCGCAAGAAGAAAACTCCACTTAGGGTGCGTCTCGTAACCATAAACCATATAGGTATAAGGGATAAGAAGAAAACAATCGGTTGTTGTTAAGACCAGGATGGGAGGAGCTAGTATTTGTACGCAAATGTGTGAACTACATATTAATTCTCTACCTTGAATAAGTTTATCTCTCTCAATTTCTTCAAGTTGATTTTTTCAAAGTATGATTAGCTTTTCGTGTTCTTCATATAACTTTTGACAAGCATTTATTTATTTGTAGCTCGCCATCTTGTTCAACGCAGAACGTTTCTCTTGAGAAAGAGTTCGATTCTCTCGAAAAGTTTCCAACTCCAAATTAGTTTTAGTCAAAGCATAAGAGAGGCGAGATAAGTCATTACTTAAAGTCTTTCTGCGATAAATCAAAAATTCTCTTTAGACAAGTTATTTATTTGATCTTGCATAGGTATGAAGATTATGTTTAATACTTGGAGGACGAACACGGGTTTGAGTTTAAAAAAAAAAAAAAAAAAAAAAAAAAATAATATATCGCGAAAGAATTATCATGATAGAACATACCTTTTTAATTCTTCATTCTTCTTGCGAAGATTATCACGATCAAGTGAGATCGAGAAATTTTTGATTTTCAAGGTGGAGATTATTACATTTCATGACCCATAACTTGGAGATCATCCTTCAACACTTTATTAATCTCTTGAACTAAAGATGCTTGCGAGATCTATCAGGACCAAGATGTTTACTTAAAATCTCGAGACATTGGATTTTGAGGATCTGCAGAAGTCTTTTTGGCATCATTGACGAGATCAGAAAAGGACCTTAAAGGCCACATCTATCCCTCCAAATTTTAGGAGTTAGAGGAATTTGTTCGGACAAAGAAGACGAGTCGTCTTTTGTCAAAGGAACCTCATGAGAAGAGGAGGTTTTGGGAGAGAAGTGATTGGAGAAATGGCGGGGACATTGACAAGCAGGAGAAGGTATAATATCGTTTGTAGTAGGACAATTGAAAGGAACTTGGTGCATGAAGTTGAGGTATAGAAGTATTGTCGCACGTTGGGGGTAACAGGTTTAGAATGGCGGAGCTTTTTGAGAGTATTACCAGTAATTTTATCCTCCGCGAATGACAAATTAAATAAGAAACAGAGGCAACAATATATTGTTAATAAAAACAAATGTTTCTTAAATACCTTGTCACTCGCATGACGGTCTTTTGTAGCCATAGATTTTGCTCGCGAAAAGGGCTTTGGTTGCGTGAGGGGTTCCTGTTGCAAAGTAGGTTTTGGTGGCGAGCCCAAAGAAAGAAGAGGATCCTTCACGGTAAACTTAGTTGGATTGGTTCTTGCTAAACAACAATGGCAAAGAGAACTACAAAGTTAATCTTACCAGTGTGATTTCAACAAGAAAAGCTAATTGGATCAACCACAAAATCAGTCAGATATGACAAAATTAACAAACCTGGATGCCATAAGAGTAACAACTGCTAGGGAATAGCAAAAATGGTGAAGAAAACGGTAAGAGACAATAATAGACAAACACTTGCAGAACGATGAAGAAGAAGAACACTTGCAGACGATGAAGAAGATGAAAAGGAAAAGGAAAATTCTTCACGGGGATGCTCCTATAAATAGACGAAAAAATGTTATGGGTTAACATTAAATATACAACACACTTCCTAATAAAGCGAGAATAACTTGCGAAATTGATTATTTTCTCGAAATTCATGAGGCAAGAAATGACACTTCGCATATGAATTACAAAGAAACTCTGGAACTCCACAAAAGAATAGAGGCAAGAAACGTACTTTTCAAGTATCACTTAAAATCGCTCTTCAACAATATTTAAGGAAAAAACAATAGGATCATAATATCGCAACGAACAAGACTGGTGATATGCTAAAATCACGCCCACTAGGCAAGTCAATAGGAGAGAGAAAGTTTAAGAGTGCCTTACATAATGATCATGGATTCAATCAATAAAACTTGATCTTATATGATTAATTATTTTGTAGTGTGTGAACTCCGAAAACATATGTATTTGTAGTGTGAATATTAATTCTCCCCCTTTTTTGTCAATAAAATTGGCAAAGGTACAAGAACGGATCCTAATGAAATTTCCGAAAGAGACATTTCATGACCAAAAGAAAGAAACACATATCATCTTATTTAGATGCAATCATAAAGCCGAAGCTAAATGCATTCATCAAGGAGTTTAAAGATACAAGACAACCCCTATAATATTCCACTGCCGCACTCCCCACAAAGATTTGGCAATTAAGCACAAGTTCAAAAAGAACTCTCCCGCATAATATGTCATTCGCGAAAGAACAACAAGAGCGACCTTAATTTCGAAAGAACAGAAGGATTTCTTTGGACATAACAAATCACATACAAGTATGAATTTGAATCCAAAATGCTCAATTAAATTAACCACAAGAAGTTCATGATTAATTTAATCGATAATGCTCAACACAAGTGAACTTATGGAGACTCAAAAATACTCAATTAGATTAATCACAAGAGAACCCATAATTAATCTAACTGAAATACACATCCAAACTAATCACAAAAGTAATCAATTTAATTGGTCATACTCGACATAAGAGAATCTATGGAGCAATGACTAAGTTAATCATGAAAATAATCAACCCAGTCAAAAATGCTCAAACATAAGAAGACTTATGGAGTTATAACTAAATAACCAAACAAGATGATTAATTTAGTTCAAAAGTGCTCGACATAAAGTATCTTACGGAACAACAACAAAACTAATCATAAAATAATCAACTTGTTCGTTTATTGCTCAACATAAGACACATTACGGAGCCTCACAGTAATACATAAAATATGGATCAGGGAAGATCAATTACTGCGGAATACACAAGGATTCATTCTATTTTCCATCACCATTTGCACAATGACAAACAATAGACATAATCCTTGAAAATAAAAGATTTTAACCTATCTTGCGTCAATAATTGACAATATAGGCTTAACTTTTGTATTTGTCAAAAGTCCATTCATTCCTTTATCAACATATGAATATCGACTTATGAAAGACTTTGCTTTTGACAAGATATGGGACAATCATAGTTCACGGACGCAAACACACATATCCTATAACAATTGCAATATATAAAACCATAAAGATTAATACTGCAAAAATCATCTTCCAAACAAATTTAGAGTTTAAACCAATAAATCTAAAAACATGAAGATGAAAACGTTGGACATAGCTACGTGTAATCACAATAATGGCTATTCCAAACTCTAGTTATTATTCTAAACAAAAACAAGAAAAATAGAAGATTTACTAGGCAAACCAAAAGAAAATCAGAGTTCGTTGAGAACCTCATATCTTTCAATGAATCCATCAAAGAAGGTGTCACTGATTTCCTTTATTCTCTTGACCGTAAACACACCATGTTCGTGAGTTAGTACGCAAACTTTGCGATCAACAACCCGAGCAAGTTGTCTAGCCTTGACGCAGTCCCACTACACCATTTTAAGGGATTAGCAACCCAGATTTGCAATGGCACTAGTGCCGTTGCGAATTTTCTGTTGCTAATACACGTTGCTAATTTTTCGCAACGTCAGCTATCTGTTGCGAATTTTGCAACCGCACATGTAAGGTTGCTAATAGCAACTGTGCTGGGTTCAAGCGTGTGAAGCACGTGTGTGGTCGGGAACACTATAACTGATACATACGCCCCAGTCAAACTTTGGTCAAGGCTTATATGTTTTTTTCCACCCTTTAGTGGGGCTTATCTTTCCTTCTCGATTTTTTTCATCTCATTTCTTAGCCACAAAGATTTTTTCACTCTCTTTCATATCTTCTCGATCTGCTCCGAAGAAGAACTTCAGCTCTGAAGAAATCCAACAAGGTAATCGTTTTTGATTATAATCGTTTTCGATTTGTGTGTTGTTTTTATCAACCCTAACAGCATCTCTTCTGCTACTTCTCTGTCTAGACTTAGAGGTCCAGTTTCAGTTTGAATTTAGGTTTATTGATTTCAGGTATTGGTCATTTACTTTGATTTTGATCTAGGGTTAACTCATGTTTCGTTTAGAACTTGCATCTTAGTTTCGATGATTTGATTTTGGTTTTTTAGATTGATTTTGCTTTAAATCTGTATTTCATTTGTAGCACGATTCTAGGGTTTCACAATATTTTTGTTCGATTTCTGTATTTGGGTTTTTTTTCCGGGGTTTCTTCATAATGGATTTTGTGTTTTAGGTATTCGGTAACTAATTTTGAATCTGTAACTTTCAGCATTCACTTTTCTGCAAATTTAAGTGCTGAAAGAGAAGTGCAAGGAAATAGAAGATGATGAATCAGTGATCATTATTCTGTTGTTTTTCCATTCATTATTATTAGTTTTTTTTTTATCATGAGTTGTGTAATTCCAATTTGGATAATCATATTGGATGTATGTGATTCATTTTACAGAGAAACTTTGAAGGGGGACACTGCTAACATATGGAGATTTAGTGGCGTTAGACTTGACAGATAAAGTAGGATCTTTGTTTTTAATCTTCTATGTTTCCTTGCAAATGTCTTTGCATTCAATACTTACTAATAATTATATTGCATCTGACGTGTTGTGATACTTTACATGGTTGCCACTGTATGATAGCCACAATGTTTCTATCTCGTCTCTTGAATTGTCTTGTTGCTCTTCCTGTTGAGAGTAGTTGGTGATAATGATAAACTGGGAGCTTTTGGATTTGAAGTTTAGAGGGTGTTCGAGAAATAGCACGATAAGAAAGGGTAAAAGTTCTTATTGTTAATTTTTACACATTCTTTTTATGGTTTCTCTTCACCTATATTGGATGTATTTGCAGCTGTTATATGATTAAAATGGGGGCTTTAAGTGCTTGAAGTGTGTGTTAAAACTATTGGACTGAATTACATTAGCTGTGTTGGGTTTATGGAGCAAGAGAATGCATATTTTCTCCACTTTTTTTGACACTTAATAGTTTATTCCATCATTTATGTTTAATTTTTTTTTCTTGTATTGCCCAGCACAATTTGGTATAATTGCTTGCATGCATTCAATGACATTTCTAGCAGACATGTCATTTACGTTGACTACTTGTATAGCTAAAAATGTTTTTCACTGGTTGTGTATTTGTAGCTTTCTTTACCATGTGAAAATGGGTGTGTGTAATCAAGCTAGTGGTTACAATTGATTGTGAAAAGAAATACAAAGTATGAGTTACTTTACATTTTCCCCCTCACCTTTCAGTTGTTGTATCTTGAGTTTGTAGTGACTTGAGCTTGAGTTTATATATTCATAAACACTTGGTGTTTCAGTTATGCAGCTTGAGTTATTGGCTTATTTGTTGTGCAAAATAGTTTAACGCTCTTACTTATCCTATTTGTATGCTACCCCATTGATCAGTGCACACTTAGCCGTACATTGCTTTTCATTTGAAATTAAATGGGATTTGGTAGCTTTGGATTTCTCTTTAGAACTTGATGCAAGTTCTTTGTATCACTATTTTTGGGTGTGACTCGAAGTTGAGTTTCAGCTATAACAATCATATAGTTTCGTTTGACTTATTACTGCCATGGTGATGAATGTATGTTGAGTGCGAAAAAATACAAAAGCCTCTGTATGTTCAGTTCTTTGGTGCAGCTATGTGTGTGGTGGTTTTTTTTTTGGTGCTCTTGTCGGATTCGGCCGGTGGTAGATCATCAGAATTGATTTTCTTAGTTCAGTTCAGTTGATTAAGTGAGCAAGTGAATGGATTTATATAGCGACTTCAATGATTAAAATATCGCATTAAGCAATATTGTTTGTTCTGTTATCCGGGTACTAATTGAAATCATTTCCAGGTGGGTCGGCTCCTCTTCTTGGTGATGCATTCGTCATTGCTGGAACGCTTGGTTATGCACTAAGTAATGTTGGAGAGGTCAGAAAACATCTTGTGCTCAAATTCATCCATAGCTTGTCTCTAGTGAGAGTCCACTGGGTATGTCTAGGGTATATCATAGTTTTTTCTTAATATATGGAGGATAACAATATTGATATGTCGATACTTATAGCGTTTTTCTGTACCTTCATAGTTTTTGATGGTCATGATAAAGAGGTTGCTGCTTTGATTTACTTGCATAACTTGTATATCGTTGGTATATGCAGGAATTTTGTGTTAAGAAAACAGATCTTACGGAACTTCTTACAATGCTTGGTATTTTCTAAATGAATGTGAGCATTTGCCAGGTGTATCCTTTTTGAAAGTTTAATTTCCATTTCATGCAGTTGGGAGGATCTGTGCTATTCAAACTCTCAATTATGAATCTGACGTTTGGGTACTCATCATTTATGTCTTCGTTTATCAGCAGAGTGTAACTATCCTTGAACTCTACTCACTTTTCCTTCTAGTTTTACCTTCTTTAAACTTATGCACAAAGTAATTAGCGAACCTGATCACCTCATTGCAGATCCTCTGGTTATACTATCTCTCATTTGTTGTTCTTCCTCCCTGTTCAGATGGGCCTCGCAGTTGCTGTAAGCTTCTTTTCCAATATGTCTTACTATATATTTATCCAATATGTTAATCCAGTTATTACACTAAATTCTTTGCTTTATTAAGTCAAGTACACTCTATGGGTCTTACTTCTGTATAGATGTTTGTGCATATGTTGATTACTGCAATTCTATCAATCTCTTTTGTGCTCTACGTCATATATTTGTCTAACCGATCATGTAATGGTGATTAATCTGTTCTAGGCTCTCCATCAATCTCAGTCATAAAGGCATGGGAAGAACATTGATCCTCACCGGTTGGGTCGGACAAGTTATGTCGGTCTGATAAAAAAAATGGTATATGTTCATTTATGTAAAGTTTCATTAAGGATGATGATGTTGTGGAATCCCTGAAGTCAATCTTTATAAAATCATTCCATGACCCTGACTTCCGATCTGTTTAAGTCCTTATAAACTGAGAATGCTCGATGACCACACTACTCATTAAGAATTAACCATGAGAAAACCTTACTTAACTTTCATTCAGCTCTTCCCGAGTTCTGTAGAAATCAATTTAAAAAAATAGTTCACTATATAATATTGACTTATCCAGAAGTTAGATACAAATATCCCATGCTCACATATTCTAGTAGTGTAACCACAACAGAGAATATTAACTTTACATTATTCTTATGCTCACATGTTCTGTAGATACAGATGCCCAACATGAACCAAAGAGTTTCCAGATTTAGGAAAAGAAACTAATGCATATGGATTGAATTGCATCACAGACTAATTTGTCCTACATAGGTGGGTAGGTGGGTGGCTCTACAATGCCTACTCTACTAGTTTTATAAACTGAACTGGCACATGTTTTAACCATTTCTAGTGGTGAAATTTCATGGGCCTCTCGGTATGCATACTGTATCTTAGATGTGTGGTTATCTGTATACATTTATCTATTTGTCTATGTAATAATTCATATCGACTAGCTGGCCCTTATTATTTTCATTGAGAATTGGCTTTAAGTAAAACATTCATTTATTTGTCAATAGAGAAAATTGAAGTTAAAGTTTCAATGTTTATTCCCTTTCCTTTTCTAATGCAGGAACTGAAGCTCAGTTCTTCAAAAGGATGAATGAGAAACAAGCTACAGAAAAAGAAGCCTATATGTGGTCCATTGCTGACATGTGATTCAATGTTAATACATGTTGTTCCTTTTAGTCTCCCCGGTGAGTTATTGGATACTTGTGACAATTTAGAGCTGTACAGAATTTTGTAATTTGTACTTTGAATGTATTACAAGTTCAGTTCCTATATGGATTGATTTTGGTGGAGTTCTTGAGGATGAGTGCAATGAGAAGTGGTTATTCCGTTAAGCCAAGAGTTATGGAAAGTGATTTGAAGTTTGTTACTGCAGATGGATTTAAGGGTTTGTAGGAGATGAAGTTATTACAAGAATCTGTTGATGTATTGATGAAATTAATGAGTTGCTCAATGAGCACAATTCAACGACAGTGCATCGAATATATTGGACCTGTAAGTCTTAATCAATAGGCTCAATAAATTGATTACCTCACAGTTAAGGGTTTTAATTGCTTAACTCACATTTCATTTGTTCTGATCTTTCAGAAAGAGAGGGAAGTCTATGAAGTAATCGTGGAAGATGGAAAGCTCATCTACAAACAAGGTGGAGAGTGTGGACACTGTTGAAGGTTTCAAATGGATTTTTTTCCTAAGCACATCGAGATCATTGTATGTTGGGAAGAAGAAAAAGGGACAGTTTCCGCGCTCGAGTTTTCTATCCGGTGGTGCTACAACAATGGCTGGAAGATTAATGGCTCATGATGGAGTTCTTGAGGTATGTACAGTTGTTGCATCTTTGCATTTGCATAAATTTTCATAATGTCTTTGTGCCAAGTGATTTACAATTTGCTTCCTTCTTGACTTTATGTAGGCAATTTGGCCATACAACGGCCACTACCTCCCCACAGGATAAAATTTCAAATAATTCATCAGCTTCCTTGAGGAACATCATGTGGATCTCACCAATGTTAAGGTAATACTTGCTGCCAGTACCCATTACCCCAAATGATTCCCTCAAAGCTAATTTAAACTCCCTTTCGAACCATATGAACACTTTCTATATCTAATAAGCACTTTCAAATCGAATGACTTACATTATTCATATTGTCTTCCCAGAGATGTGCAAATGATGAAGACTTCCCATCATCATTCAGAGTTACCGACATTGAAGTGGATAGTAAGGTGGAAGTTACAGAGGGTTCATAATTCAAAATCACAGTTTCTATTGGCTGTGTATGAACACTTTGGGGATCATTATGTCTCACGTGTTTCATGTTGAGCCACCTACGGTGGTAAAAGGTGGAAAGAAGCCATCTGCGGTGAGAACCATTTCTTGTCCCTATCTTTAATCAATTAAAGTTTTTGTATCCATTTTTTTTAGTTTCTGTAACATTTCTTATTGAATCAAATTTTGTGTGCTAGTTCATTATCACTGCATCGATGATTTTCAATATCGTCAGTATATTTTACTTTACAGGTTTGATATTAGTGCATCTGCACTATGTCGTTTAATTTGATTTATAAACCCCATCAACTGATGTTACAGTCTCTTAATTTTTGTAGAATGGTTGTTGTTGGTTTCAGTGTTTGCTCATTTAAATTTTGTTTACTCATCTTAGGTTTGGAGACAGCAAGCTGCCTTTGGTGAGCAAACAGAAATCACAAGTGGATTGAATGATGCTGTGTTATGAGATTAGAAATTAAGGTTGGAGAACAAAGCAGCAGCCATTAGGTCCCTTAGCAGCTGCAAGATTTGTAAGTTTATGTAGTATCTCCTTATAATGATTTAAGTTAGAAGAACTTAGGAATTTCGTACCTTTCCATGAACTGAACTTAGGAACGAAGTATGTTTCTAATGTGTACACTAGTTTGTTGTGGTACTTAGAATACATTTGTATCAAATACTCATACTTTTTGTTAACATCAATTGAAGAATCCATTTTTCATAATATGATACAGTTTTGTATGTTGAATGAATGAATGACATAGTTTGTATATCTGTGGAAATGATGAATATGGGGAACTGGGTAACTGCAGGGGGGAAATGGGGGGAATGGATATTGACCAGGTCAATGAAGACTTGACATTTTATTTTTTTATGTTGCAAAATATTAGCAACGTCTATGATCTGTTGCTAAATTAGAACCAGAACCAGTAAATTAGAACCAGAACCAATAACATTTTAGTTCCGGGTAGGGGTATTCCTGTAATTAGAAACAACTTAGCAACGGCAGACCTTGGTTGCGAATAAACAAAGTCGCAACGGCGCTGTACGTTGCGAATCTTCGTTGCTGACCAAGATTCGCAACGGAGCTTATGCCGTTGCGAAAAAATGCAACACCGTGTTTTGGAACGGCTATCTGCCGTTACGACACCAGTCAGCAACGGCCAGGCTCCGTTGCTAATTCCTAAAAATGGTGTAGGGTCCATGATGAGCTTCTTTTGATTCCGTATCAGAATATTCTGATTAGCAAGGATCCTGACCTGACCATCTAAGATTTGGTTTATTTGCAGTTGAAGATTTGCAAACTCGACCTTTGAATCGTTCTGAAAACGAATTGAATCCTTGACATAATCATCGATCCAGGAGTTGTGATCCTTCTTTTCAAGTATCTTTTGTAGGACCAGCTCTTGAATTGACTCACGTTCTTGAGCGTCTTCCTCCATATCAAGATGCACAATCTCTTGAGATTTTGCAGAGTTCTCCATATAAATTTTTGGTTAGGGATGCAAAATACACAATATAGAGTAATATATATATATATATATATGTGTATGTAAACAGGAGAAGGAACCTCTTGTTTTTGGAAACCCTAGGAACTCATGAAAGGAAGACACGGACGTTTGTGGACCGGTCAGCACACACATAAAAACATAGATAAAGATAGTGTACAACATACTTGAGTATTTCTCAATTATTATCCTTGCACCTCTCAAGTTAGAAACAAGGAAAAGAGTTCCTGAGTTCAGGTGGTAGAGTGAGAGATAATCCCACTATGATCATTGAGAAAGGAGTTGTACATATTATCTGTCAGTCTGATTTTTGTGTTCTTCGTCTTCCTTTGGTTGACCCTCATCCCAGAAGAGTAAGACACATCTTTTTTAGCATATCCGTCAGAAGGATTTCTATGAGGACTAAATCTAGGACCTATTGCAATCGGTTCAAGAGGATCAAAATAGATAGGGATCCATTTTCTAGACTTAGATTTACCAGAACCAGTCTTATAAGCATAGGGAATGCTTTTAGTAGCATAAGAATTTATACCACTAGACTGCACTTGAACCCTGTGATGACTTCTAGGAAGTAGATCATATTTATAAGGATTATGGTATTCTGTGGGCATGCGATTCACTGCATTAGTCGACTGACTATTTGTTCCATTGATAGTGGAAAGAAGCAAATTGCGAAGTTTAGAAATTTGTTCCCTCCTGGCAAAACAATGGATAACATAGTGATTCTTTTTCCCACAGAATGTACAGATTCGTGGAGGAGAAGCAATAAATGGCACCTGTTTTAACTTCATATCCATATAAGGAAATTGTAAGTTATGTAAACTTTTCTTGACACAATCTTCTTCTGGAGAACAATTCGTTATGTACTGTAACTCATGAGAATTAGTTTGTACATAAGAGTTTCTCCTTAAGACAAAGTTTTCCTTTTCTAAGCATCTGCACTGTTCATGGGCTAGAATAAGAGATGCTTCTAGTTTCTCTTTCTCGACACGAAGTCTGTTAAGATATGATGAATGAGTCTCGATCAACTGTTTCTCTCTAATTGAGTCTTTCTTAACAATATCTTCAAGAACACTAATCTTTTCACGTTGTAGGGTAGTTTCTTGGAGAAGTTTCTCATTATTCTTAGAGAAGGTCTCAATGATGATGTAGAGTTCATGTTCTCGATCAAGAGACTTTTCAAATTCATCAATAAGCTGATCATGATCCTGGAAATCAATAATCTCAGCAGAGTTTTTGAGATTCTGGTGAGCTCCATATTTCAGCTTTTGCCATAGTGCCCAATGTCTCATCGGAAAGAGATATGTTGACACAAGATGAAACAATCTTCTTACCTCGGTAGTCGGAAGAATCAGCTAAAGAGTAATCCTTTGAAGTATTCCCAAGACATTTGGCATAGTTAAAAGCTTTTGAAGACATCTTGGTATGCGTAAAAGAGATTCTGTCCTCATACTCAGATTGCCACAAACATAGACTTGTAAGGTCTTAAACGTGTTTGCCTGCTCTGATACCAATTGAAAAAGCGGGGGGTACAACAACCACACCCAATATTTCGCTTAGAAATCTGTATGTACAAACTCCAATATACTTTATAGAGAATCAACTAGACAGTTAGACTCAATCTAGATAAAAAGTATATCAAAGAGTTTATATCTCAATCTCTCTATTTGATCTTTACTCAAACAAATAGAAATCTGCAAGTCTTTATCAAAGAGAGATAACTTGGATGGTACAAAAGACCAATATCCAAGTGTCAATCAATTTAAATCAACAACCAAAAGGTCGGATATTCTAATTGATTGAACAACGCACAACTTGTGATATTTTAATTATATAAACAAATATAATGCGGAATAGAAATAACACAGACACCATAATTTTGTTAACGAGGAAACCGCAAATGCAGAAAAACCCCGGGACCTAGTCCAGATTGAACACACACCGTATTAAGCCGCTACAGACACTAGCCTACTCCAAATTAACTTCGGTCTGGACTGCAGTTGAACCCCAATCAATCTCACACTGATCCAAGGTACAGTTATGCTCCTACGCCTCTGATCCCAGCAAGATGCTACGTACTTGATTCCCTTAGTTGATCTCACCCACAACTAAGAGTTGCTACGACCCAAAGTCGAAGACTTTAATAAACAAATCTGTATCACACAGAAAAGTCTACGGTAATAGATAAATCCGTCTCCCACGAATATACCTACGAGTTTTTGTTCCGTCTTTTGATAAATCAAGGTGAACAAGAACCAATTGATAACCCGAACTTATATTCCCGAAGAACAGCCTAGTATTATCAATCACCTCACAATAATCTTAATCGATGCAGCGAAAAAAGATATTGCGGAATCACAAACGATGAGACGAAGTGTTTGTGATTTCTTTTATATCTAGCCTATCGGAGATATAAATCTCAAGCCAATTATTCTAATTGTACTCGTACGATAGAAACAGCAAGATCAGATCACACAACTACAAGAAAAGTAGTATCGGTCTGGCTTCACAATCCCAATGAAGTCTTTAAGTCGTTAACCTGGTTTAGAGAATAAAACCCAAGGTTAAAGGAGAATCGACTCTAGCTTATGCAACTAGTATCACACGTAAGGTGTGGGGATTAGGTTTCCCAGTTGCTAGAGTTCTCCCTTATATAGTCTTTTAAATCAGGGTTTGCAATCAATGTTAGCTTGCTAACAAAGCATTCAATATTCACCGTTAGATGAAAACCTGATTATATTCAAGCTAATATTTCTCAACCGTTGGATCGAAATCTTAGCTTGTTATACACAAATGAAATGTCCAATTTTGTGTTTATGTAACCGTTCCCAAACGTTGACATTTGTTGGTTCAACAATAGTTAACCAAATGGTTATCCATATGAGCAATTTCATATCAACCATATTCTTCTTCACCATAATTAGTTCAAATGACTCAAATGAACTAGTTAGAGAGTTGTTCAATTGCTTAGATCTTATGTAACTACACAAGACACAATCGAAGCAAAAACGGTTTGATTCACTCGAATCGGTTCATGAACTTTATAGCCTCGGTTTGCAAAAGCATTCCTTAGTTTATATAAACATGAGTTCAAGAGCAACCGATTTTAGATATAACCTACTCAAGTTCGCGGACTTAAGCTCACGGAAGGAGTTCACAAACTCTAGAAGAAATTCTCGGGTCGAGAACTTCCGCCAGTTCGCGGACTTGGCTCACGCCACATTCTGTTTCTCTTGATTAACAAAGTTCGCAAACTTTGGTTCAAGGAATAAGGACATATACATATATGTGTTTCCACAACAATGCTTATATCCTACCAATGGTTATGTAATCTAAACTCTCATTTCAATCATTGAAACATTCTCAGAGGACGTTATATAGCCGTTATTCACATACCATTTTTCGTCATAGCAATTTTCAAAGTGATTGAAACATAACATGACATTCGTCACTAGGTAAAGATGAATTTGGATAAAGCGAAACCTTACCAACACATATTTCGATAAATAGATAGGCGAGTTAAACTCGGCTCGAAATAGCAAATGTGTATAATGAAAGTCTATATATCAAAACGACTTTTTTCTCAAGAATAGGAGATAGAGTAAATAGACTTTTGAGTGACAGATAAGTTCAAGTCTCCACATACCTTTTAGTCGATGAAGTTCCACCAGTTCCTTGAGTACTCCTTCGTCTTGTATGATGATTGCCATGGAGTCTTGAGATCAACTACACTTTCTATCTTAGACCGAGACCTTTAGCTATAATAGGCTAGAAATCATGACTTATAGTTTTGATCACTAACATTGACAAACATGCTTGAGATAGCAACGCATGCGAGTTCGACCGAGCAATGCTCTAACAAAGAGTTCTTGTTAAGTGTACTGACCAACAGTTGTCCAGTGAAGAATGACGGTGAAGTACCTCTAATTAACCAGAGACATCTTTTCACACAAATAATCCTGCGTCGTAAAGGAAAATGACTGAATCGAAATACTTGTCAAAGGAGTAGATCTGCAAGAACACATCCAGAAGACCAAGTGTCGACGCCTGTAGTGTACTAAGTGGATCTAAACATAAGCTAATACCTAGGACAAATGTATAATATGTTTGGCTTCTATTTTACCTGCTTAAACCAAGTGAATGAAATAATATCAATAGAGATTCAGAAGCGAAACCGCAAACATAGACTTCCCCTTAATAAGTTTGTTGAAAACATTAATCTGAAATACGGTAAACTAGCTAAAGCAAAACCAAATTAGTTGGCAATTTCTAAACACTAGCGAAGCTGAGAAACAATGAAAAAACCAGCAACGACGAAGTGATACTCTTGTCAACAGAAATAAGCATTACACCTTTAATTTTCAAGCCTATCATAATTGATCCAAGCTGTAAAACAACTCGAGATAATAAACAAAACCCATAAGTAATATTAAAAAAATAATCACTTAAATTTTTTTTTTCAACAAACAACCTCTGCAAAGTACAAAAAATTGAAATTTTAGTGTCTCTTACCAAGTATAGTGAAAAAGTGGGGGTCTAACAACCACACCTAATAATTCGTTTGGATATCTGTATGGACTAACTCCAATATAATTCCAAGAGAATCCACTAGACAGTCAGACTCAATCAAGGAAAATATATCCAAGAGTTATATCTCTGTTTCTCAATGTAATCAGCAGATCAAACAGATAGAATCCGCGAGCCTGATTATTATGAGAAACAACTTGAATGCTACCAAAGACCAATGTTCAAGTGTCAATCAATTTATATCAACAACCAAAGGTTGGATTAGCTAATTGATTGAACTAAGCACAACCTGTGATATTTCAATTATATAAACAAATATAATGCGGAAAAGAAATAACACAAACACCAGAAATTTTGTTAAAGAGGAAACCACAAATGCAGAAAACCCCGGGACCTAGTCCATATTTGAACACCACACTGTATTAAGCCGCTACAGACACTAGCCTACTACAAGTTAACTTCGGACTGGAATGTAGTTGATCCCTAACCAATCTCACACTGATCAAGGTACAGCCGCGTTCCTTACGTCTCTGAATCCCAGCAGGACTCTACACACTTGATTCCCTTAGCTAATCTCACCCACAACTAAGAGTTGCCACGACCCAAAGTTTAAGACTTATAGACAAATCTGTCTCACACACAAAATTCTATCCTGATAGATAAATCTGTCTCCCACATAAATACCTATGAAGTTGTGTTCCTTCTTTTGATAAATCAATGTGAACAGGAACCAATTGATACATCGGTCTTATATTCCCGAAGAACAATCAAGTAATATCAATCACCTCACAATAACTTAACCATATGGTAGTGGAACAAGTTATTGTGGAATCACAAAGAATGAGACGAAGAGATTTATGATTACTTTTTATATCTTACTTATCGGAGATAAATCTCGAGAAAATCTTAGAGAAGGTAGTACTCAACACGATAGAACAAGTAAGATCAGAACACACAACTACAGAGAAAATAGTTGGATCTAGCTTCAAAATCCCAATGAAGTCTTTAAGTCGTTAACCTATAATGGTTTTAGAAAAACCTAGGTTAAAGGAGAATCGACTCTAGTACGCAACTAGTATCACACAGGAGGTGTATGGAAAGTGATTATACCTTTTTCTCTCTGGTAAATTTACGGATCTATATAATACCAATGCAGAACGAGAATCATCAAATACATGGAGCAGATTGATTGGAGATTTGTTAATTCTTTTGGTTCATGAGGATCTGTTGGTTTATGTGAGATAACAAATGCATTTCAGAGATGAAGAAGAAAATGATTTTGATTGATAAAATATGTTCGTGATATAGTAGATGGGTTGGAGAGATGAAGAAATAAATGGTTTTTCCTTGGAATAAAATTTCGGCTGTGAAGAGCCATTTTCCACTCTATAGGACTTGTTTTACAAAATCCCATTCGAGTTTACCTGATTCTTATTCTTAGAAATTACAAATTAAGCAATTTCCAGGGTTTATACTTGAATCTTCGGAAACTTTACCATCAAACTATAGATCTAGTTACGGCGAATCCATTTTTATGATTCAATTTTTTTTTCTATTGAATTATCGTTTTAAAGTTCTATCTTATTTGAAATCATCAGATTATGCAAAAATTAACATTTAGATCATCAAGTTATGTGCATATTTTGCCTTTGTGCAAGTTTTTCATGTGATTTTACTGAATCATGCATAAAAATTAGATTCATGATCTACTTAATGATTAAAATCATAAAGTTTTAAAACCCTAGTCGGCGCCAATGAAGTACGTCAACTCTACCGAGAAACTTACCTTCAAAAATTGATGATCATAGTCCTTGATTCGATTAATCACTCTAATTTACGATCTCTGGATCGGTTTCCGGTGATGCTTGGCTAGGTTTTCTGATTATCTTTTAAGTAGGTTCTAGAGTAAGGCAGTTAGAAGCTAATCAGAGATAAGAGTGAAGTATTCGAAGGATTTCTAGTAATGAAATGATTCTATCCACAATCTTAGCCTTTCTGGCTATTCATACATTGTATGAACATGAGGATTACATGTAAAATGGCTAATCACTTGCGGATGGGAAAATAACATTTCCCACCTTGTGCATTTTCGGACCGGAGACAACTCTTCATTATTAAGACTCAGCTTTCCAGATCTCCGGTCAGCCGAGAGCATTGAGATTCTTCTTAGCTTTATATCTGCACTCAGGTCTTCCGCGACTATCTTCGTGTATCTGTTGTGTTTGGTAACCTGTGGCTTGATCCTTAAACATCTTCTTCAGGTCTTTCAACATCTGACCTTGAGTCTTATTTCACGCCTCAATTGTATTATTCTTCAGCTGTCAGTTCTCGGGTAGATGCTACATTTTGTCATCTACATAAAGGTCTTATAAAGTAGACACCTAGGATTTAAGACATCTTCCACCAAGTTTTCATCTCTAATGTAAGGGTGAAGGCCATACATAAAGATGACATGGCTAAATGGGTGTAAAGGAGAAAGTGTCTGACCTTGAGTCTTAAGTCCACATCATCATTTTGTCTCTAAATTTAAATAAATCTTGTTAAATAAGACCTTGAGGATTGGAGATGAACTTTAATAAAATGTACTATCTTTATTTATTTATATCGTCATTAAGCAATGACCCACGGAGAAAAATGTGTAAATAAGACCTCCACCAAAGATGACCTTGACTCATTACACTGGAGATACTTTAAAGAGATAAGAATGAACCCACATTTGGGGATACCTCCACAAATTGGGGGATACACAAAAGGACAAAAAATCCACATTATGATGTAATATAAAGAGCCCCTCCCTTATCCAAATTATTTTAGTAATGTCTAAATTATTGTTGATTGATCAGTTGTTAATTAAGATTAGTTAGTTAATATGTCATTATTTTGTTAAAATTAAACTTGAGATGGTTAATCAGTGAGGATAACAATTTGTATTCATGAACTGCCTTTAGCCACACATTTCTGTTTTGATAAATCACTCATAACTTCTTCATTAAAAATGGGAATCGAGCGATTCTTGGCTAGTTAAATTCGTATTTTCATTCACTACAATATCAATACGCCTTCCCAGGGAACAAATGTAATTATTGCCTCGTTGAATTCTGATACTTTTGCCAAACTAGGAGGAAAAGCTTGAAACTTGATGAATCGGATCGAAATCATCTTCCTGATCACCATGAATAATTGTTAATTGAGTTCATGGTGAGTTACTTAATTGTTAATTGTTAATTGTTAATTGAGTTACTTAATTAGAATTACTTAATTAGAAAGAGACAAAAAAATAAGAGATCTTAGCAACTTTAAACGCCCACGTCGTTTCTGCTCAGTGCTCACCTACCATGCCTTTTTCTTTAGTAAGTTTGACGAAGAGAGACACAACTTTAACATTGTCAAGAGACGAGAGAGTTAGGAATATAAAATTTTCAATAAAGAGCAAGGCGCAGCATGCAAAAGCATGAAAGAAAAATAAAGAAGAGCGTACAAATATCCCCTTCTTTTGTAGGACAGAGTGTCGCGCCCAGCAGAAAAACCCTTTGACTGATCGTTATCAACACAGCAGAGGAACGTCTTAGACAGATCATCAATAGTTAAACCATACCATTTTTTTTTTTTTTTTTTGATAAAAAGAGAAGATGTATTAAAGATCCAGAAAAAGCATTTTTAGGAACGTCTTAGACAGATCATCAATAGTTAAAAAATTAGGGCTAGCACACAAAAAAAGACAAAATATGATGAAAATACTTATATGCCCCTTCATAATCGGTAGTTTAGTTATCTATCGATTGCAAAATCTCATTTTTGGGACAACTCTATATTCGGTAGTTATATGAACTATTTTGACTACCGAGAAAATTGAATTTCAGTCCGTTTTGGATTTTTTCTGGTTTTCAGTCCACTACCGGCACAGTCATTTAATTCTCGAGAATAATTGAATCGGGAGTCAAGATAACTTTATTTACTACCGATTATAGGATAATCAAAATTCAGAAAAAAAAAGATTTTGGCAAAATCTCATTTTAGGGCTACTCTACATTCGGGAGTTATATGAACTATTTTGACTACCGATTATGGTAGGAATAGAAAGAGCTAATGTATAATCGGAAGTCAGGATAACTTCATTTACTACCGATTATAGGCTCAACCAAAATTCAAAAAAAGAAGATTTTTGCAAAATCTCATTTTGGGGCTACTCTATATTCGGTAGTTATATGAACTATGTTGACTACCGATTATGGTAGGATGTTTGCAAAGAGAGTCACTGTATAATCGGAATTCATGATAACTCTTCCTTCCTTACCGATTATAGGCTCAACCAAAATTCAAAAAAAAGAGAATTTTTTGCAAAATCTGATTTTGGGGCTACTCTATATTCGGTAGTTACATGAACTATCTTGACTACCGATTATGGTAGGATATTTGCAAAGAGAGCCACTGTATAATCGGAAGTCATGATAACTCTTCATTTCTTACCGATCATAGGCTCAACCAAAATTCAAAAAAAGAGGATTTTTGCAAAATCTCATTTTGGGGCTACTCTATATTCGGTAGTTATATGAACTATCTTGACTACCGATTATGGTAGGATATTTGCCAAAGGTCTACTTTAATCGGGAGTCAAGATAACTTTATTTACTACTGATTATAGGATAATCAAAATTCAAAAGATAGAGGATTTTATTTTGGGGATACTTTATATTCGGAAGCTATATAAACTAAATTGACTCCCGATTGTTGATTAACTACCGATTGTATAGTTATCTACCGATTGTAAAGGGTAGTTTGGCCATTAAAAAAATGGGATTATAAAGATATCTCCCGATTATGGATTAACCTTCCGATTATGACCTATTTTGTCCTTTTTGTGTCGCCCCTAATTCTTTTGGGGTCGCCCCTAAAAATGCTAGGTTAAAGATAGAAGAATTTACAAAAGTTCTACAAGGAGTAGATTGAAAAGGAAAAGTTTACAATGAGGCTAAATAAAAAGGGATTCCCAATTATTGATAACAGTAGAAGCAAAGTTTAGATGAAGTCTTCTTCCAGCCGCATTCGCCCAAGAAAGGATTGAAGATTTTACTTCCATCTCTAAGTCAGAGTCTGTCTTGAATGTGTGATTAGGCTCAAAAGTGCGCTTATTTCTCTCTGTCCATATAGTAAAAATAACAGCATGTGGGATTAAACTCCAAACCAAATTCCCTGAGTTTGAAAAATTCCCATGATGCCAACCAAGTGCTAACATTCTTACGCTTCTAGGAACAACCCAGGACCAACAGTTACTAGGAATTACTGCAGACCATAACTTGTGTGATATTTTATAGTGAAGAAAAATATGATCATGTGATTCAGTATCGTCTCCACAAAGAACACAGGAATTGTAAATATCTACCCCTTTAGCCCATAGCATATCAATAGTATTCAGCTTCTCATGCAATAAACACCAAACCAGAAAATTAATCTTTGGAGGAACTGACTTCCTCCAAACGAACTGATAAGGAAAATCTGGAATGCCACAATCTTCAACCATTTTTGCATATAGAGTTTTGACGCTAAATAAACCAGAGCTATCAAGGGACCATCTCCTGATATCTTGTAGGCCATCCAAAACAGGTGGGTAATCACCAATCCTAAGCATGAGATCGGCGTAAATATTTACTTCAGATTATGTTAAGGTCCTTTTAAAGTTAAAACACCAACTTCTCTCCGGGGAAATCACATCTGTGAGCTTAGAAAACTTGTTGCCGGCAGTACGAAAATACAAACAAACCATCCTATCAGTTACACCGTTACAGTACTGTCTTATGCAAGGGAGTGAATCAGAGTGAAATTTTTTTTTTTTTGAGGAGAAAGGTTAAATGTATTAGAAAGAAAGGATCCAATACAGATAAAAAAGAAAACAAAAAAGAAAAAAAAGGAGAGAAAAAAGAAAAGAGGCACATTGCAGTGCTACAAAGGAAAACAAAGCTCTAAAGAGCCAACACAGCTAAACACCTCCCACTGGCGCATCACAGTGTAATTTTTATGACGAGGGTTTTTTGATCGTTTAGATGATCCAGAAAAATCACAAATTCTTAAGATTTCGAGGTATCTCGTCCGTGACAGCTTGATTTTCAAATCTTAAGTTTATATGTTTGAACTTTGAAGTGCATGACACTTTTTTTTTTTTTTTTTTGGCAGCGTTGCTAACGTTGAGAGATATCATTCTCCGGAATATATTACCATGCATACAAGGCTCGATATATACACGTACTTCACACAAAACATAGGGTTTATTTGATGCTAACTAACTAACTAAATAACTAACTAACTGCTCTTTATTTCCTAGTCCTCCAACTTAAGGAATCCTGCGCAAAAGAAGATTAAAAAAAAAAAAAAATCCAATTGTTTTGCTCGGTTATAAATGAACCAATTAAAAACTTGAAAAGGAAAGAAAAGAAAGAAAATGGGGGATTTTGTATTTCCCCCTCAAAATAAATATCTATTTTGAAATACCCCTTTTAAAATTAATAATAGGTGAAACCCCCTCTCTGTTAAAACTGTCGTAACTGTCCTGTTAAGTGTGCACATGCAGTTCACGTGGGTGTCATTAAACGTGTTGTCATTTGATCGATTTGATCTCACGGCCAGAAACAGCTGGATAAGATGGATGGTTAGGAAGTGATGTGGGTTTAGATCTTTACACTGCCCTAAATTTCATCATCTCAAAAGCTCTTTCTCTCGACTACCGCCATTAAAAGCATGATTTATAAAGGGGATACCAGTCTTCTGCAAGCTTTGCTTTTTATTTTATCGTGGCAAGAATAAATAACTGGATTCGAAGTGCTAAAGATGTAATTAAGGTCGTTTTGGTTTTATATTGGGGAAGTCCAAAACGAAAAATATCAACAGAAGATGGAACTGATGCTGTTGATAAAGGTGATGGATGGAGGGAATTAAAGATTTATTTAAGAGTTTGAGAAGAATCAGGAGTTGGGTTCTACTTGGGATGGTCTTAGGATTGATAAATTATATGAAGATCTTGATGCCGTTGCAGGTACTGTCTCTGTAAAGATACCCTGAATCTTGTTTTGATTTTGATATTCCTTGGAATTTGAATTTGAATTTGTGGGTATTGGGTCAATTACAATTTCTAGTAAAGGGTTTGTATAAAAAAAATGAGAAATTGAGCTTAATATTTATTGCGAGGAATTGAATTTTAGGGTTCTGTCGCCCCAAAATTCTATGGGTTAGATGAAGAAGATGGCGACGATGTGGGTCGCACGTGAATTTGCAAAAATAATTCTACTCCGTATGTATTTATTGTACACACGTGAACTGCACGTGCATTTGTTAACAGGTCTGTTACGGAAGTTATGACGGAGAGGGGGTTTCGCCTATTATCAATTTAAAAGGGGTATTGCAAAATAGTTATTTATTTTGAGGGGGAAATGCGAAATCCCCCAAAGAAAATATATGAGAACGATGCATACAAAACTCTGTTTACCTACCTGTTTTAGCCTTTGGCTTACTTGTAACTAAGATATGGAATTGTATTAATATTAACATTTTTTGTGCTTAACTGAAAATGTACATGGCATTCTCTTAAAACTCAATAAGCCCGTTGTACAAATGAAGAAAATAATATTAGAGGTATGACACTTAAGAGGTTATTTAGTAGTCGTGTAAGGCTTTTGTGGGAATCCTACTATTGGGGCGGTAGGGGAGAGAGATTTTGGGGGCTTAAAATGATAGTTAAAACCAAACCATGGATAGGGGGACCTCATCCATATGAAAAGTCCAATTTACCCTTATACATAAATAAATCAAAATCACACTATTCATTAAAAAAAAAAAGCTAAATTAATTATCTTCTCCTTCTCATTCTCTTCTCATTCATCAAATGTAATGAAAATGATGATCATGATTTCATCATGATGATCATAAAAATAAAACTAAAACTATTATCTTCTCATTATTCTTGTTTACAAAACATGATGAAGATGACGATCATGATATCACCATGAAGATGATGATCACAAAACTATTATCTTCTCCTTCTTCTCTTCTCATTCATAAATCACGACGAAGATGATGATCATAATTTCATCATGATGAAATTGATGATCCTAAAAATAAAAAATAAAGGAAACACATTATTTATTTTTGCTTGTGAATGACTAAGAAATCTAATTCGATTAAATTCGGTTAATTTTTTTTTTAGTTTCTGTAGCTGTTTACGGCTGGGAGTTCTTATTTTCCCAACCGTAAATCTCATATTATGGGTATAAAAATAGAATTTCTAGTCGTCGAATAGGTATACGGTTGGGAAGATTTTATTTCCCAGCCGTAATTAGTTGTTCACGGTTAGGATTTCCTAGCCGTTGTAAGTAATTCTGATAATCACAGAAAAAAAACAGAGGTCTGCTTTCGGCTAGGTTTTTCCAGCCGTTGTAGTACAATCGTCCGGGTCTCCCAGCAGAAATTATCAATTACGGCTAGGAAAAACTAGCCGTAACTTTTTCCGATAATAAGAAAAAAATCACATGTTGAGTACGACCAGATATTCCAAGCCGTAACATGAGTTTCGGCTAGGAAAAATGCTAGGAAAACCTAGCCGTAATATGAACCTAGCCGTAATACAGACACAGGTGATCCTGTAAGAGCTTACGACTAGATTTTGATCCTGGAAGAGCTTAGGCTAGGTCGAGTATTATATCCCAGCCGTAATTGTTGAAAAACCCAGATTTTGATCTTGATTTCGGAGGATTTGAATCAACAAAATTGAGATTGGGATAGGTATACAAGGCTTTTCTGATTATTTTCATAATGTTTTTCATCAGTTTCTTCCAAAGTTTTCAAAAAAAGTACTTCAAAATCATCCATCTCCTTCTACTAAATCAAAAGTTTTTTTTTTTTTTTTGATTTTTAAAAAAAATTAGTCGGATAATTAGTTTAGTTAATTATTCACTAATCATGATTAACACTAATTAAATCGAGGGAAAATTAGGTATCATATAAAATAGGATGATAAGGGGTCATAAGGATTACTATATGATGACCCCATACAACCCCAAATCCCACCTTTTTAAAGCCTGGCGAGATTGGGGTATACCCAATAAGACAAAATCTGGTCATTATGAAGTAAAACCAAGCCACCCCTTAACCTTGTATTTTCTAAATGGCTAATATGCCCTTGTTTAATTAACACTAAAAAAATTGATTAACTTAATTAATTGAGTTTAGATTAAAACTTTTGAAATCATGAATTTAAGTTATGAAATTTTGTTTTTGATTGAACTCATTTGGGAAGATTTTTGATGAATTTTTTTCTTTCGAGAATATTTTTTTCAACGGAAATGAAAGCATAACACTTCTAAAAAGAGGATTGCAAAGCTGGGTATGCAATCATACTCAAAATTAAAGAAGAATTCAACACTTTCAGTTTTGAAACTATCAAAAGTCGGCAGGGTCGACGAATGAAGAACATGCCGACTAACTTTGGCAGGCAAGGTCTGCGGATGAAGAACATCTTGACAACTTATGGCGGCAAGGTCGATGAATGAAGAAGATCTTGAGACTTTATTATTTTTGACACACAGGAGACTGTTGTAAATGCTTCACTAGTCGACATCTTGTTGATTTCTTACCTTGCCGGCTATCTTATAGACGGCAAGGTCGATAAAAAAATACCCTGCCAACTATCGAATTTTTGACATACAGATAAAAATGATTAGTCGGCAAGGTATTAATTTCATAACCTGCCGACTAAACTATAGTCGGCAAGGTATAAGGATGAATATCGTGCCGACTAAAATATAGTCGGCAGGGTATAAGGTTGAATACCGTGCCGACCCTGTAACTACTGGTTTTTTAGTATGGGCAATTTGATCTTTTAACACCTTTTAGACACCCCTTAACACACTAGTTTGGATGGGAATAAAATGGGTATACCCCAACCTCGGCAGGTTTTAAAGCCCGAATAATAGGATTCTTTTGTGGGGACCCGACGGCTCAAAACCGCGCTTGTCATATTCTGCCCCTGTCAACGGATCGGTCCTGCTTCTTCTAATTGATAATCTTCCAAAGCATAATTAAGAGATAATAATATACTTTTGCTAAACAAGGAGTTGAAGCTCGAAAAATGGTTAATAGGATCAGAAATTCAGAATCATCTTCTCGATCACCATGAATAATTGTTAATTGAGTTGCTTAATTGGAAGAGACAAAAGAATAAATAAGAAAAGCTATGACGAAGATTTTGAACTCTAAGAACACTGTAAAGACAGTTGGGAATATAAAATTTAATACAAAGAAGGCGAAGCATATAAAAATCCGCATGAAAGAAAAATAAAGAAGAGCAACAAAACAAATATCCCCATCTTTTGTAGGACAGACTACAGAGTGTCTCGCCTTGCAGACAAAGAAACCTTTTGACTGATCGCTATCAACACAGCACAACAACGTCTTAAACAGATCATCGCTAGTTAATTCCTACAAATTACATCTCACCTTTTAACTGATAATTACCATCATGAACTAGTAACAAACCAAACCATCCTATCAGTTACAAATTTTACAATGCGCGCTTATGGGTCTCGCATGCAAGGGAGTGTAGTTTTGTATGACGAGGGTTTTCTGATCGTGTAGATAATCCAGAAAAATCACATTTCCGAAGTATGTCATCGATAACAATTTTTCAAAGGTTGCATGATTTTGAGATCAGGATTTGGGTAGTAGATTTTGGTATGTTTTAATGTTTGGGTCCTAAGTTTGTCCAATTCAGTGTTTGGGTCGTTGACCCGTTAGTCAAAACGGTCACCCACCAATTCTGGTCAAACTGTTTGGTTACATTTAACTTCACTTTTACGGATATATGTTTTGGTTAAGACAATAACACAAACAGTTAGTATGCCTTCACACATTCATCAATTTATACTCACTAAGACAAGATTAAACAGTAGTTCAATAATATGAGAAGAATTCGAAGATACCAATTGAAATCAACTTAATCTAGTTCAGGCATATCATAGTAGGGTGCAAAACCAAGATACAAGATGATTGATGGGTTAGAATAGAAATTGAACAATGAATGGTAATCAAATTTAAACATCAAAGAAACAATTTACGTTGCATTTAGTTAGCCTAAAATCAAGAACAGTGATTCAGTTAGCCTACGATCAAGAACAACAGTGATTCAATGAATGAAGAAACGGAGGGGTGATGAAAAACATCAGAAAAGTAGGTATATTACTAAACGCAGTTGACCGAATGGTACATACTACGTCCGTCTCTAAAAGATAGGCAGGTTTGTGTGTAAATTCACACACAAACCTGCCTATCTTTTAGAGACGGAGGAAGTATGTAAAGTACCTGTAAGGTTAATGAAATTATTACCGGTTTTCTATCGTGACTGGTTCAATCCGACCACTGGTTTATATCGGGGGAGTGAGAGACTGTGAAAGAAAACGTGATACAAAGAATGGTGGATATTAACCTAGCTGACGTTAACTTCCATAACGGTTTGACCAAAAATATATAGTTGACTAACGGGTCAACGACCCAAACACTAAATTGGACAAATTTAGGACCCAAACACTAAGACATACCATAATCTACGACACAAACGCTAAATAACTCTTAAGGAAATATGTTTTAAGTGCACGAGTTAGTTTTTCTTTTCTTGGACAGTGTTGCTTACGCTGAGATGATGATTCTCCGGATTCGGAATATATTAGCTAGGTTTACATACATATATTATGAGTGAGAGAGATAGGCTCGCTGATTAGGTAATTCACATTTTTAGTACAGAACATTTACCATGCATACAGTAGATTCTACAAGGTACAAGGTTCTCTGTTGAGAACCTTTATTTCACGTATATATATCGATACATTCGTACTTCACAGAAAACGTAGGTTTTATTTTATGCTAACTAAAAAACCAACCAACTCCGCTCTTTATTTTATTGTCCTGTAACCTCTCCAACTTAAGGAATCCTGCATAAATTCACAGCAAACGAAGACATGATATGCGGTTAATATGCGGTTGATATACTGTATATAGTCGGTTAAGGCTCATAACAGATCACCAGGATCCGTATATGGGGTAGCCAGTCTTCTGGTAAGGGCTCTAGCTGGCAACTTAATGCCAAAAGCTTTATACGGCCATATGGTGGCCCAATTGCAACTTACACGACTGGGTTTCAATAAAACTTATGAAATATGAACGAAAGAAAAGAGTCATGGGAGACTCACGAGTTGCAATCAAAGCTCCTCGAGATAGCGTAGGGAAGCTGTACACCACATTTGCCGGGAAGTGAACTCACTGCATCATCCCTTATATTTGGATTTGAAGCCGTTGCAGTTTTTACACAATTGCAAGCAAACCGCTTATCAGGAGTCGTTGTCGCCATTCCCCTTAGAGTAGTGATACCGGTACAACAACCAGGTGCAGGCTGAGGCACTGAACCTGTTATGTAGGTCGCACAAGGAGCCAGATTCTGAACCACTTGGGTACAAGTAAGAGCGGCGGAGCTTGGCTGACACATGAACTGAGCCACAGCTAAAACCACCATTGCACATACCATTAGTCTCATCTTCATCATTCTAAATTTGTTTGATCGTTCTTCAAAATATTGTTTCTAGTTATTATTTGTGCTTGGGTTATTAGCTAGCTATAGCTAGGGCTATTTATATACATATATCTCTGAAGGTGAATGCATGAATGTTGCTAGGTGTTGTGATCATGAGAATTCAGTTCAATGAGATCAGCTTTTGTAGCCGTTACAGTATACAAGTGCCAAAGTTGAGTTTGGCTTATCAAATCTTTATCTCTAAACTTGACACTTAAGACAACTGTATTAGGTATAAGACAAGATTTGTGATTTGTTGTTTAGAGCTTTTTTTAAGGGCAGCATAACACTTGGCAACAAACATGAGTTACTTAAGAGTTCTTATCCTAAATTCATAAACTGGACTAAAAGAGAGATCGAATGATGTGTTGCTTTTCTTCGTTTACGTGTTGATTACAAAGTAGGCCCAACTTTTCAAATTCTTGAGAAAGGATGACACATATGCCGATATGCGAGTTTTGCTTCCCTGGATTCTCCTTTTAGTCTACACGTATGCAAGTGGTTTATTCTTCCTATGGGTTGTAGTTCTCGGTTTTAGGACTAAGGTATCTTGGCCCTGGGCTGCGATCAATTCCGTTTCTTCTAAACCTTCAGAAGATCACCACTCTGTTGGTCAAATCAGGTTGATCGCTAGGCTGCGCACTTAGTAAGAGCTGGCAACAACAAACAAAGCCGAGCAAATTTAGCTACTCTATCTGTAAACTTGAACTTTGAAATAATGATTACTGACACTTAATTAACAATATTATTGACTAAATTAACATGTTTTAGATCCTCTTAAACTTTAAAAAGCAGTACTTAATTAACAATATTGTGATGCTTATATATATTCCCAACGACCAGTCATGTTCAACTGATGACGGTGATCATCAATGATCAAGCGTACAAATGCCTTGCTAAACGTGGCTTGGCGACAGCTATCAAAGGTTTTGCTTTTGGCATTGTCATCCCATAAACCTCTGTTGTGTCGATGTCCTCTGGTTGTAATCCATCAGGAGGCCCCCAGTCGAAGCAATGGAATAACCTAGCTAATCCCATGAGAACAAAGAAAACACCAAGGGGTGCCCCGGGGCACCTTCTCTTACCGGCACTGAACGGCAAAATCCTGAAATCTCCCCCATGGCTTATTTCCACCCTGCTTCCATCTTCCAACAAATGCCTCTCCGGTCGGAATTCGTTGACATTGTCCCAAATACGTGAATTACGACCAAGTGCATGAGTGTTGATAAATACACGTGTCTTTTCCGGGATATGATAGCCATTGATATTAGTTGCCTTTACCGATTCGTGTGGGATCAGAAATGGACCGGCTGGGTGCATTCGAAAAGTTTCACGAACGACGCATCGCAGGTAATTCAGGTGGGATAGATCTGATTCTGTGACCATCCTGTCACGGCCAACAACTGAGTCGAGTTCCTCTTGGATCTTTAGAAGTACACGAGGATGCTTTATCACTTCCGCCATCGCCCATTCATTGGTCACCGATGATGTGTCTGTAGCTGCGGCTATCATGTCCTACAAAGCGGATTCGTGTCAGAACCGGAAAGTTCTGCAATATGCACTATGAAGAAACCAAAGGAATAAGGATTGAGATTGACATACCTGAATCAAAGCTTTTATCTCAACATCTTCCAAGTGTTCTTTCCCATCTTCACCAGGCAAGCCCAGCAATATATCAACAAAATCCATCTCTGACTCTTTCAGTGCTGATAGTCTTTCTTCTTTTCTGTGTTCTTCAAGAATTCTCTTGTGAAACTCATCCATTCTCTTCTCCACATCTCTCATCTCTTTCTCACACCCAAATGGATCAAACCATCTCCACAATGGCAAATAATCCCCCAGATAAATCAATCCTAGTAACCTAAACAGCTCATGTGTTATATCCATAAATTCCATAGCCGCTTCTGGTCCAGCTGATTTGACTCCAAAATATTGTTTCCCTAACAACATCCTTGTAACATTGTTCATCGAAAATGCACCTAAAACTTGCCTCAGATTCACCTCTCCAGCTTTTGATCGGGCCAACACGTCTTGAACTAGGTGTTTAGCTTCATCCACCCGGTGGTTTGCGAATGACTCGATTCGTTTTGTACTTAGTAACTGCTCCATGCAAATTCTTCTCATTCTCTTCCAGTGTAAACCTAATGGAGCCAATGCTACATCACCACAACCATAGGCTAAATGAATTCCGGCTAGCGTTCGTGGTCGAGAAGCAAACACTTCATCTTGCTGAACCAGAATTTCACGAATAATGTCTGGGTCGTTTGTTGTGATTGCATCGACTGATCCTAACCTCACATAGACTAGAGGGCCATACTTTTCGCAAAATCTTGTAAAGTCCTTGTGCGGTAAAGGACCTAGTTGTAAAAGATTTCCAACTATAGGCCATCTAGCTGGACCTGGTGGAAGAGTTCTGGTTCTCTCCTGGGGCTTCCTCCCAACGCCCCGAAAGTATAATTTCGCAAATGCGAACCCAAATATGAGAGTTACAACTAACACAAAGAGATCCATAAGTAAATGAAAGTTGCAGCTTAGTTATATGAAACTAGCCAAAAATTGTCTTACTTGCAATTGATCCTGACTTTGATTTCTCTGCTAATTGAGGATGAACTTTCCCCATCTATGGTAGCAGAGGTATTTTGGTTATCTAAAAAATTGTAATATTGCATTCTTGAAGGAGATAAAGAAGCATATTTAATGGCATATTAGTGTCATGATCTTTGAATGTTGTAAATTTTTTCTCTTCAACTATCTTTACATTTGAAACTTAGTGATCTTGTTTATTGTGGCAGCCGTTTATTGGCTATGCTGGTTCCACCAAGTTGTTACTTCACCTGTTTTAAGTTATAAGGCGATGGTTGGTGAGTCACGAGAACGAGAAGATTAATCCAGTCCTTCGCAATTCGACGAATAATTGGCATATAATTCGCGAGTTATTTGGGGACAAATTGAATCGTGTATTTTCCCGTACCCATTGAACACTAACCAATACAAATGACCGGATTTGATTTTTTTGAAAATATCGTTTGGTCTTTTTTAGGTGGTCCCATGTCTGTTTAGTCCTTTGGGAAAACGACTTTACTGTTTGGTTTATAATTATTTAAAAATATTAAATGGACAAAAGTACCCTTCCGTGTTAATTTCTACTTTTTTTTGTAGCAGTTCATTCTTCAAAATGAACTCCTGTTAATTTCTACTTATTTTTTCAGAAATCACCTAAAAAAAAACAGAGTTCATTTCAGAAATGAACTCCATATAAAAAGCTAAAAAAACAGAGTTCATTCCAGAAATGAACTCCGTATAAAAAGCTAAAAAAACCGAGTTCATTCCAGAAATGAACTCCATATAAAAAGCTAAAAAAACAGAGTTCATTCCAGAAATGAACTCCATATATAAAAACAGAGTTCATTCCAGAAATGAACTCCATATAAAAGCTAAAAAAAAAAACAGAGTTCATTCCAGAAATGAACTCCATTTAAAAAGCTAAAAAAACAGAGTTCATTCCAGAAATGAACTCCATATAAAAAGTAAATGAACTCCATATAAAAAGCTAAAAAAAACAGAGTTCATTCCAGAAATGAACTCCATATAAAAAAACAGAGTTCATTCCAGAAATGAACTCCATATAAAAAAACAGAGTTCATTCCAGAAATGAACTCCATATAAAAACTCTTCCGTCGTCTTCAACAGCAGCATCAAACATCATAGTCTTCAAAACAACACCAACAATATCGTATTCATCATCTTCATCATCTTCAACAACAACATCAAACAGTAGAGACGGAAAAAAAGACACAAAAATTACATCTTCTTCAAAAATTAAATCATCATCATCGTCTTTGGCATCAGGAACATCATCTTCATCATCTTCATCGTATTTATCATCTTCCTCATCTTCAACAGCAGCAGAAAATCAACAAAAAACGAAGAAAAAAAACGCAAAAACTACATCATCATCATCTTCTTTATCGTCTTCATCATCATCAACAACAACAACACCATTAGCAGATAAAAAAGAGCCCAAAAACATTGTCGTTCATTATCATCTTCATCTTCTTCATCATGAGCAGAGAAAAAAAAAATGGGGAGAAGAAAAAACTAGATCTGGATATAAAGAAGAGGGAGAATGTAAATCTGAAATTAAAGAAGAGAGGTGAATTTGAAAATAAGATTTTTTCTTCTCTTTTTTTGTGTATATATGGACCCAAAAGGGTATTTATGTCACTACAAGATGACAATTACATCATCCATGACGTCACCCTAGGACCAAATCATTATCTCTAGGACCAAACTATAATATATATTTCCAAAAAGGACCAAACAGACAGTTGACTAGGTCAACTGGACTAGACTTCCTCTAATATATTATTTGTAGGACCTATTGGTATTTCCTACCTGATTTTTATGAATCCGTATAATACTCGTACGTATGATTTCTAAACGTTTTTCGTATCCCGAATTGCTAACAAGGCTCCACTCCAATGGGTCAACTAAACCTGTATTTAACCATACCCCTAGCTTGCCTAGCCATATGAGTGGTCAACGAGGCAAAATATATTTTTTTCTTCTTCTTTTCTTTGATCAGACAGCTGAGGCAAAAGACCTTATCAGACGGTTTCATAATCTGTGTAAACTTGACTATAATAAAGAATGCAAATAAAAATGCAACTGTAATAAAGAATTCAAATAAAAGAAAACAATTTATTTTAATCAAAATTAGAGACATAAAAAATATCTCTGAGCTCATCCTGAGCGTTTAATTTGAAGACTTGGTGCAGGAGCTTCCAAACTGATTTTTGTTTAAGCTAAGCAATATTTTTTTCTTAAACTACAACACTTGCCGAAAGCGATAAACTGAAGAAAAAAAAAATAATGTTGCTTTTTTTGCGATATTAAATGACTATATTTTCCCATACATGCAACAACATAAACTTTAGGTATCAACATATTCTTGATCTATATCCACGTCTAGCATCATAAATCTATTAGTAGCGTACTAGCAGCGCTAGTGGTCAATATGAAAATCTTAGATCCGAGGAGAAGATCCAAGACTTGGAGAAAAATATTGGAAGTTTGGGTGCCGAGGAAAATCTTGGATCGAACTAGAGAATATTCGGGGTCATTGTTTCATAATAAAAACTAAAATAAGTCTTCGGGGTTTTGATATTACTCTGAGGTATGTTAAAAGTATGAGGATAACTCAGTGTTGTAGGAGGTTTCCAGAATTGGGTGAAATTTTTCTACATTGTGATGAAACAATGCGAGGGAACCAAGGCTTTTTTGGTGCAGTAAGAGTATGAGATATTTTGTGTTTGATATGTCAGCAGATCAGGAAGTCAAATAAACTTTGTTGCAAGGTCAATGTCACTCAATATGGCATTGGAGTAAGCAAGTCCAAATAATTATAAATCAGTAAAGTTGATGTGTGATTCCTTTATGTGATTTGAAATTTTGTTAAAAGCAGAGTTTTATGTGTGTTTGGTGCTCGTTGGATGCATATGATGCAAATACATGAAAGAATTAAGTTTGATCATGCTTTTCGTGAAGTAAACTTTTCTGCGAATACAATGACTAAGAGAGGAGCTAATTTGAGTCGCAGAGTTGAGGAAGCTCATAATGTTAGACCTGATGTTTTAAGTCCCCGGGTGCAGTAACATGACACTTATTATAATTTTAGATATGTGTAACTCCGGTGCGGCTACGATGTGGCCCCTCTTTAAATGCTGACACGTCGTATAAAGTAGGAAAAAACTTTCGAAACAGTTTCATTACTTAACTGTTTATCTTCTTTCTTTTTTTAACTTCCTAATTTTTCTCAAAAAGTAAAGCAGTTAAGGGGATTTGGAGGGGCGGGTTTTTTAGTTAAATAGGTGTCAAAAAATAAAGAGAGGCCACATACAAAATATATGTGGCCCGACCACATCGTAGCTGGGGCGGTGTAACTCTTTGTAAGGTTTTGAGTTTGTTTGAGGTTTGTATTTTTAATGCCCCATTAAAATATATTTTTTTAATTAGTATAGATATTTGGTTGATAGAGCAAAAATAAATTTTTTATAACTGGTAAAGATATTTGGTTGATAGAGCAAAAAATAAAAAGTGTCCGGGTAACTTCGGGTCATAAGCCTATTTAGCCTAGTTTGATTGGGGGCTGATGGACGCATTTATGTGTCTATTTTAGTCTCAATTCTCTGTAATGTTAGTACTCGATTTTGCGCTTATTTTGGTATTTTATGTCTTTGTAGGTGTTTTTGGAGAAATAAGCTTTTGCAGCAAAATTGGCTCGAAAAGTGGTTTTTACGCTCGTGGGAGAAAATTACTATTCGCATCCCTCAAATGGATAAGGGGCACCCAGTCGATAAGGGGTAACCCCAGGGCACCAACTAGACAACTGCTATTTACACCTCAGCCGAGGATAGGGGGACTCCACCTTCTTCCTCGCATGAACAAAAAAAATTTGGCGGGAAAGTCGTGTTTGAAAGCTATTCACCAGCGTACTCTTCTGGATCGGATTTGGACTAAACTTTTGGTGAACTCGGTATTGGATATGGATTGGTTGGGCTCGATACAGCAAAACAGGGCTGGTAGGTCCATCGGACTTGATCGAATTGGGTTATATTATTGGTTCGGAGCAAAACAGGGGAAGAGTTCTTTCTCGGGGATGTTTTGGTTCAAAACTGGAAAGTACGTGGAGGAAATATACTCTGCTGGATTTGATCACATATTTGGAGATATTCATATGCGGAAAGAAGAGCAGAAAAGGGAGGAAAGACCGAGACTTGAGGAGAAGGAAAAGATATATAAACTCGGATTTAATCGAGTTATATGGAGACGGGATGATATATATAAAGCGCTGTTAGTATCACAAGGAGGTGTGGAGACTTTGGGGGGTTGATACGGAGGTTTGGTGGAGTTCACGTGGAAGAACCAGCAGTTGCAGAGACGAGTTCTACACCAGCAGAACGAGGAAGAAGAACCAGACAACAACACTCAAAACCAGTCGCAGAAACCGTGACCTAAACTTTCAAACTCAACAGCTTTGCAGCAATTTTCCAACAATTTTCCAACAATTATTATTAGTTTGCAACAGCTGTGTTAGGGTTCTTTGTAACAGTGAGTTCTGTAACAATTATATCTGTTACAAACTCGATTTTTCTTCAATAAAACACCTATTCAGCCATGCGTTATTATTTTGAGCGTGTTTTTGATATGAGGAGCTAAACCCCAACACTGGGATGACGGAGGAAGCCATATTTCATGCGTGTGGTAATTATATTTAATTCTTTTATGACTACTTGCACTATTATCAATCGTTTTATGATTTTTCTTAATTGATTGTGATGTCGTATGATGATGTATGCTTGGTCTAAGTGATTTTGATGCGTCATGCTAGTGATTTAAAGTCAATCTTTTAAGAATCAACCTTGGCAAAGAATTAGAGTCAGTATTATTTGAGCTATAATTGTTTGGAATAAATATTTGAATCGCATGAATGAGTTTATGGTGGAATCCCGAGTCTCAGTAATCTCTCGATTTTTGTGACAAACTTGTGTATATATTTTCTTTGTTTTTAGAGTTTTCTGAAACTAAATCTTTACAAGTCTGAGTTGAACGAACTTTCTTACCACTTTACAACAACTTTCAAAACCACATCAATTTTTGGCGCCGCCGACGCGGACTTGTATTTAGGTTTTAGGTTTTAGAGTTATTTCTATTTTTATTTTTTATATTTTTTGTTCTTTTTTACGCGCTTTGGTATTTTTCGATTCTTTTCAGATTTGGAGCGAAGCTACGAGGAAATAAAAAGTGCTATAAAAGGAAAGCATCGCCAAAGAAGGAAAGAAAAGAGGAGTCCAAGGAGCGAAGAAGATTTTGTATATAGTTGTTTTATTTTTATTTTTAGAAACTGTAAATAGGGTTGTATTTTTGTAATTTTTCTTTTAATTTTTGGACTTTTTGGACTTTATTTTGGACTTGGACATTATTTTTAAAACCCTAAGGAAGGGTTAAGATTAAATATAAACTGTTTGCAGGGAAGGACGACAGTTACGATACTGTCTCGGCCCCTCGGGTTCGTACACTGACATAGGAGTCGGTGGCACGAGTCGACTTCAACGGTTCATCGCCCGTCTGGTACGGGAGGTAAGACTCTATCCACCCACGAATCCCCTGTCAGTGGGTTATATTTTGTGTGACAACTTACACCCCTGCAACAGAATGTCGAACTGGTATTACAATAGCCAATACAACGAATATCCGACTGAGTTTCAAAATGGACGTTACTACTTTGACCATAATGTGAATAGTGGTTGGGAACATCAGCCTTTTCAAGGTTATGGCTCATACCATGATGAGCCCAATTACTATCCATACACTCACCGGTCATACGAGCAAAATTTCTCTCTACTAGAGTCTGCACGTAAGTTAGCTGAGTCAACACAGAAGTTACTTGAGTCTACACGTAGTTCAGCTGAGATGAATAACTTAGTTTTGGACGAAAGCAATGCAACGTGTGAACCTTCTTTCCTAGATAAAATCAGGATGTCATGTGAGTCGACTCAGAAAATATTGTTAGAGGCCCAGGAAAGAACTGCTCAAGATAATCTTAATTTCCAATATAGTGTTTCCAATAGTACCTTTGAAGATGAGGATAGTTATTTGCATAATCAAGATGACGAGGTTAGAATTGGTAACACTACTTTAGATGAGGTTCAACCATTTTCATGTTATTATAATGATGATTATGATGAGGATAGTGTTGATGAAGAATTTGAAATAAGTAGGCATAGTGATCAGGAATTTGTTACTCCAATTGAGCTTAACGATAATATTATTTCTAGTTCGAATCCAAATAATTTTAATAATTATTCACCTATTCAAAAGGACGAGGATTTGACTAGAGATACCACCGTTTTAGACGATGTAGTTTTTCCTTATGATTACGAAGCCGATTATGGTTTAGAGGAACGGGTATATTTTGAGTCTAGCGATGTAGAAACAATAGACTTAGAAAAAGAAAATGAACTCGTAGAGATGAGTGAGGATGAACCCGACTTAGAAGAATCAATTGACCATTTTCGGTGAATTGATGACCTAGAAATTAGGGAAGTTGTGACTAGTCCTTCTAGAGACACTGAAAACTCTAAGTTTGGGGGTGATTATCATTCTCCATGTGCCTTAACTCTTAGAAAGGTCCCTCACTTGGGACTTGACATATGTGCCTCAATCATTTTAAAAGATTATTTTCATACATGTTTTCCTGAACCTAGTGATGTCCATAAGGAAGTTCAGTTGTTAGAAACCCATCCTCTGGTTGATGTGGTTTATCCAGGCTATGATACCCAGATTGACTTTGTTTTCCCACCAAATATTTTTCAACCAATTGTGGGAATGTATGAGTTTAAAATGTGTCGATTATTAAGTTCGAGACCAAACCTAATTATTTTAGGAGAATAGAAACGACACATTTGCTTAAGATTGACCGCCGGTTTCATCGTGGTCAATTGTGTGAGTCAAAACCGATTGACTTTAAGGATCCGCAGATTATTTAGGTTATTATTATGTGCTTCTAAGTTTTTATTTGAGTTTTTCCAGACTCTAATACCTGAATCGTATCTTAGCTTTGAGGAATTCCAACACATGAAAATATTTTATTTGGACCCAGTTATAGAACCTGAACCTGAACCACAGCTAGATGTAGTTGTCTTAAACAGGAAACTAGACAAGGGTGTGGTTCATTTGTTAATTTTCTTGGCAAGTTGGAGATTCCTTTTATTTGTGATAGCTCTATTTGGTTTTGATGACCCACGGATATTTCGGCTATTACTTTATGATTCTATGAGGTGACTAATCCTTTCTTAGTCTGGCTGAAGACTTTAAACTTAGCACTTCTTGGGAGGTAACCCAATATTCATGCGACACGGTAATATCTTTCCTTATCTCTTTTGCTTCAAATGGTAACAGTTTCTCCTTGTTCATGCTTTTAATTTCATCTTTAGAACATTGAGGACAATGTTAGATTTAAGTTTGGGGGTATGGGAGAAACTTTTAGTTGCATTGTTAAACTCCAGAGCCTAGAAATTTATGCTTATTAAGGATGGCACTAACCAATCTAAGTGGATGGAAGCATTTTGGGTGTAGGAGTTGAGGAACCAATCTGATTAGATGGAAACATCTAAAGAATCTATTCATAAAAGCACAGAGCTCAGGTGTTAGAAATAACATGATAGTTTCACCATATCTCGTTGAGTCCTTTTCACTTCTGTTTTTATTTTGTTTTGTTTTTAAACTATGTTTCTCTAAGTGATTAGGTGGGGCCCACGAGTCAAGTTGTTACCAATGCTAGGGTGAAATAGAGTGATTGAGATACCAAAAAAAAAAAAAAAAAAGAAAAAAAAGAAAGAAAGTGAGACCAGACCATTAGACCAACTGGAATAAATTCAATAAAGTCGACCACTGGAACCCTTGTATATGCCAGTTGAGTTGACCTAGAGTTAGGATTATTGACCACTGGTTCCCTTGTATACGCCAGTGTGTTGATATTAGTCAGACTAGTATCTCAGTCCATTAGGATAGGTTCATTTTGGCGGAGGCCTTCAGACAGATATGGGAAACACATTTCACTTAGTAAACATCAAAACCATCTATGTTTTTCTCTTTATCCATCTTCTTGATCTATCCATGTGATTAGTTTTGACTCCGGATATTGATGTCCATAGTGCGACTATCTGAGTAGAACTCTGTGACTTATATATGAATTTTAGTATGCTTGAGTGCAAACTCGTGTACAGCAATTGGAATTTCGCATCGGGGTACTTCCTCCTGTAGTCAATAAGTATGCCAACCAAGGAGATTCTTTAGTGCCTTCCAAGGTTCTGCGTAAATAGCTAAGGTCTGGAGTGTAAAGGTTTTGTGGGTACACCTCTGGTAAACCCTTCCGAGACTATAACTCGGCCACTAGGGCCACCTAGGGGTTTAAAGGCTTATTGCATACGCTAAATGCAATCGACGATGCTTGCGACAGTGAGTTAGGATTTTATTTTGTAGATTTGATTTGCTCGGGACTAGCAAATAATAAGTTTGGGGGTATTTGATGGACGCATTTATGTGTCTATTTTAGTCTCAATTCTCTGTAATGTTAGTACTCGATTTTGCGCTTATTTTGGTATTTTATGTCTTTGTAGGTGTTTTTGGAGAAATAAGCTTTTGCGGCAAAATTGGCTCGAAAAGTGGTTTTTACGCTCGTGGGAGAAAATTACTATTCGCACCCCTCAAATGGATAAGGGGCACCCAGTCGATAAGGGGTAACCCCAGGGCACCAACTAGACAACTGCTATTTACACCTCAGCCTAGGATAGGGGGACTCCACCTTCTTCCTCGCATGAACAAAAAAAAATTGGCGGGAAAGTCGCGTTTGAAAGCTATTCACCAGCGTACTCTTCTGGATCGGATTTGGACTAAACTTTTGGTGAACTTGGTATTGGATATGGATTGGTTGGGCTCGATACAGCAAAAAGGGGCTGGTAGGTCCATCGGACTTGATCGAATTGGGTTATATTATTGGTTCGGAGCAAAACAGGGGAAGAGTTCTTTCTCGGGGATGTTTTGGTTCAAAACTGGAAAGTACGTGGAGGAAATATACTCTGCTGGATTTGATCACATATTTGGAGATATTCATACGCGGAAAGAAGAGCAAAAAAGAGAGGAAAGACCGAGACTTGAGGAGAAGGAAAAGATATATAAACTCGGATTTAATCGAGTTATATGGAGACGGGATGATATATAAAGCGCTGTTAGTATCACAAGGAGGTGTGGAGACTTTGGGGGGTTGATACGGAGGTTTGGTGGAGTTCACGTGGAAGAACCAGCAGTTGCAGAGACGAGTTCTACACCAGCAGAACGAGGAAGAAGAACCAGACAACAGCACTCAAAACCAGTCGCAGAAACCGTGACCTAAACTTTCAAACTCAACAGCTTTTCAACAATTTTCCAACAATTTTCCAACAATTATTATTAGTTTGCAACAGCTCTGTTTGGGTTCTTTGTAACAGTGAGTTCTGTAACAATTATATCTGTTACAAACTAGATTTTTCTTCAATAAAACACCTATGCAGCCATGCATTATTATTTTGAGCGTGTTTTTGATATGATGAGCTAAACCCCAACACTGGGATGACGGAGGAAGCTATATTTCATGCGTGTGGTAATTATATTTAATTCTTTTATGACTACTTGCACTATTATCAATCGTTTTATGATTTTTCTTAATTGATTGTGATGTCGTATGATGATGTATGCTTGGTCTAAGTGATTTTGATGCGTCATGCTAGTGATTTACAGTCAATCTTTTAAGAATCAACCTTGGCAAAGAATTAGAGTCAGTATTATTTGAGCTATAATTGTTTGGAATAAATATTTGAATCGCATGAATGAGTTTATGGTGGAATCCCGAGTCTCAGTAATCTCTCGATTTTTGTGACAAACGTGTGTATATATTTTCTTTGTTTTTAGAGTTTTCTGAAACTAAATCTTTACAAGTCTGAGTTGAACGAACTTTCTTACCACTTTACAACAACTTTCAAAACCACATCAATTTTTGGCGCCGCCGACGCGGACTTGTATTTAGGTTTTAGGTTTTAGAGTTATTTCTATTTTTATTTTTTATATTTTTTGTTCTTTTTTACGCGCTTTGGTATTTTTCGATTCTTTTCAGATTTGGAGCGAAGCTACGAGGAAATAAAAAGTGCTATAAAAAGGAAAGCATCGCCAAAGAAGGAAAGAAAAGAGGAGTCCAAGGAGCGAAGAAGATTTTGTATATAGTTGTTTTATTTTTATTTTTAGAAACTGTAAATAGGGTTGTATTTTTGTAATTTTTCTTTTAATTTTTGGACTTTTTGGACTTTATTTTGGACTTGGACATTATTTTTAAAACCCTAAGGAAGGGTTAAGATTAAATATAAACTGTTTGCAGGGAAGGACGACAATTACGATATCTGTCTCGGCCCCCCTCGGGTTCGTACATCGACATAGGAGTCGGTGGCCCGAGTCGACTTCAACGGTTCATCGCCCGTCCGGTACGGGAGGTAAGACTCTATCCACCCACGAATACCCCGTCGTGGGTTATATTTTGTGTGACAACTTACACCCCTGCAACAGAATGTCGAACTGGTATTACAATAGCCAATACAACGAATATCCGATTGAGTTTCAAAATGGACGTTACTACTTTGACCATAATGTGAATAGTGGTTGGGAACATCAGCCTTTTCAAGGTTATGGCTCATACCATGATGAGCCCAATTACTATCCATACACTCACCGGTCATACGAGCAAAATTTCTCTCTACTAGAGTCTGCACGTAGGTTAGCTGAGTCAACACAGAAGTTACTTGAGTCTACACGTAGTTCAGCTGAGATGAATAACTTAGTTTTGGACGAAAGCAATGCAACGTGTGAACCTTCTTTCCTAGATAAAATCAGGATGTCATGTGAGTCGACTCAGAAAATATTGTTAGAGGCCCAGGAAAGAACTGCTCAAGATAATCTTAATTTCCAATATAGTGTTTCCAATAGTACCTTTGAAGATGAGGATAGTTATTTGCATAATCAAGATGACGAGGTTAGAATTGGTAACACTACTTTAGATGAGGTTCAACCATTTTCATGTTATTATAATGATGATTATGATGAGGATAGTGTTGATGAAGAATTTGAAATAAGTAGGCATAGTGATCAGGAATTTGTTACTCCAATTGAGCTTAACGATAATATTATTTCTAGTTCGAATCCAAATAATTTTAATAATTATTCACCTATTCAAAAGGACGAGGATTTGACTAGAGATACCACCGTTTTAGACGATGTAGTTTTTCCTTATGATTACGAAGCCGATTATGGTTTAGAGGAACGGGTATATTTTGAGTCTAGCGATGTAGAAACAATAGACTTAGAAAAAGAAAATGAACTCGTAGAGATGAGTGAGGATGAACCCGACTTAGAAGAATCAATTGACCATTTTCAGGAATCTGATGACCTAGAAATTAGGGAAGTTGTGACTAGTCCTTCTAGAGACACTGAAAACTCTAAGTTTGGGGGTGATTATCATTCTCCATGTGCCTTAACTCTTAGAAAGGTCCCTCACTTGGGACTTGACATATGTGCCTCAATCATTTTAAAAGATTATTTTCATACATGTTTTCCTGAACCTAGTGATGTCCATAAGGAAGTTCAGTTGTTAGAAACCCATCCTCTGGTTGATGTGGTTTATCCAGGCTATGATACCCAGATTGACTTTGTTTTCCCACCAAATATTTTTCAACCAATTGTGGGAATGTATGAGTTTAAAATGTGTCAGTTATTAAGTTCTGAGACCAAACCTAATTATTTTAGGAGAATAGAAACGACACATTTGCTTAAGATTGACCGCCAGATTTCATCGTGGTCAATTGTGTGAGTCAAAACTGATTGACTTTAAGGATCCGCAGTTATTTAGGTTATTATTATGTGCTTCTAAGTTTTTATTTGAGTTTTTCCAGACTCTAATACCTGAATCGTATCTTAGCTTTGAGGAATTCCAACACATGAAAATATTTTATTTGGACCCAGTTATAGAACCTGAACCTGAACCACAGCTAGATGTAGTTGTCTTAAACAGGAAACTAGACAAGGGTGTGGTTCATTTGTTAATTTTCTTGGCATGTTGGAGATTCCTTTTATTTGTGATAGCTCTATTTGGTTTTGATGACCCACGGATATTTCGGCTATTACTTTATGATTCTATGAGGTGACTAATCCTTTCTTAGTCTGGCTGAAGACTTTAAACTTAGCACTTCTTGGGAGGTAACCCAATATTCAAGCGACACGGTAATATCTTTCCTTATCTCTTTTGCTTCAAATGGTGGTTTCTCCTTGTTCATGCTTTTAATTTCATCTTTAGAACATTGAGGACAATGTTAGATTTAAGTTTGGGGGTATGGGAGAAACTTTTAGTTGCATTGTTAAACTCCGAGCCTAGAAATTTATGCTTATTAAGGATGGCACTAACCAATCTAAGTGGATGGAAGCATTTTGGGTGTAGGAGTTGAGGAACCAATCTGATTAGATGGAAACATCTAAAGAATCTATTCATAAAAGCACAGAGCTCAGGTGTTAGAAATAACATGATAGTTTCACCATATCTCGTTGAGTCCTTTTCACTTCTGTTTTTATTTTGTTTTGTTTTTAAACTATGTTTCTCTAAGTGATTAGGTGGGGCCCACGAGTCAAGTTGTTACCAATGCTAGGGTGAAATAGAGTGATTGAGATACCAAAAAAAAAAAAAAAAAAAAAGTGAGAGTGAGACCATTAGACCAACTGGAATAAATTCAATAAAGTCGATCACCTGGAAACCTTGTATATGCTGGTTGAGTTGACCTAGAGTTAGGATTATTGACCACTGGTTCCCTTGTATACGCCAGTGTGTTGATATTAGTCAGACTAGTATCTCAGTCCATTAGGATAGGTTCATTTTGGCGGAGGCCTTCAGACAGATATGGGAAACACATTTCACTTAGTAAACATCAAAACCATCTATGTTTTTCTCTTTATCCATCTTCTTGATCTATCCATGTGATTAGTTTTGACTCCGGATATTGATGTCCATAGTGCGACTATCTGAGTAGAACTCTGTGACTTATATATGAATTTTAGTATGCTTGAGTGCAAACTCGTGTACAAAGAATTGGAATTTCACATCGGGGTACTTCCTCCTGTAGTCAATAAGTATGCCAACCAAGGAGATTCTTTAGTGCCTTCCAAGGTTCTGCGTAAATAGCTAAGGTCTGGAGTGTAAAGGTTTTGTGGGTACACCTCTGGTAAACCCTCCCGAGACTATAACTCGGCCACTAGGGCCACCTAGGGGTTTAAAGGCTTATTGCATACGCTAAATGCAATCGACGATGCCTGCGACAGTGAGTTAGGATTTTATTTTGTAGATTTGATTTGCTCGGGACTAGCAAATAATAAGTTTGGGGGTATTTGATGGACGCATTTATGTGTCTATTTTAGTCTCAATTCTCCGTAATGTTAGTACTCGATTTTGCGCTTATTTTGGTATTTTATGTCTTTGTAGGTGTTTTTGGAGAAATAAGCTTTTGCGGCAAAATTGGCTCGAAAAGTGGTTTTTACGCTCGTGGGAGAAAATTACTATTCGCACCCCTCAAATGGATAAGAGGCACCCAGTCGATAAGGGGTAACCCCAGGGCACCAACTAGACAACTGCTATTTACACCTCAGCCGAGGATAGGGGGACTCCACCTTCTTCCTCGCATGAACTGTAGTTGCAGGATTTCCCACACTACACCCCTCACTCAAATCTGTTTAATCAATTCATTTGAAGATGAATAATAATGTGTTTTATTAATTGTTTTCTTGAAAGATTTACAAAGAAATATAGAACAAAGCTAAAGAAATTACAACCACTCTTCACTTTCTCTCTCCTAATGACTTGTTTCTCAATTCAAAAAGACCTCCTCCATAACAGACTTACTCGACCCTTTATATAGGGTATTACATAGTGGATGACAAACTATACTGTCCCTTATTTTCGGAAACGTCTCGCGAATGCTGGCGAATGTACAACTGTTTGCCTTCGCGACACTCTTAAATCTCGCCAGGTCTTCACACTTTCCTCATGTTCTGACTGTCGTCATCTATTACGTCATTATTTACCTCCATGCGACTCCTTCGCGATGCAGTTGTTTATTGATCTCGCGAAATATTGTTGTCGCGACATTCTGGTCCTACATCTTGCCTCTTTTTCCTTGAATATCACTTGGAGAGTGATTTTTAAGGAAAAATTTGTTATTGTGGTGATCTTTGACATTTGTTGATGAAGGAACGAGCGAAAGAATACTGGACTTGAAAAGTACGTACTTGCCTCTACTCTTTTGCGAAGTTCGAAGCTTTGCGAAGTGAACAAGAAGTAATATATCTTCAACTTCCCACGTAAATTTGATTCCTTGAATCTTGGGATGACCGTTTACACGTGTCTAAAATTACTCTTTCTACCGGTATATTTAATGTTATCCGGTCACCCATTTTTTCTTCTATTTAAAGGAAAACTGCCTGTGAAAAACATTCCTTCTCTTCTTCTATATCTTCTTCATCGTCGCAACTATTTCCTGCTATTCATCTTCATCCTCTTCTTTTTATTATCTTCATTTATCGTTTTCATGGCATCCAGGTTCGTTATTTTCATTGATTTTGATTATTCTCTTGATTGATCTTCCTTATTGAAATTATTTCATCTTGATGTTGTTCTTCTTTTGATATTTCTTTCGCCATTTTTGTTTCAGCAAGAACAAACCCAGCTCTAAATATACCGTGATGAACCCTAACATCCCCACTGGTTCGCAACCAAAATCTTCTTCGCAACTGAAGTCTCTGGCTTCCAAAAAACAACCTGCGAGTAGTAAGGTATTTTTAGAAATATTTACTCCTTTGATAGCAATTTTATTGCCTCTGTTTCTCAGTTGATTTATTATTCGCAGGATGATAAGAATGATGATAGATCTCCCAAAAGGTCTCGCCATAATAAATTTGATGCCTCTGTTGTTGCTCCAACTGTTCCTTTTTCGGGATTCAAGCATTCTTCTTTCCCTACGATGTCTTCGCAAGGCAAATCTCCTACTGCAGCGATTTCTTCGCAAGATAGTCCCATTTCTTCTTCTCAAGATAATGTACCATTCCCTACAATGTCATCGCAGGATAAATCAACCCCTGAATTTTCTGCGAATGAAATTCTTCAGGACATGCCTATTCCTACTTTTACTTTTACCTCGCCTCCACCTATTGATCAGGTCTCTCCAATTGGCGGTCTTATAACTATGGGTGACTCAACTTTTCCTTCTTCCTCTACTATTTCTTCTCCCTCAAAATCTATCTCTCTTAGCAAAGAAAATTTAGAAGGGATGGATATAGCTTTTAAAATTTTATCAGATACTATGAATGATGTTAAAAAAGCCTCCACTGATCCCACCAAATCTAGCGTTTTCGAGTCTTTGGGTAAATTCTTTGGTTCCGATACGATATCGCGAGCATCCTTGGAACAAGAAATTAAGACTTTGAAGAATAATCTTCATAATACTTTGTTGGATCGCGATAACCTTCGCAGGAAAAATGAAGAATTAAAAGGTATCTCTCCTTCCCCCCTTTTTTTTTTTTTTTTTTTTTTTTTTTTAAAAAAAAAAAAAAAAAACTTGGTTCGCCTCTCAAGTTTTGCACCAGAAACGTAAGATGGAGATATATCAACTGGAATCTATTGTGGAAGAGACTCGAACGGAAAGAGACGCCTGGATGGAACAATATAATCGTTTAGATAATCTTCATACGTTTTCTATGGATCAAATAAATAATCTTTCCCAAGAAAACATCTGCTTAGTTCAAAACCAAGAATTATTAAGTAATGAAGTGTCGCGTCTCTCATATTCTTTGAATAAATCTAATTTGGAGTTGGAAACCTTATCAGATGAAAACGGAACTTTATCTCTTGAGGGGCGAGCTTTATTGGATAAGGTGGCAATATCCTCGCAACAACTTGATGCTTGTAAAAAAGCATTGAATGAGCAAGAACAATATATCTGCCTACTGAAAAATAAACTTGAAGATACTACCACTGAAAGAGATAAACTTATTCAAAATAGAATAAATCTAAGTGTGAAAGCCAACCAACTCAAGGATGATTATACCAAGTTAAAGAATCCCATTCTTCCCTTGCGAATCAGAATAAGTTATTGATTTCTAACGAAAAGAGTTTGCGGTCGCGGTTAAAAGGTCTTGTCGGTGATGGTTTTGATAATGCCATGGAAAACTTGGGGAATAATTGCTTGGCCCTTACTCAATATCTTGTCTCGCAGAAGGAAGGTAGTCATAAGATTTGACTGCCTTTTCCATTATTTTTCTTTTCTAATTTTTCTTTTCTATTATATACCATTTTTCATCTTATAATTTTAATGTCTTCCTTTACTCTTCTTAATCCGAGAAAATCTTCACTCTTCTCTATCTACTTTGGAAGCGGCGCATGCTAAAATTTGTAAGGAAAATGCAACGCTAGTTGCTTCTCTTGCCCAATCTCGCGCGACTGAGGCGGAAGGAGGTTTAACTACCTTAATCATCTTAAAGATATCAGAGTAGAAATCAACAGAAAGCGCTTCTTCGCCAATTTCCTCCCAAAGCAGAAGTTCTTGTGAATAATATTTTACTTTCTAAATCCCTTGATCTTGTCTATGTTGAACCATTGGAAGTTGAAGATGATGAAGTACCCAACTCTCCCGACAGTGATTATGATTATGAAAGCTGCGAAGACCTCGCTAATAATGAAGTTATCAATAAGGAACCTTGCGAAAGAATTTCTGATGAAAACCCTTCAACTGGCGAGGGTGAAGCTGATAAGATTGTTGAATAATCTTTACCATCTCCTTCAGCTGAGCAAGTTGATATAGAGAATTAAGTTTCTTTGTAACTTCGTTGAATTTTTCTTTTTGATTGCAAAGTACTAAGTCTGGTTTTGGATGAATTAGCTTCTATTTCTTTCTTATTATAAGAACTCATCTAGCCACCTTATTATGCAATTCCTTTATTTTCCATTAAGTCTTGTGTTGTAATCTTTCTTGCGATGAAAAATTTCAATTGCCCATATTCAAGACCTTTCTTGAATGCTGTTATCGCGACAAGATCGCAAGACGCCTTTACATTTGCATGTAATGACCCATTGATCTTGCCTTATCATTATTTGTGTGGTCTTATTTTGCCTTCCTAAGTAAAGGTCTTATTTTGCCACCCTCATTGCGACAAGGTCGCAGGACGTCTTTACATTTTCATGTAATGACCCATTGATCTTGTCTTATCGTTTCTTAAGTATTTTTGCCTCTGCAGGACATTGTATTTGCGACAATATGACAGGTTTAAATGTTCTTGCGACCATAAAATCCCGCGACATTGTCGTCTTTGCGATGAAATCGCAGGACGTTCTTACACTTTCATGTAAAAACCCATTGATCTCATCTTACCTCTGCAGGATCATTGCACAAATATGACAAGCCTAAATTCTCTTGCGAGAATAAAGCCTCATGACATTTGCGTCTTTTGACACTTATCAGCTCCCTAATGGAGGGTGCCGCCCTTATCTTCTCCCTGGTTGCCCCTTCAAGGAGGCGTACATCGGCCATACAAGACTAGCTCCTCCCATCCGGTCTTAACAACAACCAGTTGTTTTCGCAGTCTCTTATCCCTTATACCTATAGGGCTTATGGTTACGAGACTACACCCTAAGTGGAGTTTTCTTCGGGCCGAGTGCAGCATGTGCCAAGACTTGTCAAGAGTGGTAAGGAAGTTCCATGCTCCCCGCACTCTTGACTCAACCGTGTACCTCGGCGCCTTGGTCATACACTGACTCCTTGGAAGAGACCCTCGGGCGTCCAACCAGGGTATAACCTTATATATATAGTTGGAAATCCAAGGTATCTCCCCCGGATAGGCTTTCATGGGCCCCAAATCTCCATGACCCAGGTTTCAGGAGCGGTATAACCTTCCACCGGAGTCATGTTAAGAGATACCCCCTTATATGACGTACTTTAGGTCTTACATTTGCCTCTTGCGAAGTATCATTCGCGAACTAGGGTGTACGCCATAAAGGTTTGTCCCATTCACTCACTCATTCATTTTATTAATTTATTCAATCATTTGTCTCATGAAGTTATCGCACAATCTTGCTTTATTTCCATTGATCTCGCAATCTATCTCGTCGCGAAAACATTACATCACCAACTCATTCCATTTCTCCCATCTTCTATGGATAATATTTCTTAAGATATAACCTATTCCGCGGCCTATCTAATTTTTGCCCTACATCTTTGCCTTCAGGATCCATTAATTTATATGCCCCTGTGCCAACTATCTCCTTGATAATATAAGGTCCATCCCATTTTCTTGCCAGCTTGCCACTATTTTCTCGCTGATATATAGGTGTTTCTCTTGACACCAAGTCACTCGGATGGAATTCACGTATCTTGGCACGTTTGTTATATTCTATGGCCAATCTTCGCTGGTAATTCTCCATATGTTGTAGTGCTCTCTCTCTCTTTTCTTCTAATTCATCTAACTTGATTAAGATGTTACCCGCACTAAGATTTTTCTCCCAAGCTTCTTTCTTTGTAGTTGGAATTTTCACTTCTGTTGGGAGTACAACTTCAACTCCATATGTTAAACAAAAAGGGGACATGCCTGTAGCTTCTCTTCTAGTTGTATTATAAGCCCATACCGCATTGGGTACTTGTTCGCACCATCCTTTATTGTATCCTTCCAATTTTTTCTTTAATATATCTCGCTATTGTTTTATTCGTCGCCTCTCGCTTGACCATTAGCTGCGGGTATAGAGGAGTTGATTTCCCACATCGTATCCGAAATGCATTAAGTAACAATTCTATATTTTGTCCTTCAAACTCGCTTCCCATTGTCGATACCAACCGTGCTTTGGAACTCCAAATCTGCATATAATGTTCTCAAATATAAAAGTAAAAACATCCTTATCGCGAATATGTTGTACCGCTTTCACCTCTGCCCATTTTGTGAAATAATCTGTAGCGACGATCAAATATCTTCTCTGTCCCGTTCTTGGTAAAAATGGTCCTACAATGTCTAATCCCCACTTTCCAAATGGCCAAACACTTGTTGAAGAATTTAACGGAGCTCCTGGTGCATGTATTTTCTTCCCATGCCTTTGGCAATCCTCGCAACGCCTTGATACTTGTTTCGCGTCCTCATGCATATATGGCCAATAATAACCCTGCATTTTTGCTTTATACGCTAAAGATCTTCCTCCGCTGTGATTACCAACATCCCCACTATGCAACATCTTCAATATGATTTCTCCTTCCTTTCTTGTTAAACATCTAAGTGAAGGCCCGTTAAAAGATCGTCGGTATAGCACTCCATCTCTTAATTCATAATTTGTTGCTCGGCTTTTTAATTTGTGTGTCTCCAATCTATTTCTTGGTGTTTCTCCTGTCATCAAATATGCATGAAGCTCCGCTCTCCAATCTTCTTCGCAGAATGTTTGTGTTCCATCTTCTACTACCATTACATCGGTTTCTTGTTCTTCTTCTTTGTCAATTGACGGCATCGAAAGTGTTTGTATTTTAATATTTCTCGCAACCGGATCTGTCATCATACTTGATATGAAGGCAAAAGCGTCTGCGAGTCGATTATTTCTCCTTGATATATGTCTCCACTTTATTCTTGGTATCTGCGTCGACAACTCGTCAACAAGTTTCTTATATTTTTGCAAAGACAATTCGTTTATAGCGTATTCTTCTTTTATTTGGCGAATTGCCAATTGTGAATCACTAGTAATCCTTACATTCTCCAGACTTCATTTCTATTGCAAATCGCAAGGCATGTATTATAGCTTCATATTCTGTTTCATTATTTGTTGATGCAAACTCCAATCGAAAGAAAGAGCTATTTTATTACCCTCCGGCGATATCACAACAATTCCTATTCCATTTCCTTCTCCATTTGATGACCCATCTACCAATATTTCCCATCTATTCGGCTCCGTTAACAAATCTTTCGGATCTCCATGTTCTTCCTCAACATCCATCATTTCTTCTACCGATTCATCTTCTTCCAAAGGGAATTCTCGCTAAAAAGTCTCGACAACCTCGTGATTTTGGCGAAGATAGTATTTCATATTTGAGTTTGCAATGACTTATTTGAGCATTCCATCTCTCAACTCTTCCCGACCTCTTTGAATTCTTCATCACTGATTCTATTGGTATTTTTGTCACCACCTTGACAACATGCGCTTGAAAATATATACGAAGCTTAAATGTTGCATAAACTAATGCTAAGATTAGTTTTTCAATTTTTGAGTAATTCCTTTCCGCAGCGTTGAAAGTTTTGCTGATGTAGTAAATTGGTTTTTCTACTCCTGCGTCCACTCGCAGTAACACTGCACTTAATGCATGCGAAGTTGTCGCAAGATAGATCAACAATTCTTCTCCTTCTTCCGCTTTTTGCAAAATTGATATGTCCATTAAATGTTCTTTTATTCCTTGCAAGGCTTTCTCACACTCATATGTCCATTTAAACTTCGATCCCTTTCTAAGGATGTTGAAAAAGTGCTTGCATTTGTCGACGATCGCGAGATGAACCTCCTAGCGAAGCTAACAACCCATTTAACTTTTGAACATCTTTTATTGTCGCCGGTGTTGGCATATCGCGAATCGCTTGTACTTTTTCTCGGGTCGACTTGAATTCCTTCTTTGGATACAATGTACCCTAAAAATTTTCCAGAGGCGACCCCAAAGGTGCATTTTTCCGGGTTTACTTTGATATTAAATTGCCTCATTTGTTCAAAAATTTCTTTCAAATCCCGTACGTGGTCTTTTGCTTTTCTACTTTTTATTAACATATCATCAACATATACCTCCAGTGTTTTATGTATCCATCTCGCGAACACCTTCTCCACCATCCTTTGGTATGTCGCACCAGCATTTCGCAGACCAAATGGCATTTTTGTATAATAAAGACAATCCTCTTGGAGCAAAGAAAGCAAAGATGTTCTTGGTCTTCTTCGGCGAGAGGAATTTGATTGTAACCCTTGTATCCATCAAGAGAAGATATCCTTTCATTTCCCGCCTTATTGCTTCAACCAATTGTGGAATATCCGGTAACGGAAACTATCTTTAGGACAAGCTTTATTTAGATCAGTAAAGTCTATACAAATTCTTATTCCTTTTTTCTTCTTTGGAACTATAACCATATTTGCTATCCATTCGGGATATTTTGCTTGTCTAATAATTCCTGCGTCCAATATTTTCTGCAATTCTTCTTCTATTTGAGGATGATATGCTGTCGCGATCTTTCTAATTCTTTGTTTAAAGGGTTTTACATTCTTGTCAATTTCCAATTTATGACAAGCCACAGATGGATCTATACCAGGCATTTCATCCATATCCCATGCGAAAATGTCTTTATAATCTCGCAACAACTCAACAGTTCTTTTCTCTTCATCCGCTTCCATTTTAGTCCCAATTTTTAAGATTTTAGGCTCCTCCTCGGTTCCAACATTCACTTCTTTTGTTTGTTCTGCTGCGACATAGCTAGACTTCGGTTCTCCCATAGGAGTTGGTCCTCTTATTTCCTTCGCGAACTCACTCCCTTCTCCCATGATTTCGCCAGGTATTCCTTTTCCTTCTTTTGCTCTTATCATGTAAATTCTAAATTCCTCTTCTTTCTTAGTGCTTTTATCATCTCCCCGCGATCTTTTCGCTTCTTCATTTGCCCTTCATAATGCTTTACCTCGATTTGATAATATATTCTTCCTTTATCAATATCTCCTCCGATCTCACCAATTCCACTCGGCACAGAAATTTGATGCACCGATGAAGTGTTGATGCTCTTGCCTTAATCGCATGTACCCAAGGTCTCCCTAACAATATGTGGTATGGCGATTCCATATCCACTACACTTAATGTCACTTGTGTTTCAATTTCTCCAAGTAAAATTCGTAATTTCATCTCCCCTTTTGGTACTGTTATAGATTTTCCAAAACCATGAATATTATATCTTGGAGAACTCATTTCTTCATCTTTATATCCTAATTTTTTGTAAGTATGGTAAAACATGATACTCACCAAACTCCCCGTATCCACCAAAGTTCTATTTATTTCCCATTCTTCCGCTACCTTTGCCGATTCTTCTCTTTTTTGCTTGCATTTATCGTGATCACTAGTGGAGATGTATGATTCAAATTTTCTCTAGGAACTTCCGTGGCTGTGAATGTTATTTTCTGCTTTTCCCATTCCTTCAAAGACGATGTCTTCTCCTCATCTATAATCTTCTTTCCTTCCAAATCTCGTTTATGTATCCTTCCTCTAATATTTTCATGGAATTCATTAACCATTGCTTTTGTAATTGAATTGTATTCCATTTCTTCACTATGTTCCTTGCTTCTTAATTCTTCTATCTCATCTGATTTAACCTTTTCCTTTCTCATTTTCTTGATTTAAGCGATTTTAATTGTACTCTTCAATCTTCAATCTTGTTCGTCCCTGTTTCTAGCGCAAATGTAGTTGCAGGATTTCCCACACTACACCCCTCACTCAAATATGTTTAATCAATTCATTTGAAGATGAATAATAATGTGTTTTATTAATTGTTTTCTTGAAATATTTACAAAGAAATATAGAACAAAGCTAAAGAAATTACAACCACTCTTCACTTTCTCTCTCCTAATGACTTGTTTCTCAATTCAAAAAGACCTCCTCCATAACAGACTTACTCGACCCTTTATATAGGGTATTACATAGTGGATGACAGCTATACTGTCCCTTATTTTCGGAAACGTCTCGCGAATGCTCGCGAATGTACAACTGTTTGCCTTCGCGACACTCTTAAATCTCGCCAGGTCTTCACACTTTCCTCATGTTCTGACTGTCATCATCTATTACGTCATTTATTTACCTCCATGCGACTCCTTCGCGATGCAGTTGTTTATTGATCTCGCGAAATATTGTTGTCGCGACATTCTGGTCCTACATGAACAAAAAAAAATTGGCGGGAAAGTCGCGTTTGAAAGCTATTCACCAGCGTACTCTTCTGGATCGGATTTGGACTAAACTTTTGGTGAACTTGGTATTGGATATGGATTGGTTGGGCTCGATACAGCAAAAAGGGGCTGGTAGGTCCATCGGACTTGATCGAATTGGGTTATATTATTGGTTCGGAGCAAAACAGGGGAAGAGTTCTTTCTCGGGGATGTTTTGGTTCAAAACTGGAAAGTACGTGGAGGAAATATACTCTGCTGGATTTGATCACATATTTGGAGATATTCATACGCGGAAAGAAGAGCGTAAAAGGGAGGAAAGACCGAGACTTGAGGAGAAGGAAAATATAGATAAACTCGGATTTAATCGAGTTATATGGAGACGGGATGATATATAAAGCGCTGTTAGTATCACAAGGAGGTGTGGAGACTTTGGGGGGTTGATACGAAGGTTTGGTGGAGTTCACGTGGAAAAACCAGCAGTTGCAGAGACGAGTTCTACACCAGCAGAACGAGGAAGAAGAACCAGACAACAACACTCAAAACCAGTCGCAGAAACCGTGACCTAAACTTTCAAACTCAACAGCTTTGCAGCAATTTTCCAACAATTTTCCAACAATTATTATTAGTTTGCAACAATTGTGTTAGGGTTCTTTGTAACAAGTGAGTTCTCGTAACAATTATATCTCATTACAAACTCGATTTTTCTTCAATAAAACACCTATTCAGCCATGCGTTATTATTTTGAGCGTGTTTTTGATATGAGGAGCTAAACCCCAACACTGGGATGACGGAGGAAGCCATATTTCATGCGTGTGGTAATTATATTTAATTCTGTTATGACTACTTGCACTATTATCAATCGCTTTATGATTTTTCTTAATTGATTGTGATGTCGTATGATGATGTATGCTTGGTCTAAGTGATTTTGATGCGTCATGCTAGTGATTTACAGTCAATCTTTTAAGAATCAACCTTGGCAAAGAATTAGAGTCAGTATTATTTGAGCTATAATTGTTTGGAATAAATATTTGAATCGCATGAATGAGTTTATGGTGGAATCCCGAGTCTCAGTAATCTCTCGATTTTTGTGACAAACTTGTGTATATATTTTCTTTGTTTTTAGAGTTTTCTGAAACTAAATCTTTACAAGTCTGAGTTGAACGAACTTTCTTACCACTTTACAACAACTTTCAAAACCACATCAGGGGCCAAACATTTTAATTGGGGGCCAAGCACTAGAGGACAAAAAAGGTCACCCAATCCTAATTTGGGTCACCCCTTATAAAAATAGTTTCTAAATGGCTAAAATGCCCCTTAGTGATTAGTATTAAGATTTAAGTAAGTTGATTAGTGTTATAATTTTGTTTAGATAAAAATTAGGTTTTGGGATTAAAATTAGGGGAAATTTTAGTTTTGGGTTTTTTTGTTTTGAGAAGAAAAAGAGGAGTTTTGAGAGGAAAAACTAGGGTTTTTAGAAATGAGTGATTCAAGTGGAGGGAATGAGGTTGGTGAAGGTTCAAACAATAACCATGATTGTGTTGATGGTGAGATTGTCTCTAATAATCCTATGGATTGGATGTTTGATGAAGAGATGTTAATGGAGGAAGCCATGAATAATGGTGGAAATGAAGATCCTACTGCCCAAAATGAAGGAACCGATACTCAAAATGAAGAACCCGCACCTCAAAACAATCAGGTAAACCTCATATACTCTTGAAATTGTCTGAATGGTGCTCCAAGGGGTCGATTGATGGTCACTATGGAACTAGTCAGTGTGAGAGTCGTTATAGTCGGGGTTTGGATTCATTAACGACTCTTCAAAGTAATCAGTGAATTGGAACTACCAATGACGACTTAAACCTGCAACTTTTCCAGGTTATGAAAAATCGTTAGGTTGGTGTGATAAACACTGACGACTCTTTATGCTAGGTCAAAAAGGGTCGTTAATTTTTTTTGTTTACAGACAAACGACTCTAAACCCAGAACTCTCAATAAATAAAACACTTAGAGTCGTCATATATGTATTCGTAGAAGCTGACGACCCTCTCCCGCCATTTCAAATTTTATGTAGAGTCGTTCGGTGTGTTATTTAAAATACTAACGACCCTTGAGCTGGATTATCATAACTTTTGATTTCATAGAATCATTTCATTGAATTGTAAAAGGCATACATCTTTCATAGCGATACATCGAAGGAAATGAAATACAATAGATAATAATGGTGCACTTAATCATAAATGGCATAATTATACTGGTGCCTTCCAAGATAAAGTAGCAATCATCGAACTCAAACTTTTTCCCACGAAGCTCCTCGTAATAGCCATACGCCTTCCTCAACTGAAAACGCAAACATACTCAGTTAGTATTGTTGAAAGCTTTGGATAAGTTTTACCTCTTGTTAAATACTTACTCTTATAGCACCCAACATATTGGGCATGGCTTCCCTTGCGGCCTTGATTTCTCTTTTGAAAACTTCACACTCAAAGAATATCTCCTCGAACCGTTCCTTGACGAGTTTCAAAGACCTTGAGTTACAATTTCCGTCTAACGCCACAAAAACGATGGATACACGGTTCCACCAAGCATCCGATGTTTGATCAATGTCTTTTCCTAGATCTTCAAAGTGGTTTGTGACTACTTTCCAAGCTCTCACAATAGCGCAATTCTCTTCCGAAGTGTAAGTACTAGTCATGGTGTTTCCTCTTCTTTTTCCTCTTGGATAATAAATGAATGAGAATGAATGTGAAGGTTGAGAATTATGGTTTGGGTGAAGAAGGGGTGAGATATGGGTCTCTATTTATAGAGATTAATGACCCAACAGTCACTTTTTTGAATTTTTAACCGTTGACCGACTCAACCACATTTGGTGAATTCAAAATTCACATTAACTACTTTAAGGATCGTTATTATATATATCAACCAAGTGACGACTCTTGATGATCAAAAGAGTCGTCTATGTGTTTTGTTTACTGAATGACGACTCTAACGTCAAAGACTCTCTGTGCTAAGTGACCTTTAGAGTCGTTAATATGTTTTTCTCCAAAAATGACAACTCATGCCAACAATATCAAACAATCTTTAGAGTCGTCACTCGTGTTTTTACGAATCATGACGACCATTTTTGAACTATAGTTATTGCACCAATATTTGAAGTCATGCGTTTTATTGAATCCGAAAAAACATACATGTAGTTGAAATAAAATAGAAGGAAAACACATAAAATTGTTCAATACATTGCGCTAGAAAATGTATACGAGTTTAATTATATTGGGCGAATCGCCATTCAACTTCCTCCAAGAGAGTGTAGCAGTCCTCGTGCAAAAACTCATGGTCGTACTTTAATTCGTATTGGCTCCGACCCAAAGAACACTGGAAAAACAATTATTTTAATAAGTTAGTGTTGTTGAATAATCATAACCAAATTAATAATTTTTGATGAACGACATATTGATTCACAAACTTACTCTACTCATGCGGTCTTCGTTTGGCATAGCGTCCTTACGAGCTTTCAATTCGTTTCTTAGCAATATACAATCATTGTATAAATATGCGTACATTTCCCTTATCTGCGGGAGCGTCCTCCTATAACGATTTCCGCTTAGTGCTTTAAAAACCTTAAACACCCTTTTCCACCAAGCATTGGTGTTTTGATCATGCCCAAGGTAAGGCCCTCTAGTTGGGTCTTCGTTACTGGTCACCCATTGCGCTTCCTCAATGAAGTGCTTTGTGAGAGTTGTGTGTCCTCTGACAATAACAACATCTTCTAGATTATTGAACGGAGTTGGAGCCATTTTTTAGTGTTTGAAAGTGCTGGGTGACTGATTTAGGAAGATTGAAAGTGATGGGTGAATAAGTTTGGTAGAGATATGTCTCTATTTATAGCAAAAATGTAACCAACGGCTAGTTTTTTTTTAATAAAAAACAGTTACTTCTGCAATAACTGCTCCTACTAGTCAAAGTTACCGTTGATCTTCAAAGTCTGCAATAACTTCGTAAAGAGTCGTCAAGCTAGATATATATACAGTAACGACCCAAGGTGAAAACTCGGCAGCATGGTTTACATTTGGGAATGTAGAGTCGTCCCTATATAAAAAGGGTCGTCATGTACCGAGGAATGGGTCGTTCTTCTGCAAAAATAATGTTGACGACTGTTGGGGTCGTCATTTTAACATCCCATAAATTGACGACTGCTGAATGAAATTTTTTCATTTCTCTGTAGTTGGTTGTACGAGCGAGCTCTCAACCTGACCCCATCTCCATTATCGGTCCGGATACCTCCCAACACTATATGACCGATTTGGTACGTTTTTAATGTTTGAATCGATGTATATCTTTATGAAAATTATTTAATTAGTGTTCGATCATGAACGTGTCATTGGTTTTAATGTAGACGTGGAAAACAAAGGCTGAGGTCAAGGAATGGATTATTTCCAAGGCAAAAGAGAAGATGTGCGTAGTTGTTCAAAGCAAAAACATTGATTATAAGCAAATGGAGATGGTATGCGAGAGAGCGGGGGATAAGGAAGAAAGTCACAAAGGGAAGATCTACAAGTATGAGAAGAAGACGACTAGGGTCTACAAAACTTCGTCGAAGAAGATACAATGCCTCTTCAGGATTGTTTTCAAAAGGCATCATGAAATAATCTATGGAGGTTGTATAGTATTCCGGATGGTCGTCACAACCATCCCCCACCTAGTACTCTTTTAGGCCACCCAACATATGCCAGATTGAAACCACATCAAATGGAAAAGGTCCGGCAGATGAAGCGATGTAGGCCCCTTCAGATCCTAAATGCAATAAGGGCGGAAGATAAGACAAACTTGTCTATTATTTCCACAATCTATGCTGCCAAAGCAACGATCAAGAGAACTGAATGGGATGGTAGATTAATTATGCAACAATCAGAGTGGTTGGCAGAAAAACTTAACTATGCCATGCAAACAAGGGTGGGTCCGGACGACAAAGTGACTCATATTTTTCTTGCCCATCCTAGGATGGTGGATTTGGCTCAGTATTTTTACCAGGTCTTGTTCATAGATTGCACCTATAAGACCAACAAGTATAACATGTCATTGTTGAACGTGGTTAGTCATACTTCGGATAAGCAATCATTCACCGTGGCATGGTGCTTTATGGAAAAGGAAGAAATAGAGGACTATGTTTGGGTTTTGGAACAAGTTCGGTTGATTTACCGTGGCGAAGAGACACCGCAGGTTATAATTACGGATAGGGATTTTGCAGTAATGAGTGTCGTTTGTCAAGTTTTTGCACTTGCTCAACATTTTCTTTGTATGTGGCACATCCAAATGAATATTTTTTCTAATTGCAAAAATCATATCCAAAGATCAAGCCTGCAAAGGGTAATCAACGTTCCAAGGAGGAAGACGAGCGTCTAAGTAAACTTTCAAAAAAAGAGATAGCCGAAGAGAAAATGAAAGAAAAGGAAAAATATGCTGATGATGGTGATCTATGGGAGGATTTCTGCAAAGATTGGGACCATTTGGCTCATTCAAAGACCGAAGACCGAAGTAAAGTACTATGCAAATCTTCAAAAGTTTATTGATGATTGGAGTACGGATCATAAGAAGGTTGTCGACTATTGCCTAGATACATGGTTGAATACTTGGAAGGAAAAGTTTGTTTATGCATGGACCAATAAGTACAAGCACTACCAAAATGAGTCCACGAGTATTGCAGAGCAGTCCCATGGACGTTTGAAAAAAATTCTTCAAGAGAACACTGGTGGGGTTGTTACGGTACAGGAAGCTATTCACGAGCACGCCGAGGATGATCTTAGCAAGATAGTGACTCAGATGGAGTATAGTAAGGACCGTTTTTTGAAGCAATACATGGAAGACAAAGAATTGCTACGTGGGGTTTCGCACCAAGTATCATGGTGGGCAATAAAGCATATGATGACTGAACTTAACAAATTTCGAGCGAAAGCTTCCGATGGAAAAGTGATTAAATGTAATTGTACAACTGAGACGTGGCTTGGCCTCCCGTGTAAACATAAGATCGATGGGTACAAGGTGATCATTCCCATTGAAGATATCGATCCTTTTTGGAAGCAACTTGGGTTCACCCCAAATCCCACAGTCGTTGATGAACAATTTGGAGACCTTGAGATTGGCAAGTATATCAATGAGAAATATTGAAAAATGAATTGTGCAGGAAGACAGATACTGGTTTCTAATTTGTGGCCGGCTGCCCGTAAGAGTTTGGGAGTAGAAGAAAAGCCAATCAAACAAAAACCACCGGGTAGACCGACAACTAAAAAGTCGTTTAGAGAAACCGTGAAAGCGGCAAAGAGTTGCAAAAGTGACCTGTCACGTCATGAGTATGTCCAGGCGGAATATACGGAGTATGAGAACTCTTTCGTACCCAAGGCAAAGGGTCCGCCAAAGGAAAACATGGATATTGTAGACCATGTGGTCGGTACCCAGCAAAGCCAAACGAGCGGAATGGTGACGATAAGAGGAATAAAAGGTAATCCGCGCACCCCAAGAGATTCCCAAGGAAGACCACATCATGTTGCTTACACTTTGTATAAAGAGTATACCGATCAACTTCCTCATGTGATCTTGGATCACCTTTTATCCACCGACGACGTTGACGACGATGGAAATTGTGGTTACCATGTTGCAACGGAACAATTAGGGCATTTCGACGAGGCCGGCGAACTTAAGCTCACCCAAATCGAATATGCAAGAAAAAAATGTCAAAAAAACTAGTTCAGGACAAACAACTATATTTGAAAATGCTCATGGAAGGAGATCAAAAAGAGAAGGAATTGAAGTTTAGGGAGTTGGTTTCAAACGTGAAATGGAGGAAGGGGTTGAACAAGGCCGGTTATAAGTTTTGGATGCAAATGACTTTTGGTGGCCAACTTTTGGCGGACACATTTACTTGTGTTGTAATTGTATTCAGCAAAGGCTTCCCCGGAGCCTCTTGTATGTACGTACCCTCAAAAACTAGGTGCGAGGCGGCGATAAAGAAAAGAAGAATTGTAATGGCACATGTCAATGATAACCATTACATAGGCTTGAAGATTTCCGAAGAATGTCCTCTACCACGGGTGTATGGTGATTGGGGAGAGAACACCAAGGAGTGGACAAACCAGTATGAGTATAGAATGAATATTTGGAATGCTATGGACCCAACCCCGGTTTACTTAGACTTGGGAAATGAATCGTGAGAGAAGATGTTTATTCTCAACTATGTATTGCATTTTGAAGCATACTTTTTGATAATGGTTGTATCTTCTACCCAGATATTTGTATTTTGAAGAATGCTTAATGAATACAATGCGTTTTATCTTGCGGCATACTCTTGTTTATCTACAACGGTTATCCTAGTTGGATTAAACCACCAACGACCCTCATAGGTAATTTGAATTATGTTACAGAGTCGTCAGCCATATGGGGAACCACCATCTTCTCTGGTACCTTGTTCATCATGATGTTGGCTACTTTTCCCCTGTTCACCACGTTGTTGTGCTAGTTGGCTACGTGTTTTCCGGGTCCTCTTACCTTCCTTAGCCAGCTCAGCAAACATCTTCTTTGCATTGGGATTTTCAATGTGCGTGAAATAATAAGCATACCGACGTTGCTTCGCAGGATCAATCACTTCCCCTTTGTCAGCCGAGCAACAAAAAGCCTTGACAAAAAGCTTCATTCGTTCCCTCTATATGCATTCAAAAAACAATTCACATGAACTGACGTATATTTTTATGTAAATGAATAACACAATTACACAAATAAATACTCACCACTAGTTTAAGAATGGTAGTATCATCTCTACCGTCAGCTTGAGAAGCAGAGGTGGATGCTCTGTTGGTCCTCTTACCCGTAGTCTGATCTATCCGTATTACCCTACCATGGGAGAAGCCTTCGTACCATTGATAGTAATCCGTTGTTGCCTCGTAACCTTCATGCACATGCACCCAATATGTGATGTCTACGAGGCTAGAGTGTCTATTATTCCAATGCTTGACATCAGTTGCAGGTTCAAAAACCACTTGTGCTTGAACGGAGGTACATAGTCTTCATCAGATGAATCTTGAATAAACCCAAGTTGACGCATGATTCTCATAGGATTGTACATTGAAAAACCGTTAGGGTGAAACAAAGGGCGCCCATGGTAATACACGACATCTTCCATTGCGCCAACTCTATCATCCTTGTAAGGAGTAAATATTACCTCTTCCGCCGTGATGTTGTCAAGTTTTTTACGCATTTCTATCAACGCATCAGTTTGTTCCCTATCCTGAGAACCGGAGTACAACCAACGGGTTCCTGTTGGACTACCTGGGCTCCATTTTGGGTTGATTTTCACATCTTCATTGTCTTTGAACAGTGACGGGAAATGAACATAAATCCTCACCTACAACAACCAAAGTTCAAATTTTTTAAACAATCAAATAAACATAAAAATATATCAAAGGAAAAAAACATACTAAAAAAGACAACTTTCATCAATCCAAATACCTGGATTAGATCCAAATTCCCATTAATTTGAGAAGTTCGTTCGCGAGATCCCTGGGAAAGCTGACCATTCAGATGTACAACTATGGTAGTCCCCCAAGAGTACTTGTTCACATCTTCTAAGGGGTCCAAAAGCTGAAGAAGGTTGGCGCTGGCCCTGTTACCTTTGCTGTCGGGAAATACAACCGACGCAAGGACGTACAACAAATACGCAGCCGCCGCATAACGACATTCCATGTCAGAGAGACCTCCTTTTTTTTTTCCATCTCTCTTCTGTACCAGCAAACATCTGCCTAATCTCCACAAGTTTGAACTCTTTCTTCGGTACTTAGTTCCGGCACGAAAAGCCCATCGATCTTCTCTTTATCCCACCAAACAAGTTTTTGGTCCATGTATAAATTTCATCCCAACTAGGCCTTCTCTTGAAATTGTCCTTTGGTTGATTTACCTTCAACCCGCACCCCTAATATATGTTCTCGCATCATCGGGAGTCAATGCCATCTCGCCAAAAGGAAGTTGGAATGTGTCGACTTCAGCGTAATACCTTTCACAGAAACTAGATACTGCAACCTTGTCATACGCAATCACAGAGTTCACAACGGCATTGTACAAACCGGAGTTTTCAACATATTCTCTAACTCTTGCACATTCACCTTTTAGCGGCCACAACTCCATTTTCTTAAAAGAAGATTGGTGCCTGAAAAGACGTGCGGCATTCTTATGATCCTACAAAAAATAAACAAATATATATTAAAAAACATATTAGAAAGTTAATATCAACCAACTAATCAAATAGCAAGCAAAGTTGGGATTCTTACGATTGTCTCATAGATGGTATGAGCCCACGATCCAAAATATCCAAATAGAACTTTGCCCCCATCTCTAGGTTCTCCTCTTGGTTTACCACTTCGAAGAGGCTCCAACATCAAATGAGTAGCGGGAACGTGTCTCGCGCTGGGTGCAATATCAGTTCCATCCTTCTTAACCCTCTTTACCTTCTTCGGCTTTGCATTCTGTTCTTCATGTTCTACATCTTGTTTACCATCATCCTCTTCATCATCCTTACTAGCAGCATCATCCCCTTCATCCTCTTCCTCCTCAAGACCACCATTATTACCTTCATCCCCTTCTTGCTCATCACCATCACCATTACCATCATCAGAATCATCACCACTAACATTATCTTTATCATCATTATCACTCTCTACTTCCTCTTCACCTCGTACGGGAGGATCTTCTTGTATCTCCTCTTCTTGGATTTCTTCTTCTTCACCACTACTGCTAGCGGAAATAACAGGAGAGTCCGATTCTGATGAATCCGACAACTCATTACCTTTGTCTCTTGGTTCGGTGATAGAAAATGATACCTCACTTGGCTTTTTACCGCGTAATGGACCGGCAAGTAAGTATTTATCGTGACGGGGAGCTTTAGAAGGAGGAGTTATCGTCATTGGAACCTTGTCTTTGGTTCTGCATTTGGTTTCAAAACAAAAAAACCAAAAAACCCAATAAGACATCAAATATATGGTTATCATATCAAGATTTGTCACTCAAATGAGCTACAAAACAAACGACCCTTGTATATCATGTGACGACTCAAAGTTATATGATGACGACCCTTCCAAAAAACAAAGGGTCGTCAAAAAGTCAATAACGATCCTACGATTTGGGTTGATGACTCTAGGGCATATAGTTAAGTGACGACTCTAGGGGAAATGAGATGACGACACTATCATTTTTTGGAACAGAGGGCTGTTCGAGTTCCATCTAGAGTCGTTAAGAAATAAAAAAGGGTCGGCAAACGAGAGTCGTCATCTGCAACATAAAAGATTAACGACTCTATTCTAGGGCAAAAAATGTCGAAGTAGCAGAATTAGGGTCGTCATCTTCAACCTAATACACTAACGATTTTTCATAAAATAAGCATGCAAATGAAAAGTCGTTAGGGGTATCCACTACGATAGTAACGACCCTTTATCTGAAACCGCTAAATTTCAGTTACCAGACTCAATTTCACAATCAAAACACAACAAAAAAACGAATAGAAGGTGGGTTTAAGTTCACATACCTTCTAATTGGACCCATATCTTCTTTGGGTTTCGATTTTTTGGGTTTGGGAGTTCTTCCCTCGATAACCTTTCCTTTGACGGTGTCGACGATATTGGGGATTTGAAGTGCTTTTCGAGCGGTCTGTTTTGTACGAGCCATGTTTGAAGAAGAAGTTAATCGTCGATTCTCTTCTAACATCGACGATTAAACGATGAATCGGTCGAAGAAAAAAAATTTGTGGTGAGTCGTTAATGGTGGTGGTGGAGAAGAGAAATGGGAGGAGAGGAAGATGAAGAGAAAAAAGAGAAACTGATTTTCTCTTTTGGTTTAGTTTAGGGTATATGAATTGGGGGCCTAATTATGATTTCTAATTAGTGTTAACTGATTTTTAAGATTTGTGTTTAGTAAAGGGTAAAACAGTCTTTTCAATATCGGATTAATACGCCCCTCAAAAAAATTAGGGTGCAAATAAAAAGTTATGGCCCCTAATTAAAATGTTTGGCCCCCAATCAAATGAGGCTATTTAGGTCATTAAGTAGGTCAATTTTTGGTAACATGCCAACACTACATGACATATTTTGGAATGATTTTTTTCGGGGACCCTTCTGTATTTTAGGGCCATGATCTACTTAGTTATCCATTGTGTTGAACTAAGGAGCGTCCTAGTTATCATGAATGACCTAGTTACCCCTTACTTAAATTAACATTAACCTAATTCAAAACTAATAACCTAAACTTAATACCTAATTCCAATTAATAAACACAGAATCAAAACCATTTTTCATAGCCAATTTTAGCAAATTCACGTTCGGATGGGCCCACCTTGAATATGAGGTAGGGTCATAGTAATCAAACCCTTATACATTCTAGACTTAGATGGTAAAATCTGAATCATGAGATGTACGCATTTCGTGATGATGGCGTTGCCATTTGAGACTGGAATTATTCTAGTATCTTCTTCTCTATTGAGTGAGACGAGGTTAGAATAATATATATTTTGGTTGTTCTAACGCCAATTTCGTAGAACATATTGGCGGCGTTCTTTTGTCTGAGGGAATGATATTGGAATGATCTTTTGATATGTGTTGTGTGGAAAAAAAATGTTTAATTGTTTTCTTTAGTAGAACTGTGAAGCATATTAGTGATTACTTGAACGTTATATGTTTTCCATAGGGCACCCCTTTTGGGATGATGTGCTCACTCGTTCCCACTCCAGTTTTTTCATTTATCAGATGAGATGGTGCACGTGAAGATATTTGTTTTTGTACCTTTAAAGCATTATCGAATTTAGAGATGTTGTATATCTTTTGTATACGTATTTCTTTGTTAACCTGTAAAACAACACATTAAAATATTTGTATCACTCGAGAGATTTTCATTTATGTAATATCAGAGTGTATGGGTTAGTTTTGGGTTTAGCATTGTAGCATATTTCAAAATTGAATGTTTAAATAAATGATTTAGATCCTTAATGCCTCATTATTGTAGTTGATTTCCTGGATTAATAAGTAGCTTAACTTTGGGGCGTTACATGTACTATTTTAGAAGTATCACACATCTTATAAATACACCAAAACAAACAAAATCATATTATCTGCAAAATGCAATACAAATATGTGTACTGATTTTATTACATCTACACTAACAAATGTGTACTGGTCCAATGTTATACTGTACACACATAGATATCACAAAAAAACATACTATATACAATATATATCAATATATACTGTAGGATAATACAAAAAATCCAAAAGAATAGAAATCATGATTTCCTGTAAATCCAGAAAAACAAAATCAAAACATATTATCAAAACGATACCTTAACAAAAATAATATGATGATCTAATCAACAAAATAGCACGATTTCAAAATCATATTAAAAAATAAACATAAAAATACTAGATACGAACAAAAACGGGATTAAATCATGCAATTCAACAATGTACATCATAAAAAAAAAAACGATAAATTACTAGATCTAGAAAGAAAAAAATGAAAAAAACTCGACCAAATCATTAAATCGAGCTGATCATCATGATTTCAATTGAAAAAACAAACAGAAAATCAAAAAAGCATAACAAAATTATATAATGGAGAAGAGGTTTATAGAAATTACCTGGAGATTTTTGATCGAAACCCTAAAATTGAAGAACACCGGCAGTTACAGAGACAGAGATAGAAAACCGGATTTGAGCTGAAGAAAAATGGGAGAGAAGAACGAAAGTAATTTGATTTCGTCTAGTCTTATATGTTCGTTGGAAAAGGGGTATTTTGGAATATAAAAAGTGGACATCAGTAACCTCGCACGTGGGATGGACCAGGAAATAAAATTTCTGATCCAAAATCATGTTTTTTTGACCAGTGAGTAAACTCGTTGGATGGGTGGATCACTGATTAAACGGGTTCTCTAAATAGGATTAATCAGCAATTCCTTGTTACATTTTGTGGAAATATCTGAGGATCCCAAGTTTGATTCCTCACTCTTCTAGAAACCCACCATTAAGATAATATATATGTGTAGCCTAAAATACATGATATACATTTAAGATTAGTTATTTTAGATTAAATTTATATTTTCACATTTTATGTAAGACTAAAGTAACCTTCTTATTCAATTTGACCAAACTAATTTACTAAAAAAAAAATCCATTTTTTACGGTTAATTGTTGCTGGCCATAAATATCTCATGAAATATCTACCTATAAACAAAATATTTACCAATGTTTTTTGTTAATATATCAAAATTATTTTGTTACAATTTTATACGTTGATTTTCGTAATCAACTTTCAGCATTTTCCGCACCATTTTATGTTGTCCTCCTATTATCTCATCTTAAATATCTATTCTTTTTTTTTTCTTCCTTTTTTCTCTTTTGTGGTTCGTGAGATCTCGATACAGATTTTTTCCATGTGTGAACAAAAATCCATAGTGTTAGAGCACTGCTCGGTCGAACTCGCAAGCGTTGCTATCTCAAGCTTGTTTTTTAATGTTAGTGATCAAAACTCTAAGTCTTGATTTCTAGTCTACTTATAGATATCTCGGACTAGGATATATTGTGTAGTTAAGCATTAGACTTCACGGCGTTCATCATTTGAAGACGAAGAACTACTAAGGAGAGCTTGTACAAATTCATCAACAAAAGGTATGTCGAGACTGAAACTCATCTATCACTTGGAAAGTATAAATCTACTATATCTTCTATATTGATACATAAGTCGTGGTGCTATATAGTTTCTACTATGCACATTTGATATTTCGAGCTGAGTTTAAATCGCTTACATATTTCTCGAAATATGTTTTGGTAAGCTTTCGCTTCAACCAAGTTCATCTTATATTCTTGACGAAAGTCAAAAGATGATCATGTGAAAATCGTCGAGTAACATCTTACTTGGTTTGTGTGATACAATCATTTGGTGTAGACTTGGAATGTCTCGTTATGATTATTTCAATAACTTGAAAATTGCTTTGATGCTAATAGTTGATGCGTGTCGTAAGTGCAACAAATTAATTAAAATATTTCCCACTAATTAACTGGTAATATAGCGGTAGTAAGAGATTGTTCCCACAGAGCTGTGTAATTGATAGGTTATTTGATCAGCAAAATAAAGTAAAAGACAATGGGATTGGTTTAAAGTGAAATAAAAAGAATAACAAATAAAAGAAAGATGATTAAGGAATCATTCGCCATCACTGGAAAGAAACTTAATAAAAGTACTTGTTTAAAGTGAAATAAAAAGAATAACAAATAAAAGAAAGATGATTAAGGAATCATTCGCCGTCACTGGAAAGAAACTTAATAAAAGTACTTGTTTATTTCTTGTAGAATTTACATTGTCACCAACCGTAGAATAGCAATAAGCTCTGCTATCCCCGGAATTCCTGTTAGTACTGGATACGGAAGCGCTCGACTACCAGATTTTATCCATCTGAGCCACCATGAATAAGCTCTCAAGGTGTAACCCACCGAATGCATTACGTTTTGTGAATTAGGTTGATCCTAGCATCAGACGCATAAGCTCGGTCTGCTTACTAGTGTCATCTCTATACACAATTGCTTAACGTAATCCCTCTCGTCGCCTTTTGCGATGTACTACTTGTGTATGGAATTGAGTGACTATTACACGTATCACCAACTCCAATACTAGTAGAAGAATTATTATCAGGTTAATTCAAATGGCCAATTGAATAACCCAATAGTAATCTTAGACACTAAAAATAATAGAGACAATCGACAAGAAAATTAAACTCAAAATAAATTTGTGAAAGGAATTAAAGTTTCATTAATCAGGACTTTGAAATCATACCTTAATCAGTAAAATGTAGCTACACATGGATTTACTAAAACCCATAAAAATATATATAGAAGATGAAGAAAATAGTTTGGTTTCCCCCTAATGGGGTAAACCCTAAAATATAAATTAAGAACCTTTCTTCTCTTTTATTCTCTCTATTTTTCTCTCCAAAAAGTTGTATTAAAAGAAGAAGTTCCCTTTTTCCATTGGGTTTTGACTCCTATTTATAGCCTACACAGACCCTAGAGGATCCACAATTGTCGTACAAGATAGATGTGCATAGTCGGTGAGCTTATCACAAATTCTAATACGGTGTGTCAGAGGTACTTTAGTGAAATGCAACCGCAGCATCTCATTGGTTTAAATTTCAGAAGGATCCATGTGTTCTCATCTGCTCCGTCCATCTCTCCTCCATCGATGCTCCGCAATACACCATGTCTTAAGCTTTTCCAAAACGCGTCAAAATTCTGCAAAAGTACTGCATCCAGGGCTCCACCACGTGCTCACCTTATGCCTTCTCTGATTCGTACGGCTTTTGGACTTCTCATCTACACCTTCACTGCCAAACTCCATCTTCGATCATCAATCGCCGGTTATGCGTAATCTTTGTCACCGCAAAACTATTCACAGCAGCACTCCCCTGAATCATCAACGCCATCATCCGTACTGCCATCATTGGAAGCAGCAACTGCCATCGAGCATCAACAATGGCAGCAATCCATAACCTTCATTCACCCTTCTCTGCCAACTTCATGGATACACTCGAGCAGCATGGTTCTAAGCTCCATCGTGAATAGCTCCATCATCTCTACCAACAGCTCCCTGAACTTCGAGCCCTTCTTATCTTCACTGCCAATAGCTTCATCAATCGAACACAGCGGCATCATCGTCCAAAGGCTAGCATCGACATCACCAACGTGATCATCACGAGCTTCTCTTTGTTCACCATTACTTACAAGCTCAGTCCTCATCTATTCTTCATCTTGTAATGATGGCAGCAACCACCAGTTCATCATCGCAATCGGCGATAATGGCAGCAGCAATTATGACTTCTTCTCGGGATAAACTCGAATCGAGCGTAACACAAGTCTTCTAACCGCTTCATTATCCCATTGAACTATTCGAATTCAAGAAACATTCCAAAATCGTCACATCTTGATCATCACGATCATCGGCATCATCATCCCTGAACCTGTTCGAGCCCTCTGATTTGAAATCAGACTCCTACCCAAGCCTTATATCATCTCCAATAACCCAATGATGTATTCAAATTTGAATATCACTATTGATCAAATCCATCGCCATCGTGATCATCATGATCATCGAGTTCCGTCTGCCATTGCTTGTGTTATGTTTAGGAAGAGGGAAGACGGAGTGCCCTGAGCAAATAGGCCGGGTGCCTTCAACATATTTTGAATTTCTGCCTCCCCTTTTGTAAGAGATCGAACTGCCTTTAGCAATTCCCTTGAACTTGACTACCCCTTAACAAGAAGTGCCCCTTAACGATCAGTGAGGATGCCAATAACACTTCTCTTTGAAATGACCATTTAGCCATTAGTCTTCCAAGTTCTTGTTTTGCTCATAACTTCTTCATACGAACTCAGAATGACTCCGTTCTTTCGCCATTGTCTTCATCTTCATACGAGTTCCAATTGGTCTTTGGCCCTTCTCCGCTTGTATCTAGCTTCTTTCCTTGCACAATTAAGTGCATATTCACTTCTTTTGGATGATTCATCTAATAAAACACAAATAAAAGAAAACAAGCGTAATATACAATAATTTGCAAGAAAACCAACAAATACTAGCATGGAATTGACACTAAATATATGTGAAATATGCACTTATCAATAGTGTGTGAAAATGACTATTGTCATCCACTAAGAAAGTTTATTGAAATAGAGTTTAGATCACTTAACCAACATTGGATTATAAACATGTTATGCACTCTTCCATATATGTGATCCATGTCCGGGAACCATAGTATGCATACCCGTATGCGTACATGTTGGTTTGAGAAGTCCGAGAACCTAAGTATACGTACCCGTACGCATACTGGCGTAAGGTTTAGGTCCGGAAAATTCTGCTGGGTTTGGAGGTGTGCGTACCCATTCGCATACTGAAGAAAACCAAACTTGGTTCGTCTACTTAAGTATGCGTACGCGTTTACATACTTGAGTGGTTAAAGTTCTAAAATCGGTTGGGACATGAACTAATATATTTATATAACAAGGAATTGCAATTTTGACTCATCCCGAACTGAGCATTATAGATAAAAGTACGAATTTCACCAATTGTTAGAGGTGATAATGGTAATTATCAATTAGGGAAAACTGGAATTCTCATTGAAAATTGTAATTTCACCAATCATACGAACCACATTCTTACGGATAAAAACTAAAGTTTCACTGAAAACTAGAATTTTCACCAATCTAATAACGTGCATAAACCGAAACTTTCACAAATCGCGTCTTGGTGAAAATTTGAATTTCCTAAATCTCCCTTGGTGATATTTGGGATTTTTGTGTGTGGAAGGAACCGGATTTTCATTGATATTAATCCCTATTCAAGATGAGGTGTTACATAATACAATTAGGTGGTTCATCATGAACCCACCATCTGTTTACATTATTAGGCATTTCACATTGAGCTAAATCATGTGTAATGGAATTGACGTCGCTAGGAACTGACGTTAAACTAATTTCACTAAAATCCTTCACGCGATCTCGGATTGAGAGAACTGTAGAAGGAATACTCCATGGTATCTCATTCGTATTCCCTTTAATAGCTCTGGGAACATCTGAAGTTCCCCCCCTCCATAATGATTCTAGAAACTCTAAGTCTCTTTGCCAACTAAATACCAAGACCATAAGCTTTTACTTCCGCTATTGTAGAAGAGATGGAATTGAAACAAAAAGCACCACTTACCAGATGATTTCCGTATGAATCTCTTGCCACTGCAGCTGCTGCTGCATTACCATTGTTGAAAGCGGCATCAACATTAACTTTGATAATACAAGCTTGAGGATATTCCCATGAATTTGTAATGTTTTGATTTACAGTAATGTTAGAGCAGTAGTTCAAGGCACTATGTAGATCGAACATTTTGAAATCCTGTAACGCATTCTTGATGCATTGAGAAACCGAAACTTGAATGTTGTTCAAGATTAAATCATTTCTAGACTTCCAAATATTCCGCAATAAGCAAGAACCCAGATTTAACATAATACCCTGATCAGGGTATGATAACCAATGTGGAATGATCTGTCTGGATTGAAAACCATCAATAACTTCAATAAGTATCGGACTTTCCTGAAAAACTGCCAATGAAAACTGACAAGACAAGAAAAGATGAAAAACATTCTCTTCCCCAGTTATCTAATTATTAAATTTGCTCAAGTTGTGATACACAACCAAACCATCATGAAGAACTTTCCACATAAATATATGGATTTTCTGTTGAATCTTCATTTTCTTCTGAAATTGTTTCCATGGGAATTCCGATTCAGAAGAACTTGTGGCCATATTATCAGCCAGTAACTTGTAGATGGATTTAGAAGTAAAGTTACCTGAAGGGGTTCTCAGCCAAATTAGTTTATCGTCCACTTCCTCGTCTATAGGAATATAAATATGCAATATATCTTCGACTTGGTCCTGTGGAAATACTTGAGAAAGCATCTCTACATTCCATGATTTTTGTTCATGATTAAAGAGATCTGAAACCATTGTAACCTGAATAGTGGAATGTTGTAATTTTGAAGGTCTAAAACCTGGTATTCCCGGAATCCATGAATCATTCAAAATGTGGATGAAGTTACCTGAACCTAAGAACTATCCGTAGTTATTGATGAAAATATCTCTGATAGCATATCTTTCCATGTGTTAGAATTACCAGCTTTAGGTTGACAGTCTCAGAAAGAAGAACCATGCAGATATTTAGCAAATATAACTGCACCCAAGCTACGTATGAATTAGTCAGAAGTCTCCAAACTAGTTTTGAAACCAAAGACTGATTCACTAATTTCATATTTCGAATACCTAACCCTCCATCTTCTTTTGCTCTAGAAAATTTCTCTCATTTAATGAAATGCGCTTTTCTTGTGTTTATATCATGTCCCCACCAGAAAGCTCTCTGAATACGAGATAATTTATTGGTGACTCCTTTGGGAAGTATACAAGTGCCTATAGAATAGTTAGGAATTGTTGATAATACACTCTTAGATAGTACAGTTCTCCCAGCCTGATTAACGAAGAAATTCCTCCATCCTGCCATCTTAGAATTAAACTTGAAATTAAGAGGTTCAAAGGTTTCTATGCTAGCTACAATCTGATTTGAAAGGAAAAGTTCCTAAGTACTTCGCATCTTTTGCCATTTCCTTAACACCTAACTTCTGAATAGACAACAGTTTGTTAGCAGCAAAACTACCCTTACTGAAATGAATGGAAAACCTCATGTAATTTATAATCTGGCCCGAGAAAGAAGAATAAGTATCTAGAATGTATTTGAGATGGTCCGCATTTGGCTCCTAGTTCTTTCCAAAGAAAATAAATCATCGGAGAACATTAGGTGGCTAATTGATGGTGCAAGGCTATTAATCTTGTAACCACTGTAAAGGCTTGTTACTTCAAATTTCTCCATAAGAAGAGACGGTCCTTGGGAACAAATGATGAATAAAGAAGGTGATAAAGGACATCCTTGACGCAATCCTCTTCCACTTTTGAAATTTCCGTAAGGAGCACTGTTTAAGAGAATAGAAAAAGAAGAAGAAGTAACACAACTCATAATTAGAGTGTGAGAATGATCATGAATATGACCGTGAAAATCGATCACATACCTTAGACATATCCAATTTAAGATCAAAGTATCCTTTTTTAAATTTAGACAATTCTATGCAATGACAACATTATTTGTTATATGTTTATTTCTAATAAAAGCATTCTGAGACCAAGTCGTATAAACCAATGGGTTTATATTCCATAGCCGTAGAAGGATTTTTTTTACTTTTGGAATTAGACTTATGTGAGTATGATTTAACTTACTTGGGATTTCTCCTGTATTGAATATACGTTGAATGAATTAAATAGTTTTTTCACCCACTATTGTCCAGGAATTTTTATAGAAGAGGACAGGATAATGTTAGAGCATTGCTCGGTCGAACTCACAAGTGTTGATATATCAAGCTTGTTGTCAAATTTAGTTGTCAAAACTATATCTTTATTTCTAGTGTACAATTAGTTAAGTCTCGGTCTAGGATAGTGGGGTTGAGAAACGATCCAGTCATCATTTGCGTTCTACCGTTTGAAGGCGAAGATCAACCGAAGCTTTTGGAGAACTTCATCGACAAAAGAGGTAAGTGAAGACAGAACCACCTATTTCTCAAGTTATATTCATCATTCTATCTTTGAGACGATTTTCGCATAACTAATTAGACTGGCTTGCATAGATAAGAAGTTCGAGTCGAGAACTAATTATTTAGTTTAATAATTTCTCGAAATATAATGACTAAGCTTAATGAACATTTATTCATACTTTATCAAATTCGGTGGAGAACAATTTATTGTTCGGAACCAAATCATGATTCAAGTTTATCATTCGAAAATAGCCTGGAACAGTGATGAAAAAGCGGGGGTCTAACAACCTCACCCAATATTTCGCTTAGCAATCTGTATGGACTAACTCCAATATACTTTCAAGAGAATCAACTAGACAGTTAGACTCAATCTTAAGAAAAGTATATCAAAGAGTTGTATCTCAATCCCTCAATTCAATCCGTAATCAAACAAATAAGAATTTGCGAGCCTGATTGAATATGGGAGAAATAACTTGAACGGTACCATAGACCAATGTTCAAGGATCAATCAATTTCAATCAACAACCAAAGGTTGGTGTTGGTGCAAAATTAATCACCCCAAAAATCTTCGAGATGTATGTATGATGATCGAATCGTCGCCGCTAATTAGATTCTCCAAAGAATTGTTGATTGAAAATGGTGGGGGTACCTGCAAAGACACTCCGATGCTAAAATCAACAAGAGTTCTATGCAAGTAGGTTGTTAAGAAAAGGAATAGAAATTGTGTACCTTTTGTGTTGAGATTTAGCCTCTATATATAGGCAGAAATAGATGTAGCTTTAGGATTTTGATAGTTATCCTAATAACTTCCCTCATCTGTATAAACCTCAAATAACATCCAGATTCATGATAAACCCTAATATTTACCATAATCATGCATTTATCTCAGATATCATTAATAATTATAAATAAATAATTATTCAAGACTCTTGGGCTTCAATAATAAGCCTATTGGGTTTCCATAATAAACCCACTGGTTTCCCTAACAACCCAAATCCAGGCTTCCATAATAAGCCATGCGGGTTTCCACAATAAACCCACCGGTTTCCACAATAAACCGGATTAGGCTTCCATAATAAGCCATGGGTTTCCACAATAAACCCACCGGTTTCCACAATAAACTGAATTAGGCTTCCATAATAAGCCATGCGGGTTTCCACAATAAACCGGATTAGGCTTCCATAATAAGCCATGCGGGTTTCCACAATAAACCCACCGGTTTCCACAATAAACCGGGTTAGGCTTCCATAATAAGCCATGCGGGTTTCCACAATAAACCCACCGGTTTCCACAATAACCCGGGTTAGGCTTCCATAATAAGCCATGCGGGTTTCCACAATAAACCCACCGGTTTCCACAATAAACCGTATTGTACCGACATCAAATAGCTTGTGCGGTACGCACATACATTAATAGGGTACAAACATCGCCCCCTCTTAATTCTCAACTTGTTGATGGATTAAGAAAATCAATAGAACTAACCTTCTCGGGTCGTTCAAATTCGCCATATGTTGCTTATCCGATAACCTTTTTTGGCCTTGGCCAGCATGTTGTGTGGCCTCGCCCCGAGATCGGCTTGATAATTCAAAGTACCAAAAATGTACTTAACCATCTCAAATCACCAAACATGTTCAAAGTACCAATAATGTACTTAAACTCCATATAGTAATTACCCAAATGCCAAACAGATCGGCATGTTATGTTCTCTTGCTCTTCCGTTAGCTAACATATGACCTAAGTGTTGGTCTTGTAAATCTTCTTTAATTTCATCTCCCACCCTTATGGTGAATGAAGCGTTTCCTTGGTTTTTCTCTTTGATAGAAAAACACTTCCAATTTATCTCTTTAATAGAAAAATTATCTGGATTAAATTAATAAATCAACTTCAACTTTGAGAACATACCTCACTTCGAATGCAAAGGTTGCTCCGTAACTTTCTAGGCACATTGGTTGCCCATTTGCTCCCGTATCTTGGCCTATAATTTGCCGACTCAATGCTCGTGTGTGTCTGCGAATAATGAATGTACGACAATCTCTGGTGTACAAGTTGACTGTCTCTAGCTTTTCGTCATACATTTCCTTTCTTTCATTCCACCTCGCTTTTCGTTTTCTCCTTTTGTTTCATCTTTTATTGAAACACTTCTTCTTCCCTTTCTCTTTATTAGAAAGACATTACAACTATTTCCTTAACAATCGAAATACTTCGCCACTGTCTTCCTCTTTTATAGAAAGAAATTGCACGTATTTCTTTAATAAATACATGCAAAAAGTGTTCTCAATTGTGACTATAAACTTGATTTATAATGTAATCGGGGAAGACTTACCTCCCCAGGTGTTCGTTCCTTCCACCTTAGTCGCCCCCATTACTTCTAGTGATATTGAAAATGATGTGTCCTATTGTTTGACTTCCTTAACCATGTTGGTTTTTATTGCATGCTAGGCGTCACTTTAGCCGCCCCCAATATCTGTAGAGATATTTCCAAATAGCAAAGACGCCCCCATGTGAAGTAGGAACTAGATCTATAATATCTGATCCTCACTTGCTAGATGGATCTGGGCTTATGATATCTTTTCCGTTGCCATCTTATTTCTGGGTTCATCGTGATTTTTCCTTTTGGAATCGCTCAAAATGTTGTCTTGGTTTGATGTGTCCCTCGGTTCCGTACCCTTTCGCCGTACATGAAAACTTTGCTTTCTTTTCTTATCTTCAATTGATTATGTTGCTGACGAACCTCGAGCAATAAATCAAAAGAACTTTGAATTCGATCATGTTACTATCCACGAACCTCGAACTCGGTCATATTGCTGCCCCAAGTGCATACAAAAGTTTCTCGAATATAGAAATTTTTGCTACCATGTTGTAAGGAATCGAAATACGATTCAAAGGAGCCAAAAATCACTCAATTCGGACTTAAACGAAGAAGTTATTGCCGAAATAAGATCTGCATGAAGCACGCGTGAAAACCAAGCCTACTGAGTCATGCTTTATTGCACAAATGATGGGTCGCACAGTTGGTCATGATTCTTGAACTTGAGTTGGTGGTCAGGCGTTCGAATCCCCAACTCGTCGTCGCACATTTTTCTTCTTTTTCCTGAACTACACCAGGTGGAATAGTTGGTTAAGGTCGCAGACATGGCAGCTTTGCTGGCTGATGACCTTGCGGGTGACATGACGCTGACGTGACAAATGACTGTGCACAGATGCTGATGTGGCTACGATGACTGTTCCTCGTGGTGATGACGTGGTCAAACAGATGGTGACCACTTTCCTGAAATTCCTCTTCTTAAATGTGCAGCTTGCTAAATCCATATCCGTCCACGGTTGGCTTTATACGGAATTCCAATAGTCACTCCTTCGCGTGACCGGCTTGTGGTAACGCCAGCTCCTATTTTTTTTTATTTTTTTTTCTGGTGACCACATGAAATGATGCCGGCACATTCAAACTGCCGCGTACACCATCATGTTTTCGTTCTTTCATAGGTACAAAGTCCTACCGTACTCAGTCATCGACCGTCATTGCTCATGGGCCGTTACTCCTCGAGCACCAAAAAATTTCAAAGTACCAACTCTGTACTTAAAACTTCAGGCCCAGCTGGCATAAATGTTTGAGGAGAAGTGGATCCTTCACTGACCCGCTATGCGTCGTCTGTGATAACTAGTCGAGCCTCACATTTAGACGTTCCTTTCTGCTTTTGGGACTCTCGCTCCGTATTCCAGTCAAACAAAGTCATTGATTCCTACTAATGATCCCATTCAACTACCAGGCATCTAAAATAAGCCTGACAGGGCTTCCACGATAAGCCAGGGTTGGATTTTTATTTTTATTTTTTTTCTGATCGACAGCCATGGTTAGTAGTTATGGAACGATCTGGGCTAACACTAACCGTTGTGATAGGGGACGACGCTGTGTTGGTGGTTGCTTCTCAAGCTTGCGACTTTTCCTTTTATTATTTAAATATGGAAATAGTTTTTCTGAAACATCTTCCATTTTATGTCGGTTGTCATGCTCCTTTTGTATTGGCCTTCTCTGAGCGACGATCATTGCTGCGATCGACCCTCTGCCTATGCTTCACATGACTTGTACCTTCGTGTCTACCCCTCTCGGTTGATCATCATTGGTGGTATAACAATCATAATAGCCGTCATCATGGTGACCGCGGCTCTGGTAATCGTCTCTGATGTTCTCCTCTCTTCTTTCGTTGCTTTGGTTACGCCGATGACGATCGTCAAGAATTTCGTTCCATCTGTGTGGATTGTCAAGCTCTCGGTGACGGTATGATCTGTCACTGCCAGAATGAGGGATAGTTTTTTCTTCGATCTCTTTTCTTTTCTCTAACGCAATCTTGATCCGTTTATTCTCTCTTTCCAGCTCTTGCAAACGCTCTCGTACTGTTAGGTCGATTGGCGTTACCTATGGTATGTTAACTTGTGCAACCCGTGGGTCATCAACTCGAGCAGCTGGCGGGATATTAGCTTGCATGATTGGTGATATAATAACTTGAGAAGTTGATCGGACATTAGCTGGTTCAGCCGATAGATTTTTAACACGGGAACGTACTCCTTTGCTAACGATATCTTCCTGTCTTCGTTCATGGATGCTCTGGTGCTGTCCTTGAAACCCTCCTTGATGATGGAAGTTTATGCTAGTGGCTGGGGGTGGCGATCTATGCATCGAAACATAGTTCTCCCTGTTTCGTGGTACAGATCTTTATGTACGAGATCGAGAAGCCGATGCCGTTGATGACAATGACGTTTCTCTTCCATCCCTCTCATCATAGTACCTTGGACTACAACACTTCTTAGGGTTCGAATGTTAGCCTACTGATTCGCCAGATTGACGGTGTGTACATATACATACATCTCAGGTTGATCTACTCCTGATGCATCCATTCACCTCTCTTTTCTTTTAACAATGGAAGAACTTTCTGCGACCTTTTTGGATCTTCCCACAACTTTCTAAAAACTTTCAGAATCCTTCAGAAACTCTCTGAAAGTGTTCAGAAGCTCCTGCAACTCTCAGAACTATGTTCAGAACTTCCCGCAACTTTCTGCTACGTCGTTGGAACTTCCTGCAACTTTCTGGAAATTCTGAAAAGGTTGTGAAACCTTCTGTAACTTCTGTAACAGTTGTGAAACCTTTCGAAACTTCTGAAAAGGTTGTAAAACCTTCTGTAACTTTCTGTTCTCAATGATTTTGAAACCATAGTTCGAAAATCGTTTGAGAACGACTTCTATCAAATGGGGAGCACGATATTTTCTTCGTAATTTCCTTAGTCGGCGCCAAAAGATGTTGGTGCAAAATTAATCACCCCAACAATCTTCGAGATGTATGTATGATGATCGAATCGCCGCCGTTAATTAGATTCTCCAAAGAATTGTTGATTGAAAATGGTGGGGGTACCTGCAAAGACACTCCGATGCTAAAATCAACAAGAGTTCTATGCAAGTAGGTTGTTAAGAAAAGGAATAGAAATTGTGTACCTTTTGTGTTGAGATTTAGCCTCTATATATATGCAGAAATAGATGTAGCTTTAGGGTTTTGATAGTTATCCTAATAACTTCCCTCATCTGTATAAACCTCAAATAACATCCAGATTCATGATAAACCCTAATATTTACCATAATCCTGCATTTATCTCAGATATCATTAATAATTATAAATAAATAATTATTCAAGACTCTTGGGCTTCAATAATAAGCCTAGTGGGTTTCCATAATAAACCCACTGGTTTCCCTAACAACCCAAATCCAGGCTTCCATAATAAGCCATGCGGGTTTCCACAATAAACCCACCGGTTTCCACAATAAACCGGATTAGGCTTCCATAATAAGCCATGCGGGTTTCCACAATAAACCGGATTAGGCTTCCATAATAATCCATGCGGGTTTCCACAATAAACCGGGTTAGGCTTCCATAATAAGCCATGCGGGTTTCCACAATAAACCCACCGGTTTCCACAATAAACCCACCGGTTTCCACAATAAACCGGGTTAGGCTTCCATAATAAGCCATGCGGGTTTCCACAATAAACCCACCGGTTTCCACAATAAACCGTATTGTACCGACATCAAATAGCTTGTGCGGTACGCACTTACACTATTTTAATAGGGTACAAACAGTTGGATTTACCAATTGATCGATTAAACACACAACCTGTGATATTTCAATTATATAACAAAATATAATGCGGAAAAGAAATAACACAGACACCATAATTTTGTTAAAGAGGAAAACCGCAAATGCAGAAAAACCCCGAGACCTAGTCAAGATTTGAACACCACACTGTATTAAGCCGCTACAGACACTAGCCTATTATAAAGCTAACTTCGGTCTGGAATGTATTTGAACCCTAATCAATCTCACACTGATTCAAGGTACAGTCGCGTTCCTTACGTCTCTGATCCCAACAGGATACTACGCACTTGATTCCCTTAGCTGATCTCACCCACAACCAAGAGTTGCTACGACCCAAAGTCGAATACTTAATAAACAAATCTGTCTCACACAGAAAAGTATATTGAATAGATAAATCTGTCTCCCACAGATATATCTGCGAGTTTTTGTTCTGCCTTTTGATAAATCAAGGTGAACAGGAACCAATTGATAATCCGGACTTATATTCCCGAAGAAAAGCCTAGTATTATCAATCACCTCACAAACGATGAGACGAAGATGTTTGTGACTACTTTTCTATCTTGCCTATCGGAGAAACTAATCTCAAGCCAATCTTACGATTGTACTCAATCACGATTGAAAACAGCAAGATCAGATCACGCAACTACAGAGAAAATAGTTGGGTCTGGATTCACAATCCCAATGAAGTCTTCAAGTCGTTAACCTATAGGGTTTCATGAAAAACCTAAGGTTAAAGGAGAATCGACTCTAGCTTATGCAACTAGTATCACACATGAGGTGTGGGGATTAGGTTTCCCAGTTGCTAGAGTTCTCCTTTATATAGAATTCAAATCAGGGTTTGCAATATAAGTTACCTTGGTAACAAAGCATTCAATATTCACCTTTAGATGAAAACCTGATTAGATTCAAGCTAATATCTTTCAACTGTTAGATCGAACTTAGCTTGTTATACACAAATGAAATGCACCTTCATTTAGGTTTGAGTAACCGTACCTAAACGTGTACACTTAGTCGGTTCAACAATACTTAAACAATGGTTAGCCATATGAGCACTTTCATATCAACCTTATTCACCTTTACCATAACTAGTTCAAATGACTCAAATGAACTAGTTAGAGAGTTGTTCAATTGCTTAAATCTCATAGAAGTATACAAGACACAATCGAAGCAACATCAATTTTGATTCACTCGAATCAATTCATGAACATTATGGCCACGGTTTGCACATATTGCATTCCTTATTATATAAATATTTTAGTTCATTAAAAAACCGATTTTAGAAAGTAACTTGCTTAAGTATGCAAACGTGTACGCATACTTAAGTGGTCAGATTGAGTTTGTTTTTCACTTTCAAACTCCAGCAGATTTTCACGGATGTGAATCTTCCACCAGTACGCGTACGGGTACGCATACTTACCCGGATTTCGAACAACCGCCAGTACGGGTACACATACTTTAGGTTCCCGGTTTTAGACTTTTACACAAATGTGAGAACACACTATGTTTATATCCAAACTTGGTTACTTGTTCTAAACTCTCATTTCAATCATTGAAACTTTCTTAGAGGATGTTAAAATAGTTGTTATCCACAAACTATTTCATCAAAGCTATTTTAAAGTGATTGAAATAATCAACATGACTTTCGTCACGAGTAAAGATAAACATGGCTAAAGTGAAAGCTTACCAACACATATTTCGAGAAATAGATAAGCGAGATGAACTCGGATAGAAATAGCAAATGTGTATAATCGAAGTCTATATAGCAATACAACTTTTGTCTCAAATAGGAGATAGAGTAGATAGACTTTTGAGTGATAGATAAGTTCAAATCTCCACATAACTTTTGTTGATGAAGTTCCACAAGTTCCCTTGAGTAGTTCTTCGTCTTCATTCGATGAACGCCATGGTGTCTAGAGCTCAACTACACTTACTATCCTAATGGGAGACTTAGCTATAAGTAGAGTAAAAATCAAGACTTATAGTTTTGGCAACTAAACTTGACAAACAAGCTTGAGATAGCAACGCTTGCGAGTTCGACCGAGCAATGCTCTAATAATCTCCCCCTTTGTCAATTTTAGTGACAAAACTATCAATACATATGGAATACAAAATAAATAAACTTTGTAACTTCTCATCAAAATGCTTGACATCCTTGGTTCTTCAACATTACTCGAAATCTTTGCCACTTCCAAGTACTCCAATGATTCTAAAGGTGTTCAACTCAGCATCATCGTTGTTGAAGATCCGTAGCTATAACAATGAGAAAACAGTAGCTCTCAATCATTGTTATACAGTGTCATAGTATCATTACACAACATCAAAGTTCAATTGTATCACAACTTTGACAATAATACTATGGTGATATGTATCACTCCCCCTTAGTCAATACTTCATCTCACATGAAAACCACTCCCCCTTACATAATGATCCGAAAACCATATGTATTTGTAGTGTGAACTACACATTAATTCTCCCCCCTTTTGTCAATAAAATTGGCAAAGGTACGAAAATTAGTGGGATCCTAATGAAATTTCCATAGATATACTTCATGACCAAAAGAATCTTTGTTTATTCCGCAGTATTGATCTTCCCTGATTCATATCTTTATGTAAATACTGTGCAGCTCCGTAAGTTCTCTTATGTGAGCATTTCCGATTAAATTAATCATGGGTTCTCTTGTGGTTAATTTAATTGAGATTTTTGGATACAAATTCATGTTTCGTGTGATTTGTTAATGTCCAAAGAAATCCTTCTTTTTTTGTGAAAGTAATGTCGCTCTTGTTGTTCTTTCGGGAATGACATTTTATGGGGGAGAGTTCTTAATTGAACTTGTTCTTAATTGCCAAAACTTTGTGGGGAGTGCGGCTATGGAATATTATAGGGGTTATCTTGTATCTTTATAAACCCCTTGATGAATGCATTTAGATTCGGCTATATGATTGCATCTAAAAAAGATGATATGTGCTTTTCATTCTATTTTTCATTACTATTTGCACAATGACATACAATAGACTTAGTCTTTGTAAACAAAAGTTCATCCTATCTTCCATCAATATTTGCATAATGACATAATAGGCTTAACTTTTGTTTGTCAAAAGTTCATTATATCTTTTATCAATACTTGCATACCGCATATGATAGAGTGAACTTTTGAACACGTATGGGATAATCATAGTTCACGGACGCAAACACGCATATCCCATAACAAGTTGCAATATATAAAACCATAAAGATTAATACTTCAAAATCATCTTCCAAATAAACTTTAGAATTCAAATAAATAAATCTAAAAACATTGCAAGATGAAAATCGTTGGAAATAGCTATGTGTACTCACAATAATTGTTATTCCAAACCCTAGTTATCCTTCTTAAAACATAAGAATAAATTCTCATAAGAAGTTTCCTAGATATTAAGAAAACGAACCAACTCCATAAAACATTTCACTTACTTTGAATACTCTTCTCATATTCCCTGTATTCTTCAAACTCATCTTCGATCAGGTCGATCCTGGATTCAAGATTATCCATCTTTTCTTCAAGTCTTTTGGAAGAAGATTCAAGTTCGTTTTTCAGAGCACTTACTTGTTCCAAGACGAGATTCATGGTTAAAGAGAGCTTATCAAAAGGAGAGACAGAGGGATTTCCATCAAGGGAGGAATCACGTTTGTCAGAGCACATCTCACTATCAGAAGAATCAAAACTAATCTTCTTAGAAGGAAAAAGAACAGTTCAGACATCACTTTCTTTGCTTGAAAGACTTAATGAGGACATGATAGAAGAGATAAATGAAATGCTCTCTCAAAGGAGAAATCGTCATCTTAAAAAGAAGAAGGATAGGGGATAAATATCCAAAAATACCTTTGACCAAAACCCTAACAGAGTTCGGTTATCCCCAAAAAAATCTTTCAGAAAAAACCGTTTTAGGGATAGAAACGGTTCTTGACTCAAACGTCAATATGAGATACAACAAACAGAAACAACTAGAGAAACAACAAAAATATTCCAACACAACTCTCTTAAGGAATATGGTTCTTGTTCAAGAGAGAAGATAGCAAGAACCATATTAAACCTTATTACAGATTATAATTTTTCCAATCCAAAGTTGGACTGGGAGGTTTCTTATGAGGTGAAAAAGTATTAGTTATTCCTTGTTTCTGCTTCGTCTTCATAGAAGAAGAGTTATGTGTATCATTCTTTCCTTTTAGCACAGTTTTGAATACCTTGTTTGTTGATTTTCGCAAACTATGAATGACTTTGAAAAACTCTTTTGAAGATTTCTTAGGATTTTTCTTTTTCATCTTCTGAAAACAAGGTTTAACAAAGGAGAATTTTTCTTGATACTTTGTGCACACTGTATCTAGATGATCCTGATTTCTACACAAGAGAACCAAACCATTTGGTATGTCCTTGCATTTTTTTTATATCATCAGAGTGACTTAAGGATGATATAGATTCAGGAATAACTTGCTGAATATGCCTAGAAGAGTTAATTGAAGAGGTTCGATGTATCTTAGTAGGATCATAATTGCATGAGACATCAATTTCTTGTCTTAATATCCGCAGTTGACATTCCAGATCATCAATCCTTTTAATCAAGGCTTCCTTTTCCAGTTGAAACTCTTCTGGAGAGGTAAGATTGTATATCATAGAATAATCAGGACTGTTGGGAGGACAAGTATGATTATCAGCAAGGAAGTTAAGAGAACCTTCACATATATTTTTCCTCAGGACAGTAGTCAAGAGTATCCATCCATGCTTTAGTTAACTCACTAAACTTCTCATCGGAACAAATGGGAGTATCATGGACACTTCTATAGCACTTGGAACAAGTTTCATTATCATAGTTTTTCTGAACTATTATGTCCCTCTTTTTAATTGAATGATTTTCTTTTGAGACTTTCTTTAACTCTGTCTGAGAGTCTTCTTTAACTGTTGTATAAACAGTGAAAGAGTATAATTAAAGCAATTCTCATCTCTTGAATCAATCAATTTAGGACGTCGAGACTTTATATCAGTTGTAGCAACAGAATTGGCTAGTAAGTGACGTTTCTCTCTTTGACAGTTCAAGATCGAAAAAATTTAGCTTTCCAACAAGAGTATTTTTGGAAAGAGTATCAAGGTTATTTCCCTCAACGATGGCATGTTTCTTAAAATCGTATCTAGATGGCAGACATATGAGAATCTTCATCACAATGTCCTTTTCAGGAATAGTCTTGCCCAATGCAAAAGATACATTAACAATTTCAGACACTTTGTGATTAAACTCATCAAATGAATCTTCATCTGCCATTCGAAGGTTTTCCCAATCAGAATTTAGGTTTTGAAGCCTAGCTTCTTTTTCACAGGTATTCCCTTCAAATACGGTTTCTAAGATATCCCAAGCATCTTTAGAATTTGTGCAAGTAGTCACATGATGCTGAAGATCTAGTCTAATGGCATGGATGATTGCATTCAATCCGTCAGAATTTTGCTTCGCAGCAAGAATCTCGGCAGCATCATAATCACCAATATCTTTTGGAACATTTACAGTGCCTATTGTAACAACTGGAGGACTATGGCCATTAACAACGTAAACCCATGATTAAAAATCACGTGCTTAAAGAAAGGCACGCATTGCAATTTTCCACAATAAGTAATTTGAGCCATCGAAGACTGGTGGTACGTTTATTGAGATAGCACTTCTGTCCATATAGTTAGATCGCTACAAACACAGACTTATGAGGTCTTAAACGTGTCTGCCTGCTCTGATATCAATTGAAAAAGCGGGGGTCTAACAACCTCACCCAATATTTCACTTAGCAATCTGTATGGACTAACTTCAATATACTTTCAAGAGAATCAACTAGACAGTTAGACTCAATCTTAAGAAAATTATATCAAAGAGTTATATCTCAATCTCTCAATTCAATCCGCAATCAAACAAATAAGAATTTGCGAGCCTGATTGAATATGGGAGAAATAACTTGAACGGTACCAAAGACTAATGTTCAAGGATCAATCAATTTCAATCAACAACCAAAGGTTGGATTTACCAATTGATCGATTCAACGCACAACCTGTGATATTTCAATTATATAACAAAATATAATGCAGAAAATAAATAACACAGACACCAGAATTTTGTTAACGAGGAAAACCGCAAATGCATAAAAACCCCGGGACCTAGTCCAAATTAGAACACCACACTGTATTAAGCCACTACAGACACTAGCCTACTACAAAGCTAACTTCGGTCTGGAATGTAGTTGAACCCTAATCAATCTCACACTGATTCAAGGTACAGTCGCGTTCCTTACGTCTCTGATCCCAACAGGATACTACGCACTTGATTCCCTTAGAAGATCTCACCCACAACCAATAGTTGCTACGACCCAAAGTCGAAGACTTAATAAACAAATTTGTCTCACACAGAAAAGTCTATTGAATAGATAAATTTGTCTCCCACAAATATACCTACGAGCTTTTGTTCCGTCTTTTGATAAATCATAGTAAACAGGAACCAATTGATAACCCGGACTTATATTCTCGAAGAACAGCCTATTATTATCAATCACCTCACAATATTCTTAATCGATTAACGAAACAAGATATTGTGGAATCACAAACGATGAGACGAAGATATTTGTGACTACTTTTCTATCTTGCCTATCGGAGAAATTAATCTCAATCCAATCTTACGATTGTACTCAATCATGATAGAAAACAACATGATCAGATCACGCAACTACAGGGAAAATAGTTGCGTCTGGCTTCACAATCCCAATGAAGTCTTTAATTCGTTAACCTACAGGGTTTCATGAAAAACCTAAGGTTAAAGGAGAATCGACTCTAGCTTATGCAACTAGTATCACACAGGAGGTGTGGGGATTAGGTTTACCTGTTGCTAGAGTTCTCCTTTATATAGATTTCAAATCAGGGTTTGCAATCTAAGTTACCTTGGTAACAAAGCATTCAATATTCACCTTTAGATGAAAACCTGATTAGATTCAAGCTAATATCTTTCAACCGTTAGATCGAACTTAGCTTGTAATACACAAATGAAATGCACCTTCAATTAGGTTTGAGTAACCGTACCTAAACATGTACACTTAGTCGGTTCAACAATAGTTAACCAATGATTAGCCATATGAGCACTTTCATATCAACCTTATTCACCTTTACCATAACTAGTTCAAATGAATCAAATGAACTAGTTAGAGAGTTGTTCAATTGCTTAGATCTCATAGAAGTATACAAGACACAATCGAAGCAACATCGATTTTGATTCACTCGAATCAATTCATGAACATTATGGCCACAGTTTCCAAAGATTGCATTCCTTATTATATACTCCCTCCGTCCTAAATTAAGAGTCCGCTTTGACTAAGTCAAGATATTAAGGAAATCCTATAAATTGTCATGACTAGCCCTTGACTAGCCTATTTAATATTATATTATTACCAAAACTAAATTATTAATGTTAAAATAAGTAGAAGTTTATTAGGAATTTTATAACTATTCATAAATGTTTTTATTTAAAAAGGAATAACAATTAATACAAAGATATTGAGTAAGTTTTTTTCCTTATATATGGTGATATTATTAAAGATTTGGATATTAAAAATGATTTTATGATTATAAAAAACAAAGGGTATATTTGATAGTTTAAGGGAAAAGTATGTCTATAAACAGCGCGGACAGATAAAAATGGACATACCAAAGTAGAAATTAGGACAGATAAAAAAGGACAGAGGGAGTATTATATAAATGTTTTAGTTCATGAAAAAACCGATTTTAGAAAGTAACCTGCTTAAGTATGCAAACATGTATGCATACTTAAGTGACCGGATTGAGTTTGTTTTTCACTTTCAAACTCTAGCAGATTTTCACGGACGTGAATCTTCCGCCAGTACGCGTACTTACCCGGATTTCCAACAACCGCCAGTACATGTACGGGTACGTATACTTTAGGTTCCCGGTTTTGGAATTTTACACAAATGTGAGAACACACTATGTTTATATCCAAACTTGGTTACTTGTTCTAAACTCTCATTTCAATCATTGAAACTTTCTTAGAGGATTTTAAAATATTTGTTATCCACAAACTATTTTCATCAAAGCGATTTTCAAGTAATTGAAATAATCAACATGAATTTCGCCACGAGTAAAGAAGAACATGGCTAAAGCGAAAGCTTACCAACATATATTTCAAGAAATAGATAAGCGAGATGAACTCGGCTCGAAATAGCAAATGTGTATAATCGAAGTCTATATAGCAATACGACTTTTGTTGTAAATAGGAGATAGAGTAGATATACTTTTGAGTGATAGATAAGTTCAAGTCTCCACATCCCTTTCTTTGATGAAGTTCCACAAGTTCCCTTGAGTAGTTCTTCGTCTTCATTCGATGTACGACATGGAGTCTAGAGCTCAACTACACTTACTATCCTAATCTGAGACTTAGCTATAACTAGACTAGAAATCAAGACTTAACTAAGCTTGACAAACAAGCTTGAGATAGCAACGCTTGCGAGTTCGACCGAGCAATGCTCTAACAAGTGATAAGTGTCATTGTTATTTATTCAGGAATGTTTCGAATTGATTTAGAGAAATATAGAACTACTATATTCGGAATACAAGACAGTGTTATCAGTCTTACAAACTGAGAAAACTGTTATATATCTGAAGCAATATTACATGTATTCATACACGTAGCGAAGTAGCTATATATCGACTTTCAGATTTGTGTCATATGCATATTCATATGTACATGCATTTATTAAGCCTATATTTGATTTCCTGATTTACGATCTAAATGGATGATCAGATCAAACGATAGATCCATGTGATGGAAATCGATACCAACTTAGACAAAAGTCTGGCTATCCTCAAAATCCGGACTTATGAAACCCGAAGTGCAGCCTAGATTATTATTCACCTCATAAGTATAAAACTTGCGGAATCAACAAAGTATGAGACAAAGAGACTTTGTTGATTACTATCTATCTTGATCGTTGGAGTAAGCTCTACAAACAATCAAGATCAGGATACTCAAGTTATCAAGATAAAAGATAACTGGACCTGGCTTCACGAATCCCTGTGAAGTCTTTATAGTCGCTAAACCCTAAAAGGGTTTCTAGAGAGGACGACTCTAGATACAACTAGGACACAACAAAAGGCAGTGTCGGGATTCAAAGATTCAAGTTGCCAAGAGTTCCCCTTATATAGACTTCAAAGCCTAGGTTGCTTTAGGTTTAAGCTAAGATAGCTTTGGAACCAAACAAACAATATCCACCGTTAGATGAAAGCTTTGAATTTTAATCACATATACAAGATATACACTATGGTTAGGTAAACCGTAACCGAACCATGTATAATGACTATATTCAACATGGTTAGCCAAAACTAGCCGGTTTGAACTTAAAAGCTTAACACTCATTTTCATCTTCACTAAGACATTGATTTTGAGTCACAATCATGTGATCAATTAAGTCTAGTGTTAAGTAGAAAAAATATCAAATGCAAATTACTTCATAGAAATAATTTAATCGCAATTGAATCATGATCGACATATTTGTAAATGTACAAGGTACAATTAAATGAATTGTTCGTCAATCGGCTGAGTCACAGTACACGGAACGCTTTGCAAACTCATATGCTATTACCGAGTTCCAGGGTTAACATAACTTTTCAGTTCATAAACCGGTTTGCGTACTTATGCAATTACCAAGTTCCGGACTCTTACAGAACTTTTTAGTTCATGTATCGGTTTGCGAACTTTGACCCAATTCAAAGTTCTGGAGTCTACAGAACTTTTTAGTTCATGTACCGGTTTACAAACTCTTAGACCTTTGCCGGTTCCGGAGTTCATAGAACATTCAGCTTGCGTACCGGTTTGGGTACTAAACTGGTTCTAGAACATAGAACTGTTTTTGGATCACATACCGGTTTGATTAATTTAACCCGGTTCCTTTACCACAGTTCCACAATTGTTTGTATATGCATATAAAAACCTACCTGGATCACGGAATAAACAGATTTTCCCATGATGTACATACGAATATGCATATCACACAAATCTGAAAATCGATATATAGCTACTCCGTTACGTGTACGAATACATGTAATACGGCTTCAGATATATAACAGTTTTCTCAGTTTGTAAGGCTGATAACATTGTCTTTTATTCCGAATATAGTAGTTTTATATTTCTCTAAATCAATTCGAAATATTCATGAGCAACAACAATGACACTTATCACTGTTCCAGGATATTTTGGTATGATGAACTTGAATCATGATTTGGTTCCGAACAATAAATTGTTCTCCACCTAAATAGATCAAGTGTGAACAAATGTTTTTTAAGCTTAGTCATTATATTTTGAGAAATTCGTAAACTAAATAATTAGTTCTCGACTCGAAATTCTTTTCTATGCAAGCTAGTCTAGTTAGTTATGCGACAATCGTCTCAAGATAGAAAAGTGAATATAACTTGAGAAATAGGTGGTTCAGTCTTCACTTACCTTTTGTTGATGAAGTTATCCAAAAGCTTCGGTTGATCTTCGCCTTCAAACGGTAGAACGTAAATGATGGATGGCTCATTTATCAACTCCACTATCCTAGACCGAGACTTAACTAATTATAGACTAGAAATCAAGATATAGTTTTGACAACTAAATTTGAAAACAAACTTGATATAGCAACACTTGTGAGTTCGACCAAGCAATGCTCTAACAGTTAATATTCCAACTCTCCAAAACCACTTTGAGGAAATCAGGATGGGTGCACCAGAAAGTTTCAAATCTATAAGAAGGAGGGATTCTAGCAATATTTCTACAAGGTGTTAAGAAGAATAGGTGCATGATCACTTGAGATTCTCGGCATATGTAGAACTCCTGATTTTTCAAACAAAGGACACCAATATGGTGTACCAATAACTCTGTCCAATCTTTGCCTTATTAAATTTTGAAAATGGCTGCCATTGCTCCAGTTATAAGCAGGACCAGAGTAACCCAAATCCAATAGGTGATTTTCATGAATAAATCTATTGAACTGAGAAATTGTTGTGTTTAACGACTGATCACCTCCAAATTTTTCTCTCACGGGAGAGAGGGCATTATAATCACCTATAAAACATTTAGGGCCAAAAACGTGTTGAGAGTAAGTAGATAAACTCTCCCAGAGTTGACCTATATTTGTTCTATTAGGTGGACCATAAACACAAAATAAATTCCAAGAAGTAAAAGGACCCGATTGTTTAACTTGGAGATGAATCAAATTCTTGGAAAAAGAAATAATTTCTGCTTCAATATCATCTTGCCATATTAACCAAAGGCCACCACTACGACCCGCAACAGGAACAACTCAATGATTAGAAAAGCCAAATTTAAGAGGAAGATTCAGATAACTTTGTTTCTGAAAGGAAAATAATTTTAGGTTTAGAACTTCTTATGAATGATTTGAGAGTTTGAATTGTTAAGTCATTCCCTAACCCCCAACAATTCCGGGCAAAGACTAACATGGACTGTGTCGCCTGTTGATACATGAAAAATGATACCCTTTAATGGGTCTGGGGTGCCCCCAAAGGGGGAAGTAGGCCTAATACAAGACATGGATGGGGACTTGGGGACTAAGCCCAAGTCCAATGAGAAAATACCCATGAGACAAAAGAGACAAGGAAGGGATTAATGAAGAAGAAAGAGGTTATATTAAGGAATGAATGACATTAGGAGTAATTAAGGAAGTTTAGGACATGTGTCATGTTGTCATAAAATGAGGGGCTTTTGGAAAGTCTATATAAAGGAGGACAAGGTACAATGGAAAGGCAACTCTCTCTCTCTTACCATTCCTAGTAAGTGTGGTCATCAGGTGTGACTAGGACGGATAGGACCAAAATCATATTCACCCTTCAACATTTGGCGACCACACCCGGAGGCTCATGCCTAGCTCACCATGACACACCCAGAAGGTACTAGTGCAGGCGCGCTAGAAAACCAGTTGAGCGACCCGCCACTCAACCAGGAAGGCGAGAGAGTAGGGATAGTATCAGATCCAATTACACAAGGGAGAAGGTCAGACGCTCTACAAGAGAAGGACAAGCAACAGGTTGGAAGCTCGCTATCCACGCGCCCTTCTGCACAAGAAATGCGGAAAGAGCTAGACGAGCACATCCGAAGGGAGCAGGAGCTGAGGAAATCGTTAAAAGAGGCCGGCGCTGATCAAAACACAAAAGGAGCGCCTAAAAAAGTTGGGGAGGAAGAAGAAGGGCCTGCAACCATGATGCAAGAGGCGATGGCTAAATACTTAGAAGCAAACTACCAAGTGGTAAACAAGACAATTACGACTTCATGGCCAGCCCATACTCCTCCGAAATCTCAGATTACCAGTATCCATAGGACTATACCTCACCAAAGTTCAAGGTATACAATGGGCAAGGGAATGCGCGTGAGCATCTTAGCCGGTTCTTATCTGTCATGAACGATCGCACAACTGATGGGAAGTTTTGCCTGAGGGAATTCCCAAAATCGCTAACCGACACGGCGTTCTCTTAGTATGACAACTTAAATCCGGGGAGCATCAGTTCATGGTCGGAAATGTAGGCTCTTTTCCTTAGAAAGTTCTATTCAGCAAAGAGAAAGGTCACGACCATAGACTTGAGTAAATGTGGCCAACGCATTGAAGAGGAGATAGGAAAATATATCACAAGATTCCGCCTCTTCGCGCTAGACTGCCACGAGGACATCAAAGAGGAGGTGCTGGTGGAGATTTGTGTACGAGGGATGATGCCGGCATTTAAGAAAAGTCTGGTAAACTTTCGATTTCCAACCTTCATTGAACTGGGGGAAGCCGCAGCAAGGATCTCCGACTGTGTGGAGGAATATAACTCAGACTACACCTGGCGCAATACAGTTAATTCCGTATCAACCGCACCAAGGAACACCCGCGCGAACATCATCCAAGAGGGTTAGAGTGGACAGACGAACCAACAGTACAAAGGCCAGTTGCAAAATTTCCCGCCTCCCATGCCATGTAGCAAGGAACAAATCTTGGGACTGTTGGAGCAATGGGTAGCGAATAAAGAAACTCAACTACCTCATACAAAAGCAGACTTTAATACCCTTGATAAGAACGATGTTAGGTACTATCATTATCATCGAAGGATACAACACCCCATGGTCGATTGCTACAACCTCCGAATAATTTTTCAGAAGAAACTCGAAATAGGCGAAATTGAAATAGGCGACCCCGAAGGTAAAACAACTCAACACCAAGTAATGATGCTCTCCCATGACCCAAGCGGGGATGTATGGAAGCCATGGGAAGACGATGATGAGGAGGTGTGCGAAGTCGAAATGGGAGCCTCTGCATTCACAAATACGGATGGCGCGGCTAGTAAACTCGCTCAAACAGTGCTCGCTCAATAGTTCTTTGATTCCTCAGTTTCAGTGAAGACCAAATAAAGGAGGCATCCAGCCATAGCAGTCATCGCAGCAGGAAAACCATATGATCCTATGCCCAAGGAGGCCATCGTATTTACATATGAGGATATTTGTTACCCAGGGGAGCACCTCAGACCCTTGTATCTAACTGTGCACATTAACAAGCAACCCCTAAAGAGGGCTTTTGTCGATGGGGGCACGTCTTTGAATTTGATTTCTAAGCACACGTTGGATATCCTAGGGGTACAACAATCTGTAATCAGGGCGCGAACCACTACAGTAAGGGAATTTGGTGGACATTCCCAAACGGCTATAGGAATTGTTAACCTGGTCATGAGAGTCGGTCCTATTAGAGCGCTTACACCATTCTACGTCTTGGAAGATAACACCACTTTCCACGTACTATTGGGGAGAAGGTGGCTACTCAATCACAAGGTGGTGGCTTCGACATACCATCAGTGCGTGAAGACCAGCATCGGAGGCAAGCAATATCGAATTCCCGCAACAAGCAACCCGTTCGACCCAGAGGGGGCATACATGGCGGACACAGTCTTCTACAATGTTCCTGAGGAGTCAGACGAAATACCCGAGGTGCAGCTTACCCCACTCCCTAAATGGGGGGAAGAAGAAGAGCCAGAGCCCACTAAGTTTGTGTTCAGTCCGTCTAGGATAGTGTTCCCTGCAGAAATAAAGAGGAAGCAAGAAGGGCAGCCCATATTCCAACGTTTCTCCAAGCCGGATGGAGGGCACGTATACCGATTATAGTAGCTAGCCGAAGGAACATCCGCGGATACGCAAGACCATGTCATAGCATCAGTAGCCAAAGAAACAAAGGTTCCTTCAGAAGATGTCGGCCAAAATTTAATCGAGTTACCTTGTAGTACAATTAACAATGAGGAGTTTCGAAGCCAGCTCGTAGAGGCAGCACCCGCAACCGCGGAAGAGCGAACGCCAGGAGACCTCACTGCGGATGACATAGAGGAGATCAATATCGGGATACTAGAATATAAGCGCCATATCATGATCAGCAGAAGTTTGGACAAATAGGAAAGGGAGGCGTTGATTCTGCTACTTAAAGAGTACAAAGATGTCTTCGCCTTCGAATACAACGAGATGCTGGGACTAGATAGCACCCTCGTAGCTCATAACCTCGGAGTGTCCCACGAGTTCAAACCCGTGAAAAAAGGAGCCGCGAATTTCCCAGAGCCACGGATCTGGTAATAAAAGAAGAGGTAGAGCGGTTGTTAAAAGCCAAATTCATCAAGCCCATCCAGCATCCGACCTGGCTGGCCAATATCGTGCCCGTGGTAAAGAAGAATCGAAAGATCAGGTGCTGCGTGGATTACAAAGACCTGAATCGGGCATGCTCTAAAGACGACTTTCTGTTACCAAATATCGACCTGGCGCTAGACGTAACAGGGGGTAAGAAGCGTTTCTCCTTCATGGATTGCTTCAGCGGGTACAACCAGATAAAGATGGACGCGACAGATGGAAAAAAGACTGTTTTCCAAACCCCGTGTGGAAACTTTTACTACGTAGTAATGCCTTTAGGATTAAAGAACGCAGGTGCCACATATCAATTCCAAGCCTCTGAGAGTCACATCGCCCACTTAAAAATGGTTTTCGAAAGATGTAGGAAATTCAAGCTCAGGATGAACCCCCTCAAGTGCGCCTTCGGGGTAACGTCGGGGAAATTCCTGGGTTTCGTGGAAACCAATGAGGGGATTCAAGTGGATCCGAGTAAGTTCGAGGCGATCACAATGATGGCACCTCCAACCAATACGAAAGAGCTACAAGCGTTCATCGGAAGAATATCATACATACGGAGTTTCGTCCCCGGGCTGGCGCAACTAATGTCGGCATTCCTACCCCTACTAAAAAAGGGGATCGCCTTTGTGTTGGGAGAAGCGCAATGCACGGAGTTTGAGAAGCTGAAACAATGCCTCATCAACCCGCAAGTCCTTCGGCCGCCAATAAAAGGAGTTCCCCTTTACCTGTACACAGCGTTTACAAGCGTGGCAATAAGAGTTGTACTCGCGCAAGATATGGGGGGAAACGAACTGTCACCTATCTATTATGTTAGTCGGGTATTACGAGAGGTGGAGCTAAGATACCCACGTGTAGAACAAGCATGTCTAGCGCTTATCTATGCGACGCAGAAACTACGCCCGTACCTCTTGACACGTGAAACCATAGTGATAGCCGCGGAGAACCCTATAGCATACTTAGCATCCAAGCCTGTTCTGACAGGAAGAACTGCTCGGTGGCTGTTACAGTTGTCAGAATTCGAGCTTAAATATCAGTGACCAAATGGAGTGCGCGGACAAGCAATAGACGATCTAATAGCAATATTTCCGAGAGAAGGAGACGACGAGGTACATGCGTACATACCTGGAGAAGTGGAGGCTGCGGACATTGACAAATCTTGGACCATGTTATTCGACGGTTCATCATACGGTGCCGGCGGAGGAGCTGGAATAGTATTAGAAGCCCCACAGGGCGATCTATTGTCATATTCATTCAAGTTGGACTTTCCATGCGGTAATAATGTCGCTGAGTACGAAGCGATGATCCTAGGGCTCCGCATGGCTAAGGAACTGAATCTGGGAAGTATAGAGATAAAGGGCGACTCGAGGTTAGTAACGAACCAAGTGAACGACGACTTCCACGTAAATGGTCCACACTTAGAACCTTATCGAGCAGAAGCTCAAAGCTTGATCCACTAGACAGGGTCATCTTTGGATCATATGGGCAGAAATGGGAATCGACATGCCGACGCCCTGGCAACCTTAACAAGTGAGATGCAACTAAACGGTGAAGAAGAAGGCACGGTAACAGTAAAATGAAGAGAGCTACCCAACATCTGGAAAGAAGACCTTGCCTTCAAAGAAGCGGATGACCGGAGGAAAGTATACATAAAAGACTTAACACAGACAGAAGATGATCGCGTAATGCCGATTCTAGCCCTAAAAAAAAATCGTGATGATCCAGGGGGCTCTGTATTACCGAGTTGTAGGGGGATCCCTCGCAAGGTATGTGAATAAAAGGGAGGCAGAGAAAATACTCCGGTAACTGCACGCGGAGACATGCGGACAAACCGGCGTTGTCCACCTCTATAGGAAGCTTCAAAGGCTGGGAGTATACTGGCCAAGCATGTCGACACATGCAGCGGCCCTCCAAGATAGTTGCGCCGACTTCCGAGCCCCGCCCCAACTCGCAGAAGTATGTACAACCGAGGGATTAAACTGGAGACAACCATACATCGATTTTATCCAACACAACAAATTTCCCAACGAAAGGCAAGCGGCTCTGAAGATTCAAAAGAAGTCTGCCCGTTTTTTCATGAATGAGAATGTACTTTACCGAATGAGCTATAGTAATGCGATTCTACGATGCCTATCTGACCAAGAGGCAACCGAGGTAATGACCCAATCTCATAACGCTGAACACCAAGGGATGCAGAAGTTATTCCTGCAGCTCTATGAAGGCGGATTTTATTGGCCAACTGTGGAAAGAAATACTGCCGAGCATGTCATGAAATGCCAAATGCACGGGACTCTGATTAGAACGCCACACACTCAGCTACACAGCATAGTAATGCCGTGGCCATTTCATAGTTGGGGACTGGATCTTATAGGACCAATTAACCCAATGTCTTCGAAGCGCCATAAATACATAATAACCGCCACAGAATACGCATCAAAGTGGGTCGAGGCAATACCCCTCAAGGATTATGCTGGAGCAACCGTGGCTGCATTCATCAAAGAGTATATCATTTGCAGGTTCGGCGTGCCTATGATAATTAGGGCAGACAACGCCAAGTCGTTCGTAAACAAAGACGTAATAGATCTACTCCGCCAATACAACACGAGGCTGCACACGTCGACCCCCTATTATACCTAGGAAAATGGACAGGCAGAAGCAACTAACAAAACACTCATCCGGATCCTGAGCCGAACGGTGCATGATCATCACAGGGAATGGCACGAGCAGCTAACACTCGCGGTATGGGCATATTGGATTTCAAAACGCAGTTCCACGGGAGCATCGCCTTATTCACTAGCCTATAGAGAAGATGCAATATTACCAGCAGAGATAGCGGTCCCGTCAGCAAGGGTAGCGATGGCCATCCATACTACACCAGACACAGTAAGACGCTTCGCGCACCTAAATACAATAGAAGAAAGAATAACATAAGAAGAGCGGTTCACAGAGGCTTACAGAAAGCGCACGGCTAACTAAAATAATCAAAGCGTAAAGGAGAGGACCTTCAAGGTGGATGACTTAGTCCTTAAGATCGCCCCTCACGGACAAAGGAATGCTAGAGCAGGCAAATTTGCCGCGAACTGGGATGGCCCGTTCAAAATAAGGAAGGTAGCAGAAATCGGATATTACAAACTTCGAAGGATGGACGACTCTAAGGTCAAATCCCCCATCAACGGCAGATGGCTAAAGGGTTTCCATGCGTAAAGCACTTGATGTAATGACATTTCGAATAATAAAGGTTAAGTAATCGAAATTATTGTGGGGATCTACAAAAGGTCGCGGGAATGCCAAAGGCGCCCGGTCGGCTGACAAATCTACAAAAGGCTACGGGAATGCCAAAGGCGCCCGGTTGGCTGACAAATCTACAAAAGGGGTCGGATGACAAATCACAAAAGGCTACAGGAATGTCAAAGGCGCCCGGTCGACTGACAAATCTATCAAAGGCTACGGGAATGCCAAAGGCGCCCGGTCGGCTGACAAATCTATAAAAGGCTACGGGAATGCCAAAGGCGCCCGGTCGGCTGACAAATCTACAAAAGGCTACGGGAATGCAAAAGGCGCCCGGTCGGATGACAAATCTACAAAAGGCTACGGGAATGCCAAAGGCGCCCGGTCGGCTGACAAATCTACAAAAGGCAACGGGAATGCCAAAGGCGCCCGGTCGGCTGACAAATCTACAAAAGAATACGGGAATGCCAAAGGCGCCAGGTCGGCTGAAAAATCTACAAAAGGCTACGGGAATGCCAAAGGCGCCCGGTCGGCTGACAAATCTACAAAAGGTCGCGGGAATGCCAAAGGCGCCCGGTCGGCTGACAAATCTACAAAAGGCTACGGGAATGCCAAAGGCGCCCGATCGGCTGACAAATCTACAAAAGGCTACGGGAATTCCAAAGGCGCCCGATCGGATGACAAATCTACAAAAGGCTACGGGAATGCCAAAGGCACCCATACAACTGTCCAGAAAATAAAGGGAGAGTAGGCGCGTTTATCTTATGCCTTACACCATCCCACCCCACTCATATGTAAAAGAAAAACAAGGGGGAGTAGGCGCGTTTAACTTATGACCTACCCCATCCCGCCCCACTCATCTGCAAAAAAAAAAACAAGGGGGGAGTAGGCGTGTTTAACCTATGACCTACCTCATCCCGCCCCACTCATCTGCAAAAGAAAAACAAGGGGGTAGGCGCGTTTAACTTATGCCCTACCCCATCCCGCCCCACTCATCTGCAAAAGAAAAACAAGGGGGAGTAGGCGCGTTCAACTTATGCCCTACCCCATCCCGCCCCACTCATCTGTAAAACAAAAACAAGGGGGAGTAGGCGCGTTTAACTTATGCCCTAACCCATCCCGCCCCACTCATCTGTAAAACAAAAACAAGGGGGAGTAGGCGCGTTTAACTTATGCCCTACCCCATCCCGCCCCACTCATCTTCAAAAGAAGGGGAGAGTAGGCGTGTTTAACTTATGCCCTACCCCATCCCTCCCCCACTCATCTGCAAAATGAGGGGGAGTAGGCGCGTTTAACTTATGCCATGCCCCATCCCGCCCCACTCATCTGCAAAAGAAAAACAATGGGGGAGTAGGCACGTTCAACTACGCCCTAACCCTTCCTGAGACAGACGCACTACTATTAACCCGCCTTAAGCTGCCTCTAAGCATAAAAGGAGAGGAAGGAAAAAGGAAAAAATAGCAATCCAATTACAAAAAAAAAAAAAAAACACAGCACAAACATCCGAGAAGAACCCATAAAAAGGGAAAGACCCTAGAACAGACATACAGAAGAACAATAACAAAGTCTGAACAAAAAAAAAAAAAAAAAACAAAGTAAACCACCCCAAAATTAGCGCCCAGCCTAGCTAGCTATTAACGTGCGACAACGAGCAATGTCCACGTCCAAGATCTCTACCATTATTCTCCCTTCGTCATGCTGAATGTTGTCTTGGGAAAACTCCCAATCAGCTTCGCTTACCAACTTATGGATGTCTTGCATGATTTTGTCCTTGGCTCCCGCCCCACGTGTGAATGCAAGAGTGTCTTCATGCTCATCATATTCTTTACGCGCCTTGTCTTGACGGATCAACCTAAGATTCCACAGCATACCTACCTCCTCTCTCAACACCAATAAACGTGCGAGCTCATCCTCGAGATAAGATGAGTTTATAAGCGCAAAAACAGCTACTAAATACAAAGTATACCCAGGGAGCCGCGGGGTCGCTTGACCAGAGATATGTAGACGACAATCAGCTATGGCGCGCTCCATGGTTTCCATCATTACCGAAGAGTCCCTGAGTAGCGAGTTAGCGGCATATCGCGCGGTGACGGCGTCATCTGACGTATGCTGAACTGCAGACGTCACGTTCCCAGAGGTCTCGTCCCTCTGTGCAACCTGGTATGCTTCATGCTGCTCAGCGAATCTGGCGCGCATAGAGTTCCTATTTGCCAACCTCTATTCATGAAGCGCCTCAACCTCATATTTCACCAACAATAAACGTGCCAATTCTTGTTCCTTGAACATCGAAACCAGCGCGTGGATTGGTGCCAAGGTGAACACATCCGTGAAGAGAATGAGCCATCTAAGCGAGATATCTATCAAAGGAAGATGAAAATCGGAACTAAAAATTCGAGACCAATAGCCAGATTGGAAACACAAGCCACCTATATATAAGAGAGCGCCGCCATAAATGATACAGTAACCGTCATGTCCCCAATGCATACTAAGACACGCGGCAATCAAGAAAAAGAAAGCGATTTGACTACTGGGTCATCTAACAATTGACCCAATAGTCAGGGGACTAATGTTGATACATGAAAAATGATACCCTTTAATGGGTCTAGGGTGCCCCCAAAGGGGGAAGTAGGCCTAATACAAGACATGGGGACTAAGCCCAAGTCCAATGAGAAAATACCCATGAGACAAAAGGGACAATGAAGGGATTAATGAAGAAGAAAGAGGTTATATTAAGGAATGAATGGCATTAGCAGTAATTAAGGAAGTTTAAGACATGTGTCATGATGTCATAAAAGGAGGGGATTTTGGAAAATCTATATAAATGAGGACAAGGTACAATGGAAATACAGCTTTCTCTCTTACCATTCCTAGTAAGTGTGGTCATCAGGTGTGACTAGGACAGGTAGGACCAAAATCATATTCACCCTTCAACACCGCCTATTAGGGCTAACCGCCACCTCCCATTGATCATCTGAATTCTCGATGATTCTTGTAGCCATCGTTGGTTGTGTATTTCCATTATGTGAGCATGATCCATCGAACATTCGTTGAGCACCTCTCGGATCGTTGTTGGTAATTGACCTCGAAATAACGACATTGCCAGGACACCTAGCCATCGATTTCCATTCACGTCGTTTGGAAGTCTTGTTTGGTTGTCTGGGATTCCATAAAATTCGTCAATTTTTACTATTTTGTGGTCTGTTGTTTGACCCGGATAGAAGTTGATGAAGGTTCTCATTAATGGATTTGTTTGAGACCTCAGTAGTAGTAGATTTGAGTTTCTTGGTGACAAACTTAAAAGATTCATAGAATTGTAAATACTTGAAGCTATTATATTGAAAGTTTGTCGATGAAGTTTCTTGATTGTAAGCAACAGCTTTGCCTTTAGACAACTCAGTATCAATTGTTGTAGAGATGGAGTTTGGACAGTTGATGGAGAACCAAAATCCACGTTTTAAGCAGTTATGGAAGGAAAAGAATATGTTGCCTGATTGGTGGCATGAGATTGGTTGTTGATTAATTTTGTAATCGTCGGATTAAATTTTTTTGGATAATTTCCAGAGGTAGGTAACTGCTTGTGCAATTTATCTTCTTGACAGTTAATTGAGTCGGCAGATAAAGTGGAAGGAAAGTTCCTAGTCATGACTGATCTGGTTTGATGACACATCATCCCAGTGATCTCTGTTGAATTTGTTCTTCGAACATTTACAAAATCTTCAATTTCTTCTTCCCAATAGTCTGGGTCTTTGAATTCTTCCATATCATTGGTGTAATTCTTCACAGCATCATTAATTGATCAAATATATTTTGGAAGGATGAGATCATAAGCTGGTTGATGAAGTTCCGCTGGAAAATCTTGATGAACTTTGTCTTTACGTTTATGAAATTTAGGACACATCTTCATTAGATGACCAAGAAGACCACAGAAAATGCAGAACCTAGGAAGTCTTTCATATCTGATTTCAGCCTGATTTCCTGACCATTATATTTAATTATTATCCAAAAATTCAACCGGTGAATTTGATGACTGGATTTAATTAATTAATTATCCAAGAATTCAGCCGGTGAATCTGACGACTGGATTTAATTAATTTGTTGCTCTATACTAGCATGCAATATGTCTAGGAGCATTTAGATATGATGTGATCAGTATCATATATTATTCTGGGAAAGTTCAGACACCAGACATCTTTCAAATGCATTGCACATGTTGAAAGGATACTGAATTGCTCAGTATGAGATACATGGAATATCGAGAGCTCTTAAGCAAGAGGCTCTAACACTTCCATCATGTATGGAGGTCATGGTACTGCAATTCGTTTCTCTTGCAGAAAGCGAAGACACAACCTCTTATGCATTCTGAAGTGACCCGAGATACCACCAACTTATTGTTCCAACCTCACCACCACCACCACCACCACCACCAGCACACAAAATCTCCATAAATGGGATCAATAACAGTAGTTGATCCAATAAAAAATTGTGTCAACAACAGGAGTTGATCCACCTTCGCTACTCTATAACATTAACAATAAATTACAATGGTTTTTAGAACAACCTAATTTTCTATCTAAAATCACTAATTGGGAAAAAACTATCCCAAACCCCAAATTAGGTTAGCAAAACACAACAAAAACAAAAAGTAATCAATATGCCGAGATTGAGATATGAGTAAATAACGAACCTACCTCTCTAAAGTTTGTTCGTCTTCAAGATTTGACCCTTGTAAATCAATAGTTGTTGTTCAGCCGAAACATTAGAATTTTGAGAGATAAGAATTTTGAACTCCAAAACAGTAGATCTAGGGCTTGTCTTCACATAACTTGGTACCTTTTGAATAACTAATACGAATAGTAATTTCTTCACATTACCGATACCTGAACCACTATCCGATCATTTTTCTTTTCTAGTTTTATGCATAAAACAAGATTTTGAACGGAAGATACGAATTCAAAAAAGAATAATTATGAAATTCTTATAAAATGAATGGAAATCAAAACTAAAATAGAACTTAATGTGGATTTGAGCGAGATCTGATAGATTGATATTACTATTACGTCTTTGAGTTGAAGAAGGTGGCGTAGGCAGAGATGGTGGTGGCGGCGATGGAGGTGGTGGTGATAGCTAAAGGAGAACATACAGAGCTAATGATGGAATCCAGAAACAATGGATTAGGAGGTGGTACTGGAGATGATGATAGATTTGGTGGAGGTGGCGGATCTGGCGGAGCTGGTGAAGGTACAGATGTCGGTGGCGGTGTAATAATAAGAAGAGATATGTTTCTCTCTGGATCTTTTATTCAACCGAAACTTCCAGATCCAATAATATACTCGTACGAAATAGGGAGGTTAAATTTGGTATGAGTAATAAAATTGATTTAATTCTAAAAGATGGAGGGACATAAATATTGTTGAAAATCTTGTGAAATAGAAGAAGAGAACAAGAGACACAACGTAGAGAGAAGAAGAAGTGAGAAATTATATTCATCATTATATGTTTACAAAGGTTTAGGACTCTATTTATAGAGTTTACATACTTGGTTCCCAAGTAATGGGGTCCCATTAAAGTGGGCATCTACCTAATAAACTTTCGTTTATAACACTCCCCCTAGATGACCATTGTATCTAAGCTAATTGCCTTATTAAAACCTTATCAGGAAAATCCGAAGGGACAAAACTGAAGGGAAAAGAGTACAATTATGAGAAAACTTAGAACAGAGTTGGACATGCATCTGTTGCCTCGTTAAAACCTTGACAAGGAAAACCCAGTGGGACAAATCCTTGACGAAGGAAAAAGAGTACAACGTGATAGTCCAGTAAAATACCTTTTACTATGATGCTCCCCCTGATAAGTACTTCATTTAAATCTTGGCTTGCAAATATTCGAGTCGGCACTTCCCAATTTCGATAAACGAATTTCTTGAATGCTGGAGATAACAATGCTTTCGTGAGAAATCTGCCAGTTGATGAAGTCTTCTTTTGTGTTAGTCTTCTAATAGTAGTGTTCTCGAGTCTTCATGTTTCTTTCAATACATTAAGTACTTGTGTCTTGGATTGCTAATTTCTTGGAGATGATTTGCAGAAATATTTGATGTAGTTTCTTCAATAAAGTGCCAAGATATGAATACCTTATCATACGTGAACAATGATCGTATTTGTGAGAAGGAAATCCAAATTCTTAGGAGATGATTAAGTTGATTTGGTTGAATCAAATGTGGGCATTGATAGGTGTAGAATACACCGTATTTAATATCTAGTATTTATGCTTTCTTTGCGAGTTTTCTTGTAAATTATGTATCTTATGTTTACTTTTGAGTTATTAGGTACTTTGGAGTCGCACGGAGGAAAAGAAGCGAAATTATCCAAATTGAGTCAAAGAGGCGTAATTGTCATTTCACATGCTATTGGGAGCTGAGCAAAGGTTAAGGGGCTGCAATAAGGATGGCCCTTATCTGGGACTAGGGGTTGGATGGATCCAATTATTACAACCCCAAATTCAGAGAAAATTATTTCTCTCATCTCTTTCTCTGACTGTGTGTGTGGCGACTCCATTAGAGGAAGAAAAGGAGGCATTGTATAGCTCCAGTAGAGAGGGGAAGAGAGACTCAGAAGGTGTGAGAAGGAATCAGAGATTGGGTGATTTTGCTGGTGAACGATTGTCTCTGTGACTGTGTTCACAATCTAGGGTTTAACTGGATTAAGAACTGGGGAAGAACATGAATCCGATGCTGACTGAGATAGAGAAGCTGATGCTGCTGGAAGATGGAAATGGTGGAAGAGATCGAAGAACTAAGAGAATGTAGTCGATTTGGTGCTGCTATTGTTTATGATTTAGGGTATGAATTTCAGTGAGAAGAGCAAATTCAGGGTTTGGTAGAGATTGCTGTTAAGGATGAAATTTGGGAGTTCGATTGAAGATGGGTTTTCAGCGGTATTGATCTTGGATATGAAGGAGAGAAGAAATCTGTTGATGGCTGTACAGTGGAAGATGGTGTTCTCGAAATCAGATGGGTTCAGATGAAGAACAAGGGTTTTGATGATTTCAGAAACTGAATCGAGAAGAACTAGATTGTTTACTGAGATGGGTTCGAGTTCTGATAGTGTTGGCAGGGTGGGTTACGTGAAGCTCAAGGGTTTGAACCGAGAGAATGATGGCTATAATGGTTAGAACTGGGATTTGAATTAAGAGTTTGGTGGATTGTGTTGGAGTGCATGCGGGTAGGACAAGAAGATTGTGATGCTGGTTCAATTTTGAGTTTGTGCTGCGATTGGGTTGTCACTGCAGGGTGAAGCAATATGATGGTGTTGTTCCAATATGGACTGAATTGTGCAGGACTATGTGATACCTGAGGTTGCAGTTGAGCTGAGCTGCTTCCAACGAGAAATGAAGATGAACAACGGAGATTTGTGGGCCTGAGACATGAAAGAACCTGGTGGTATGAGTTGGTTCTCGAAATCAGTTGAGAATGGTGGCTAAGATGGAGCTACATTGCAGTGCTACTGAGAGGAGTTGATGCCGCAGCGAGCAACGGAACCTGACAGAGAACTGAGTTTGGCTATAACATTGCAAGCTGAGTTGCTCGAGTTTGAGTTCAAGTTGCAGGTGCTAGCTAGTAATGCAAGGAGCTACTGATGGTGGTGATGGACCTGAAAGAGGAGCTGTGATGAGTGCGCTGCGAAGGGATGTGTTGGAAAGGCTGTGAAGATCAAGGAATGGATAAAGCGGATGCTAGATGAATGCAAGGAAGTCGTGGCGAGAAGACAATGGAGTCTGGGTTGTGGCACGAAAGATGCAAGTGCAGTTTGGTGGAGTCTTGAACTGAAGCTGGTGGTGTGCTGAGTTATGACCTGAGATGCAGCGTGCAAGTGATGCTGCTGGTGGGTTATGTTGCAGGAATGGATGCAGCTATATAACTGAGTTAGCTAGTGTTGAGTGAAGAATGGCAGGCTGGGGTGTTGGTGCTTAGAGCTGGTGGATGACAGTGGTGATGGCTCTGATTCTGGCAGTAAGGAAGTATTGCAGGTGGAAGCTTGTGTTGGACTGAGATGGTGGTGCCCTGGCTGAGTTGCAGGTGTTGATTGTTATTGGCTTGAATGGGTATGCTGAGTTGCAGGTGGAGGTTATGGAGCTGTTAAGCTCGAGTAAGATGCTGTCAAGTGTTGTTGCTTTGTAATGAAGTGGACTGGATTATGAAGCTGCAGGAGGTGTTATTGCAGTGGACCAACTGGAGTTGAGCTGCAAGAATGTGAGAGTTGGAAGTGCAGGTTAGAACTTGAGAGAGATATGAAGAACAGGGAGAGAATAGTATTACTGGTGTTGATTGGCAGGGGGTAGTCACTTGCAGGGTTGGCAAGCTGAGCTGCAGGGAGTTGTGGTTCTGAATTGCAGTTAGCTTGAAATTGCAGCTGGAGTTAAATGCTGCTTTGCTGCCAAAATGGTCAGAGATGGAAGCTGTTGTTGTTGCTTGATGGTTGAATGGAAGAATGGTTGCAGGGCCATGATGGCTGGGATTGAAATTGGTAATGCACCATCTTGGTGCAACAGAACTATGGCCTGTGCAACATGGCCTAGGCCTATGCCAGTTAGACCCTGACTCATCTTAACTCAGGTCTGACTGGACCACCTGACTAACAACCTGACTCATACTCTGACTCGGTGCTTGACCGAATTAACCCGCCGAGTTGGATTGCTGACCGATTTGACCCGTTGACCGGTGACCGGGTTGACTTTGCCGGTCACCTGAGATATTTTCCGGCGACCCTTCCGGCCAAGTTCCGGCCACAATACCAGATTTCCGGCGACCACTTTTGGGAAATAATTTCGCATGGGTATCTCTCACACATGGGCTTGGTGGACCACTTGGAGATGAGTTTTGAGAAGACCTAATATTGAAGGATTATCCTTTATGGAAATAGAGAAACATATAAAAGAGAGGACTTTTACCTAATGTGGAAGATCATATATCTTTTTCTATCTTTGCCTCTACTTTGTTTTCTAGGGTTTACAACCATGAAGTCTTTTCTCTTTCTTCTTGTTATGAACTCCATGAATATGAGTACCTAGAGTTTTCTTTTGGTTATGGATTAGTTGGATTTCCAAACATGAGTTTTTGTGCAATAAATTAGTTTTCTCTCATATTATCGTTTATGATTCACAATTAATATTGTTACATGATTTGAATGCTTGTTAGTCGAGTCGCGAATCGATTGAGTTTGCTTTCATCTTTATTGCTAGATTAGGGTTATTATACGCAAAAGTGATAATTCCTGATTGCAAGTAGCATAAATAAGATTATAGTTTGTAGTGATATATTCTTATGATCTTATGTGAACCATAACCTTTGTTAAATTGGATTAGTGCTTTTACACGTTCGATTGCTTTGACTGGCCTGATTTCATAGAACTTAATGCATCTAGGGAATTAAACTTGATTAGTGCTTTTACACGTTAGGTTGTTCTTTTAGATAGAATTCATATTCGCATCTTTTAATGTGTTTGTTGATGACAAGAGGAGATTAGCGGGATATTCTTGCGATCAAGGTATTCTAGGGCCTTTGATAAAAGTTGAGATTAAAATATCAATTCTAGTTATTGTGTTGAAAACATGTTTGTGAATGAAAACGAAATCCATGACCAATACTTTTCACATCCTTGATTTGCGTGTTTACTTTTTATTGTTTTGCTTTTTGTTTATTTTTATTTACACAATCAGAAAATTCCCCGTGTTACTTATAAGATACCGAAACAATTTGACAACCAAGACCTCTCTGTGGGAACGATCCTTTCTTGCCCTTGCTTCATTATATATTTTGAGTAGTAAGAAAGTGTAAATTATATTTGTGTCGGCTGACAACCGGTCAGGCATCCACTAAACAACCAAAATTGATACAACTCCCCCTTGGATGACCATCATGTTGAACTAAATTTCCATACTAAAACCTTGCCAGTAAAACCCGATGGGAAAAAAATTGGGCGAAGGAAACATTTTGAAAGAAAATTAAACATCAACGAGATGTTGCCTCATTAAAACCTTGTCAGGAAAACCACATGGGACAAAACCTGAAACGAATGGAAAAGAGTACAACTTTTGACGTAAATATGGATGCTAACCCAACTATGTGAGTTTTACAGAAGACAAGCATCAAAATAATAACTATACTCTATCTCAAAGACGAGTTTAAGCTAGCATAACTCTAACTGCATATTTAAGAAAGAAATAAGAAAAAAAAATAGAATTTATGCTGCTAAATCGTGGATTTTGGTGTTTTTAAGGACTACTCAAGAGACCCATAAAGTTGATAACATCAACTAATTAATCCGGATTCTTGCTTTTGTATCGAATTTCTAAAAACACATAGAGGATTGTTCAACCTTACATAATCGAGTCAGGTGGCTGCCAAAATATAATTTGAATCCTAATTTATTTTAAGCTCAAATAAATTAGGGTTTAAGCTCAGTGATTAGAGCTACGCGCGTGATAACGTCTTGTGAAATTGAAGAAGAGAACAAGAGACACAACGTAGAGAGAAGAAGAAGGGAGAAATTTTATTCATCATTATATGTTTACAAAGGTTTAGGACTCTATTTATAGAGTTTACATACTTGGTGCCCAAGTAATTGGGTCCATTAAAGTGGGCATCTACCTAATAAACTTCCGTTTATAACATAAAGAGAAATTTTCTATATGGTCCAAAAACCCATCTACCTGTTATCCTACAATCCGGTGGAAAATATCATTTATTCGAAGGTCCAAAAATAAGGAAATTACCTAGATGCCCACATTTCGCGCGTGTGAAATAAAAGCCTTCTTCTCCCCAGTCATTACGATCCTCAAACAAACACCAATACAGAAAATCAAAAGACAGAAAAATGAATGAAAAACCAACGAAATCAAAACCCCGAAACCACTGAAATCTCGATTTGATGGACACAAAAACCATAAACTAAAACCTAGATTGTAGAAAATCATCAAAACGTAGATCTACAATGGAAAGATCATTAAAACCTAGATTTATAATTAAGAAATTGTCAAAAATCACAACCTACAGTGAAGTAATTAATCATCAAAACCCCAGAACACAACAAGTATACAATTGTTTTGATGAAGATTCGATTTGAACATGATTTTATGATTCGTTGATTACAACAGGAAAGTACATAAGAACTATAGCAAAATTGACCTTTCAAACCTCTGTTACTCGCCAAGAACAAGTACCCAATAAAGGTAATGGAAAAAAATTGTTTATTTCGCTTCTAATTTAGCTATTTTCTTAATACCAATTTCTTGTTGTTTATTATCCTACAGTGCATATCCATATGTACTCAGGCAAAAAATATCATAAACTGATTCCTTGCAGTACATATCTTGTATAAAACCATGGTTTATGTGAACCTACAGGCTACAGTACATATTTATATGTACTTGGGGAAAAACTGACTCGTGGATGCAGTACATATAATTATGTACTGTGTAAGCCCATAGCCCTAGTTTACAAATGAATATGATCCTACAATACATGTTGATATGTACTTAGTTACATATGTATTGGGTACATATCAATATATACTACCTTGCAAACTGAAAAAAAAAAAAAAATATTCTTGTGCTTTGTATTTCGGTTTCTGATGCTTTGAACACCAACAATATGTTTTTGACTGCACATATTGATATGCACCAAGACAAACTGATTTCATATGATTGAATGCCACATTATGTTTTTGACAATACATACTGATATGTACTGAAACAAACAGATTTCATATGCTTTGAAATAACCTTGTTGATTATGGAAGTAATGTGAAGAATACAAAAAGGATTACAAAAGCACCTCAAACTATTTCAAGACATGTTTGTGGATATGATTCTAAAGGATGTGAAGGAGGCATGGAGTATGGATGTTGTGGTGGAAGAGGACCCAATGAAGAGCTGGACATGTGAATGGTTTGGTGATAGTTTTAGCTTTGTAGGTAACTGTGCTGGTGGATCAATCTGAAGACTTTAGCATGGATACAATGTTGGAAAGGTTGGGCATGGTTCAGTAACTCGTTCTGGGACCAGTGTGATAGTGGAAATTGGTGGTTGTGTCGACTATTTAAAGCTTTGTTTGCTTCAATATTACTGTAACGAACTAACGAAGAGTTATTCTAAAACAGTTAATGTTATCTCTTGTACAATATAGTTTTGTGATTCTGCATCCTGACAACTACAAATATTAGTTTTGTGCATTATGTAATGCTTTATGATCAATACTGACAGTATGTATTGATATGTACTGAAAGTGGATATCGTTTTGTACAAGGTAATTTGGTCAGATTTTAGTTGACAGTACATATAAGTTTTGAAAATTAAAATCTTAAAACGTTTATGATGAATTATGTAAATTTATCAGGATACCTTATTAAAAAAATGTAGTTAGTATTTTGATTTGCAAACCTTATGCTTTTGCTGCGGTAGTCCGTTTTTTAAAATTTTTAGTTACAATGTTGTATTGTTAGTTTCCATTATATTTATAGTATTGCAGCATACTAGTAGTATGAAAGACCGAAAAAATAGTATGAAGCCTTTAAATACAGGCAGTACATATTTGCATGTACTGTAAAACTATGCGCATGAACTTAAACTCATAATTTTCAATACAAAATGGTCTGCAAAAAAAAGAACAAACAAATTGAATGTGTTCCAATACCTCTTTTAATAATGCAACATACTAGTCGTATGTATTTACTACAAAAGACTAAGAAAATAATATCAAGCTTAAAATACTGGGAGTACCATATCTGCCTGTTATGTAAAACCTGGCGTGCAAACATGACTCTACCAACTTTAATACATATTGATATGTACTGAGTGAAGCCCTAGTACATATCCATATGTACTGATTTTCAGACTCTTCAAGTTGATGAGTCTCTTTCTTGGCCTTGACGCCTGCGAGTCTGCTCACCACATTGACTTGTTTGTTGAATCTCCAGCGGGCATAGCTGCATCTGCCGTTTTTTCTTTGAATGTGAGCTTTTCTCAGACTCCATTGCTCACCACATTGACTTGTTTGCTGAATCACCAGCTGGCATAGCTGCATCTTCCGTTTCTTCTTTGAATGTGAGTTTTTCTCGGACTCCCTTATAGCTTGTTTCATTTTATCCAAATCATGTCGCAGAATTGTCAACAGCCAAAGTCGCAATCAAAACTATCAAGAGTCAAGACTCAACCATCAAGGACTTAAGATTATGCAATATGGTTTTTTTCCACTAGAAAATTCAAAAAATCCAAACACCCAAAAGAATCTAACAAACTCTTGTATACGACATCAGGATTAGAAGAAACACACATTAAGAATTCACGTAAATAGGCACAAATAAATTAGTACATATTGGTATGTACAGAGTGAAAAACTAGTACATACTGATATGTAATGAGTGAAAACCTAGTACATAGTGATATGTAATGAGTGAAACCAAATGCAAAGGAAACATGGAGACACTTTTATTATTAAAGTACATATCCTACAATACATATTTTCTATTACTCAGTACATATTATACAGTACATAACTACCAGTATTAATCAGTATATATTTTCTGCTACTTAATACATACCCGATTTTACATATCTTCCCAATTCCCATTATTAAGAATAAATCATAGAAATGGGTATGAATTATCCGAGTAAACAAACCATATAGTATACCTGTGCCGTAGATGTAAAACACTCAAGCAATGGAAAAATGCCCTTGTTCGAATTTGAAAGTTTCTGACACTTAAGCAATCAGTTGGAGGCCTCAAAAATATATCAAGATATTGAGGCTGCAAACATTTGCACCTGACAATGAGCAATGTCACACACCATATTAGTGGGGTATAACTTTAAATAAATCCGACGAACCACAATGGGTATAACAAGAAATTTAAATGGATATAAAGAGAGAAGATAAAAATCTTCAATTGTAGACAAATCTGGTGCAAATCCACATTTTACCTCATAATTTCCTGGCATCCCTAAGCTAAACATTGCATTTCCACTGATGCTAGTTGATCCAGTAACACAAACCATGTCAAGTTTTTCCAAAATCATGCAATGAAGCACCATCTGTAAGAAGACATTAGTTTTTTTCACTAACAACACGAAGTCCTGGCTAGTATAGTCTCGTATTCAACATCAAATTCGAGATTAACTAATGAGTAAACTATAGTTAAAATTACCTCCTTTCGTTTCAGCCTTGTGCAGTCAGAAAATATCCAACATTATAAATTTTCTTTTTATAATCCAAACACATCTAAAAATTAAATCTACACTACATCTGTTTCATTATCCTATCATTTTCATATTCAATTTTATCATCACGGATCTTCTAGTTCTTCCGCTGATGATTTTCCGACCTTTAATCATGTCTTGATGTCCAAATTCAAAATCAAAATATCAAAAAGGACAAATAATAATTCAAACATTAAAGGACAAATACAAAAGGTCAAATGGATCTAAATCATAATTCAAACATTTCTGAATTAAAACTACTAACATGTCGCCCACTAATAATTTGAATTCATATTTCCAATATCAAAATTCATACCTCGGAAAATTTAATATTATGTTTTCACACCTCATTTAATCCATCTAGCAATTCCACCTCAAAACCAAGATCTTGTAAACCCACATTGAATTCTTCCACTAAAACAGTCAGATTTATTAAAAACACCACACCAACAACATAATTGTCAATCCCAAAACGTATAAGCTATTGCATAATTCTCATTTTCGTCAAATTCCATCACAAAACATACTGAATGCTTCAATTTTAACATAATAAATTAGGAAACAAAGCAACCAAAAAAACCAAAATAAGCCCTAACCTGAAAAATGGAGGTTGAGTTTCAGGAAACAAAGGTTGTTATTTGTGTGGAATCAAGAGATTTGGATCTTATATTAGGATGATACCCAAACGAACCCTAAAAAAAACTATCAGATGAAAAAAAAAACATAAATTAAAGAAAAAAACATAAATTAAATCAACTTACCCATCCAATCGTTCGAACTTGAATCGAAATTTGTTGGAGCTGAAAAATGACGATTCACCATTATTGCCTTTTCTGGTTTTAGTTTGAATCGAGAGTTGGAATTCTTCGGGTTTTTTCCACCAATCGCCATCGCCAAAGCTCTCTAATTTGTGATGAACGAACGAACTGATAAAACAGAATTAGATCCGACTTAAAAGGGTGTTTTGGCCAATTAGAAAATACGCTTTATAACTTCCGCACGTGTACTGGACGAGCGAGAAAAAAATCTGGTCCAAAAACATGTTTTTGGACCAGCGATTAAATTTGTTTTAGGACTGGATTAACCACTAAACGGGTCTCCTAAAACTGGATTAACCAGTAATTCCTAGTAACATAAAAGGATATTTATGAAGCCTATCAAAACAAGGGATATAATTTCAATTACCACAATATTTTTTCCAGCTACATTTTTTGTACCCATAATCATCACGGACTCCCATCGGTCAGTCCAATAATCCAGAGAAAACTTTGTTAAAACTAGTGGAGGCCCAAAATTAGTTAGGATTATTGCCTGGCTCATCACACTGCACAACACCTCCACTGTACTACTACTACTGCTAGAACTATTCCTTTTCTCGATCTCATCTTCTTTAGTTCTTTTGGTTGGATGACGGATGACTAAGCAATAAACATCACCTGCTTGTCTTCAGTTACAACAACATCCTATTTTCAGCTAAAAGTCGAAACAGAAATTATGCTTTAACAAAAATTTCGCAAGCATGAAATCATACTGAATAATGTCTAGAAGACTACCAAGACCATCTATAAATAACTTCAGCGAACTCCCTTCTTCCACACATCTGCCTAACCCACACAAAAAAACTCCATTGAAAATGATGAAGACCCAAGTTATGGTCATAAATGTTCTTTTGGTTGCGGTAATGGCGCATCTGATGATAATGACAGAACCAACTGAAGCTTTCACTTGTTTGGATGTGGCTCCGAACTTAGCTGCTTGTATTAGTTACTTGTCTGGTATAGATTCAAGGCCATCACAGATTTGTTGCGGCGGAGTTACAAGGGTAAGGGGAATGTGTGCGACTACAGATGACAGACGTCTTGCCTGCAACTGCATCAAAGAAGTAGCTACCCGCATCCGTGTCATCAAAGAAAGTGCTGTTGCTTCCCTTCCCATTGCTTGCAACCAACCTCTTCCCTTCCCTATCTCTACCTCGTTCGACTGCAACTCGTACGTTAATACCTTCTCCCTCCAGTAATGAGTCCTACGACCACTTAAAATTGACAAATAAGTAGCTTTGAAATCAATATGCTTCTCTTGATGGGATGCAAGCCCAAACTTTAACACTGAGTCTATAGGAACACTAAAAGAAAGAAAAAGGGCTCAGCCCCTCAACCTCAAGCTGTGTCCTGGCTTTAGTTTACTAGCATCGTGAAATTTTTTTCTTGATTGTGCTTCTCATCACATGGGTACAGAACTCAATGTTGTACTTTTTCAGAGATTGAGCTGTGTTTCTCGTGCAAATGTTGAGAATTGGGATACCTCCTCAGTCCTCACAGACCTCGCAAAACATGAAACTTGTTGCTAAACGAGCTACTACTAGGATCCTAAACAGAATTTACACAACTAGTGACGTCGATAAAAAAAACATCGTGTGTCAGAATGCCACGTGAAGGTTACTTAAAAAAGTTTAATGTTTTTGTTTGTTGTTGCAGGATTCCTTAAGCTGTAGGGTAAGGAAAATAAAGGGGGAGAGGAAACCTACTAATAGCCCCCTAACATCTCTATGACGGATAAAATAAGCAGCAGGGGAAGATAAGTACTATAGCTTTTAATCCAGAAAGTCGTTTGTGCCCCGATCAAAAGACAGTGTGCCACGAATATGTGCACTGGTATTGTAGTTACGTTCTGTCAAATGTGCCGTCTTTATTAGAAATCAACATAATTTAATGCTCAATGGAACCCTTTATTACAACTTCAGAATGCTCCCTCACTAAATCAAGTAAAAGCTTGTATATGATCAGGGTTGATCCAGAATGAATCAAATTGCTCAACATCAATGTTAAGCAGTAAAAATAACACTGAGAATAAAAAAAACCGGTGGAACTGGAATCATATAAACAATGACTTCATATTAGGAAAAAATATTCATTCATTTCGATACATCAACACTTGCCATCGCCAGTGTTTTAACATTAGAATTGTTGCATCCACCCTGCATATTCAATGTATCCTAAATGTCCTGCTCCTATGTATGCGTTCATCTTTTGGTCGATTGTGATTCGTTCATTACATCCATAACAAAAACAACCTCTCTTCGCGGAAGTTACAACTGGTAGGAATAGAGCCCAACACCATGAGATCTTCCCTGACTCCAAATCTGGCGAATCACAGGTTTACGAGATAGTTGATCCACCTAACTCGTCATGTCTGTTCAAGTTTATGTGACTAGTACTAAGTCAGAACCGATCTGTCAGAATTGTACTTTTACAACTTGAGTTTTCATGACAATAAGGACACACGACCTAGTCCTCAGCCCCCACCGAATACTATCCGATAAAATCTGGTCCATCTAACTACACTGATCCAAATGGGCATCTTCTAGACCCAGATTAATCGGATCAAAAATTAATTTTCAGTGGTACAAAAACTCTACAGAAATATGAGGACAGTGAACATGTCCAGAATAAAATAAAAGTAGAGGGACGGTAAAAGACCTTTTCAATGATCACCGCTGTCATCTAAAGTTGCAACAATGAGCCCGACCCCTTGCCAATTTTGACCACAAGCAGATCATCTGTCTCGGAGACTGATAATGTGCAGTGAAATAGCCTTCCATACAACCATACTGGCAAAACTTCCAATTATGAGAGTACTGAACAGGGATGGTGTTGTTGAACTGTTCAACCCACATTCCCATGCTGACATCTTCCATCTTGAACAGCTGAAATATGAAGTAAATCACATTCTGGTTAAATGCATAACAAAATAAAAGAGCAGACACAAATATTGGTAAAAATCGAGCACCAACTCTACAGGGGAAAAAGATTTTCCTACAGATATGTGAATCGCACCATTATTCTAGTAGATAGAGAATAAGAAAAAGGTCTCTTCATCCTTTACTAACTTATAAATCTATATGGAAGGTGCTCCAGTCACCTTTTGAAGGAAAATACACATATTACTGGACGGAAATGCTAGAACACCAAAGAAGGAATTGAGTTAAGTTTACCCTGAGACTTCGATTCACATGCTGAGTGACAATAAATTTGGCAATGTCGATAGAAATAACATATCCAGGTCCATTGGCATAAGGAGGATAGACTTCTTCGGGCCATTCCTGTTACAGTAGAAATAACAAGATAACATATTACCGACATGGGTACTATAAGAAACTACCGTGTTCACTTGGAGTCTAACACTAACTGTTCAAAAATTGAAGCATTCACAGCTTGGAATTTGAATTCAGGTTCAGCTAACCCATTCAGTGAGAATCAACTGGATAGTAACATTGAATCGGGCCCGATAAATCAATTTTCAGAAACTCTTATAAGTTCCAGCAAAGATGTACAAGCATATATACCTCATATGTAACTGCCCATTTCCCACTTCTGAGAGGCCGGTGCAGGAGGTTGAGATTTCCCATATAAAGGGACTTCTCAGAGGAAATGCCCTTGATTTCTTTCAGAACTGTATCCACCCTTACAAAGGTATCATCATCACACTTCATGATATATGCAGCACTGGCATTGTGAACCTAAGAGTATACACAATACAATTGTTCAGGTAGAAGAAAACCAGAGCAAAATATCCAAAAAAAACTAAGCATGTGTCAAATGACCACCCAGGGGTCAAGGAAGTCACCATAGAGATAGAAAGATAAAGAACTTGCTTACCCCATACTCGCAAATGGCAATGGTCTTGAGAACAACAAGCTCATAACGATCCATGAAAGGCAAAATAACAATATCACCAAAGTAAGCTGCTTCCTTCTTCAACACTGCATTCACCTCCTTCCTTGGATTCTATGAGTAGATTTAAATATGTACACGTTAAGCTATGCACTAACAAGAAATCAGAAGCATAAACAGCAATAACAGTTCTACCACATTCTAGAAAGACATCGCAAAGATTCCAAAAACCAATAAAAGAGCGCTAAATTGTTCCGAAGAACTAAAATAGGACATTAATTCTGACTGAGGTTGCCAGTTATAGATAACAAGGAACCTCCCAGGGGTAAATATACACTGGGAAGCATACATCTTCATTCTACCCATTACTTCACTATTTATTGTTCTACAAGGGGCAACATAACCAAATGGAACGATGTACTAATTGATTTCCCATTTAAAAATATATATATATGAAACCAGATAAGAGAAAGCAAGCAAACTTGTTATGATGGTACTGAAAAAATATTCCTAACGTATTCTTCTGTGCAAAAATATGTTTGGCACCAGGGAAAATGGAAAACAAAGAAGCGAAACAGTATAAGAAAGAAACCAGGATTGTACCAGGGAAACAAAATAGATCCTAATGCACTCATCAATTGGAAACAAAATATACCATACTGAAGGTTAACCCCATCGGAAAGCACTTCTCCTTTCCCCCTTCACTATGAAATGAAAATAGTTGAGCACCAAAGATATTACAGAAGCGCCAAAAGAATCAAAAAAAGGAACACCATATTCTCTGAGTTAAGGTGCTATTGATACACACAAAAAGCATTTGCAAGAAACAACCCATAAATCCACGGAGAAACAGTTGTCTCTATACTTTAATAACGAATACAACTATTAAATCCATTAATCTGCAAAACCTTACCAATGCAACAAAGAAACGAGCCACCACATTTGAAGATTTCACAGCAGCGGACTGCATCCAAGTTTTGCGAACGGCCATACGCTCTGCAAAGTGATTTGTAGCAGAGAGAATCCCAATAAATACTTGGATGGGACGGTCAGGTAATGGTGGAGCCTTCCACTTCTCGGACATTTCCAATACTCGCTGGAGTGAGAAACTTGGATGAGAGGTGGGAAGAGATGTAGCATACACTGAATGCACATCAACATCACCTTTAACTGCTAATCCTGTTGCATCTTCAAGAGAGAATCCCTGAATATAAAATTAACAATGAAGTCATAAAACAGAATTTCAATCCCCTGACAGATCAGAAGTATCACAGGAAATGAGGTTGAGGCAATGGTTTCTGACTTTCTTATAGTATTAGGACATCAAGAGACTAAATTTAATGGTCCTGTTCCCACTTATAAGACTATAAACCCTCACAAAGTAGTTTTGCCTGCTTTAGTGCATACCGTTCGATAAGGGAATGAGGTCACATGTCGACCACCAACGTTGATGTGGTATCCTTCCAAACCCGCTCGTACCGTGAGTATAAATAGTCTATCCTCCAAGAAAGGATATGGCCACGTCACTTCTGGCTTCTGTTCACGCCCTATGAATCTGTTGAACCACGAAGTTGTCTTAGACTCTTTGGTGTCAACAATATCGCTCCGCATCCATCTCTCACATCTTCGGAATCCATCCACTGTCCAATAGAAGTATTAGTAACCACGAAAAAACCATAAATAAAAATATTGCAACCTAGTTATGGACAAAGTGTGCTAAGAGACAAATAGTAGTCAGAGGGGAGCATGAGAAAATTTATTGACACATTGTGACAGTAAGCTAAGCAAAAGAGGTCAGCCTACAAAAAGTGTACTCAGATTGCCTTGCAACCAGCAGAAAAAACCTACCATCTATATCAATCGTTGAAAGAAGGATAGCTACAAGTAGACCAAGTTCTCACTCTGGAGTCATCTCTTCTATGTCAAAATGTACAAGATATAACTAAAACATTATACATCAGTATGAACAGAATCATCCATATAAATATCATGATTTACTAAGTTCATTTCTTTTGGCTGAAAAGTGGCACTGCTTCTTGTCCTGGGTACACGCGGTCAGTGGTCCCTCCATCCCATAGATGTGGGAGTTAGAGGGAACCACAGTATGCAAGAACTGAGAACCTTAAATCACATCACTGCCTATGTTCAGGTAGAGTCTAATTTAGTTATTCAAACAACCAGGTGCACATTAATCTATGGATGCTAATAATATAAAGCCTAACAACTCATATTCCTGCTACAATTTTATTATGCTAATACTGTTGATTATTGGTTTTATAAACTATTCATACTAAGAACTTGTTTGAACCAAAGTTAGTGTAAAATTATGATAATTTGAAGAGCTTACCCAACATGGTGTCATCTTCATTCTTGGGCAATAAACCTTCACACCTTTGAGCTGTCCCCCACTGCATTCTATAACAAGTGTTGTGCTCAATGACTGGGCGATTACTCCAATCTCCTTTCAATCTAGGATTCAAATGCAGAATCCTGGGAGGATCCTCTCCATCCACAGCTTTTAACCCTTGCAGTTCAACCATAAACTGTGACACCATAACCATGGCATTCCCATTTCTCAACCTTGCAAACTGAGGCACAAACTCTTTATGAGCATTATGTGGTGTTCCTATAACTGTTATAGAAGAACCAGCAGCAAGCCCACATGGAAGAAACATTAAATGATCTCCTCTAACAAGTTCTTCACCAGTTATCGACACAGACGAAGGACATAACTCAGGTTTCCCCTCCACCACAGTAGTCTGATTAGAGCCTTCAAGATCAAATTTCTCAACTTCTTCCCATGCCTTCATCCCTAATGTCCATGCTTCATCTGCCATTCGTTCTACAGTCGATAAATCATTAGTTCTATTCCACATCTTCATAATCTCACCAGTTATCCTACCGTATCGATGTTGTAGAGGCTTGATTGGTTTAGTTGTTGTTTCCTCTTCAACTGATTCCTTGTCAGGCATTGTTGGTGGTTTCAAATTAGGGTTATCTTCTAGTTTTCTATGGAAAGTACTATCTTTGTACATAGAACTGAAAAATGGTTTATTTAGATCTGAATCATCATGATTAGTTACCTTAATAGATCCATCTAAAGCCATTATATTATCATCTCCACTTAACATTGATGCAATCTCTATCAAGTGTGGGAACTTGGTTGAAATGAAAATTAGGTATAATGCTGCTACAGATAATAACAAATGAGATAATTTCGAGAAAATCTCTTACTTCATCCACGTTTTTTTTTGCCACCACCAAGAAAACCACCACCGAGAAAATCATGTAAAGATGGTTGAAGATAGAGAAGGGGAAAATAATCTATGTTGGTGATGAGTTGGTACTTGGAAAGGAATTCTTTGGTTTCTTTGATTTTTTTTAGTTTTTTCAAGAAAAGAAAAAAACTTTCAAATGTTTTCGGAACTCTATTGGTTTTTACCATTAAAATCTGTTTACACTCTATTTTCATCTTAACATCTTATGTCTGGATTTTTTTTTGTACACAAAAAAAACCCGTTAAGTGAACAATACATTCCTCAAGAAAATCGCTCTTTGCTCAGCAGATTCTTCGATAACGTCCTCATCGAGCAAAAAACTTAGACAAAGAAGATGTAAAGATGGTTGAAGATTTTAGAGTTAATCTTATCTAAGTTTTTTTTTTCCATTGACAAATTTGGGAAAATAATCTATTTGTTGGTGATGAGTTGGCTTAATGCTTATCTAATACCTGAAAGGAATTCTTTGGTTTCTTTGATTTTTTTTAGTTTTTTCAAGAAAAGAAAAAAACTTTCAAATGTTTTAAAAGAAAACTACTAGGTACCATGTGCCTTACAAACACCACCACAAAGTATAGTTCGGTTTTTAGTCTTTCGATTTTAGTATAATCATGTAACAATTGATTAAAGGATTCTGTGGTTGGTTTGGATTTTTTTGTCATTTTTATTTAATTAATTGATGGAGGCTAATTTATTGTACGAAAATACGATCTTACTCCCATCTTTGTCTCTCTAATAATGCCTAGGAAATACACCGGCAAAGATGCACTATAACCTTTTCTCCTTTATAGATTTTCATTTGTGTCAATTGAATGTTTGTATCTAAATCATGATAAAAAAGAAAAAGAGATTACATTTTTCTTGATGGTTCCTATATGCCCTGTATGTGTGTCGTTTTATTCTTCTTTTGCTTTTGGTAATGTTTGGTCTCAACCATACAAATAAAATATCAGTGAATAGTGTAGGCCAAAGTGGCTTTCGACAAACACGGGTATGTTTGATGTTTGCACCTATCATACAAACATTTCTCTCTGTCATCTAAGGTATATTCTCTAAACAAGTACAATTATTTTCGACGTTTTATAGTAGTAGTCTATAGGTGTAAACCAGCTGGGTACTGGCCCCGTCAATCGTTGTCAGTTCTATCTAGGTACAAAGGGTATGTATTAATCTGGAGAAGGGAGGAATAAGGGGGAAAATGTAGACTAAACTGATAGTTGAGATTGTTTTATATTAAATTTTTGCATTCACAGGTTACGCTCATTGGATTCCCTTTCAACAATTTAACTGGTGTGCAACATTTACATTTCAGTTCCAGACTTTTGGGAGTCTTGAGTTCTGTATTTTCTACTATGTATGGGGAGACTTTAAAAAAGGCATAACAGTTGTCGCAAAGTGCCATCTAGGCAACTACGATTCTTTCTATTTCACTGTAGCAGGTCTCCCATACTGGTGTCGGGTGCTTCAGGTATTACTGTAAATTCTTGGATTAACAAATTTACTAAAGTAAAGCTGGATTTTCAGAACGCAAAATCTAATATCATGCCACACCAAATCTAATTTTTGTTTTTTAATGTGGGATGTTAAAAGTTGCCACACCAAATCAAAAACGAAATCTACCTGTGGCATCAAATCAAATATAGATGTTCTCTTGTTGTCGAGAGAACGAAAACATCAAATCAAATATAGATGTTCTCTTGTTGTCGAGAGAACAACCACTAGCGGTTGTCCACAATATCTATAAAAGGTATCCTCGGTTTTAAATTGGTGGAGTCGTGGGGCTTATGCACAACGGAATGACGGGCTGTTGGTTTTATATGTAACCTGTTATAGGGGCTGATGAAATCATTAGAGGGGCTGATATAATATGACAAAAAGGATCATTAGATGGTAATTTCAAAAACCCATTATCAAAAATTTTTTGAAGCCAACCGTAGCTCATTGTATCCAACTGTAACTCATGTTTTTGGTTTTTCGAGACCAACCGTAACCGATTAAATCCAACCGTAACTCATATTTTTGGTTTTTTGGAACCAACCGTAACTCACTAAATCCAATAACTATTGTTAAGTTCATATATCTAGTTATCAAATTGTTTTTTTTCGAACTTGATTGAGAAAAATAACATACAAAAAGGATCATTAGATGCGTAACTTGATTGAGAAAAAATAACATACTTCGATCTCATTTGCAATAGATTGATTTTGGGTCATTGATTAGAATTAGAGAATTAGGTTTGTTTTTCTTTCTTTTTTTAGGTTTGATTGATCGAAGGGTTATTGATGATGATTGATTTTGAATTGTTGTTGATGATGATTGATTTTAGGTTATTGTTGAATTCTTGTGATGATGATTGATTTTTGGTTGTTGTTGTTGATGATTAGAAGAAGTAAAGAGTTTTTTTTTTTTTTTTAGGTTTAATTGATGAAAGGTCACCCCTAATCAACTAACTAGATATTAGGATAAGGATCAGCCCCCCTAATTATTTCATCAGCCCCTATAACAGGTTACTTTTATATAGACGAGTTACCATCTTACCATAACTATAATCCCTATTCCCTAACAGAACTAGTAGTAAAACACCAAGGTGCCCAAACTTGGAGTACAAAAACTCCGTTCAAATGTTGGGATTCATTAAAACACCATATTAAACAAAATTGATACAAAAACCCCAAATATTTAAATATTATACAAAAACCCCAAACAAAATTAGGTTTCATCAAATTCTATGATGAAACCAAATTTGGTTTCATCCTATTTTTGCCTTTGTTTTTTATCATGAAACCAACGATTTTAATCTATGTTGCACGGACACTTCAAGAAAGATGTCGTAACCGTGTCGGACACGTGAACGGACACGACACGGTTACGACACTTCCCGATACTCGATGGACACACCACATCACGTGTCGCGTAAAAATTGGTATTGGACACTTTTGGACACGTCATTAATGATTTATTTTGGTTTGGAAAATCAAAATAAACTAAATGTGATGCTAATCTATTATTGTTTTAGTCAAATCTAAGCATTCTTCATAAAAAACTTTACCATTATTACATTATTATTAATTTTATATAATTAGTAATCAAATATTTTAAAAATGAGAGTAATTATTTTGTTGTGTAGATTGTAGTAATATTTCATTTTAATGATGTGAGTAATATATATAACGTGTCCCCGTAACCCGTATTTTTAAGATTTGACGTGTCCCCGTAACCGTGTCGTGTCGTAACTGTGTCTCGTGTCCGTGTCCGTGCAACATAGATTTTAATGATGAAACGTAAGTTTATGACGAAACCAAATGTTGGTGGTACTGTTTTCGGTTAGTGGTAGTGTTGGTTGGTGGTGGTGCTTTTTATGGTGATGGTTGTGCTAGTATTTGTTAGTGGATGTGGTGTTGGTTGCTAGTAATGGTAGTTGATGGTGGTTGGTGATGGTAGTGCTGGTATATATTGATGGTGGACATGGTGGTGGTGGTTGGATATGGTGGTGGTGGTTGGTGATGGTAGTGGTGGTGGTTGGTGATGGTAGTGGTGGATATTGATACAAAACCCCAAATATTCATATTATTTGGGGTTTTTGTGTTACTTTTGTTTTGATGAGTTTTTTGTGGATGGATAGTGACACCTTTGTGGTTATAACTCACGGCCGGCTAACAAAATCCATTTGTAAGGCCGGTTCCTATGGGAGGAGGTATAAAGGTTTTTTTGCCATGCCATATGGCATGGCAAACTAGTTTCCCCAATATGTTAAAATGACAAATTTTATTAAAGTAGTATATTATATTTGGGGGAAAATATATCTAGCCCTTTTTTTCAATTTTCTTTATGACCCACCATTTAGATACTCAATATTTAAAACCCATAATTAGTTTTAAGGTTACTAGGTTTACTATACTAACCCTTTTACTATATTAATTATCTTGTTTTTATTATAATAATTATCCGTTTTTACTCTATCCTGAAAAGTGAAAAAAGTCAAAAACAAAAAAAACGCAAATTTAGGAAAATCCCAACATAATTTAGACCGATTTTAATTCCTAAAAGAACTCCCTAAAATAAATTTTTTGATTGTCCTAGATTAACTCCCTAAATTTACTCTTTCTTTATTACGTACTATTCTCTTCCTTTCCCAAAGACCTAAAAAAATTTGTGAAAAAAAATACGTGTTATTCTCTTCCTTTCCCAAAGACCTAAAATAAAATAAAAAAACTCAATTATCACCATGGGTGGTTAATAAGAAAATAAAAAGTCAATTTTCACAACAAAAAATTAGCAAAAAAAAATCAATTATCACCATGAAAAATTAAGGAAAATTCTAGTTTTCACCGGAAGTGATTGGTGAAAATTCCAATCTTTCGTGATAACTCTGTGAAAATCGTGATTATCATGGCATATTGAAATATTAATTTTTCACAACTTAGTGATAATTGTAATTTGGCAAATGTTAACCTCTGCATAGAGGCATAGATTAATAAGCAATTAATGTCCACTTTTTTCCTAGAATTTGATATTTTTAGTTATTTGAAGAAAAGAGGTAAGCCAATAATTTATTCAATGAAAACATTTTTGTGGTTTTTATGCTGTCATTTTATATTTCACCACCCGACCAAATATTTTCTGGTGAATATAAACATTTTCTGCTACTTATATATGGGTCTTATTGCAGTCAATAGTTGACATTCTTACACTGGAACTTTCATGCTTAATAAGGTTGTGAAATATGTATAATGTGATTATCTGTTGGAAATGGATACCTATTTGGCCGTTGCAATGCATTTTTTCTTTTAAGGATACATAGCTATTGCTTTGTATTCATTTTCAGGGAGTCATCAACCGAGTGTTTTGTTTTCTTTTGTTACCTCAACTATACATACTGTACAAATCTTTAGAGAGATTCTTATAAATTTTTCGCTTGGTTTCTCATCCAATTGAAATAAATAAGTTTCCTCAACTATAGATACGGTAAACAAATTACCTTATATCTAATTAAGGAAAAATAAAAATACCTTAACTTAGGTTGAGTCAATGAAGGAAAGAGCATATTTTAGAGGAATCAACGGAATTAAGTTTAGGGGCAAATCGGTAAGTAAAACAACAAATATCTGAATGAAACGACGTAACAAATAATTAGTTGAAAGGCAGTTTTTGTGGGTGACGTGTCAGCTAGATATGAGGGGTCTCATACTCTAAATATGCGCCCCATCCCCATCGTAGCCAGACCGCTACACCGGTAACGATCTAAACTAGACCGCTCGGTGGAAACTTGACATGGCCTCGCTATGGGGGCAAAAATGGCAAACTCTCAAGTTTGCCATGCCCATAGGAATCTGCCCAAGGCATCAACAAATCCAGCTAATTTTGAAAGATGAACTATTTTTTTGGCGTTGGATATGAATTGCATTGATGATAATTTTTTCGCTTTTTTCCTCTTTTAGTCTGGAGGTACTGAGTTATGATAAAGCCATGTGAAGATATAATTCATCAGAAGTATGGGCTTCACAAATTTTTTATTCTAACAGATATTGGTACATACATACACACATGATGCACAACATTTGAAGCCGTCAAAGATGAGTGTACAAAATCTTAGGTCTCTCAAGCATATGCTCATCAGGTTCAAAAATGGATCAATTTTCTGGTTGACTGACGAATTGGAGACAATCTGGACTGAGAAGTTGGGATGCGAAACCCGAAATACTACTCCTCTTCTTCAAAGTCTAGAAGGAAATCAGTTAAGTTTTCAGAATCATCTACAGCCTCCTCCAGATTCATCTGTTCCTTCTTCTTTGGTTTCTCCTGAAGATACAAAAATAGAAGAGTTTTTCTGTTAAATCACCTCACTGGTAGTAGTAGTAGTGCTGTGGAATGTAGTATCTTTTAAAGATATAGTCCCAACTAGTCACTAGGGCTGCTATCTCTTGAAAGAACCAACGGATTAAACAAATATTTTTCGAAATTTCACCTACACAAAAAATTCAATCCAGAATAATATTAGTCTTGAACATGTGCTCTCTATACAGCCAAGTTTGGTTTGTTAGAGTGATATGTCCGATGTACATGCCAAAAAGGATCTCTAATTATGCTACGGAGTTGTTCTATGCCGGTCATTAAAATACTAAACATGACAAAACACAGATATTCACACCTTCTTTCAATCCTTCCAAACTAATTTGGCCCCACAGCAAATAATCACGGCAACATACCAAGCAGGTAGGTAATTAATTATATTGCAGTTGTATAAGTGTGGTTGTGTAAGTTTAGCAGGAACAGACACACTGACGCGCCTTAACTTTGAATTATCCTCCTTGTAGTATATCAGGAATACTAAGCGAAGTTGCTATCATAATGCTAACTTTTCCATAACACAATATCTATCGCTATTCTCACAATTCACCATTTCCTTGGTAAACATGTACCAGAGAGAAGCTAGCGATGGTCACAGGGCTAAGATTGACAGTTGGCTAGTTGCTCTATTAGTTTGTTCCTTCTATTATAGTGTATATTTCAGTATTCAGGAACCACTGCATAATCAGACACAGTTATTTGCTACAACAGCTTCACTGGTCCCTGAAACAAATACTACTGGCATAGAAAACGGAATTACCTTAGTTTTGCGGATCTCGGGAGTAGTTTTTAGAACGCTCCAATTTCGTGTAATTTTCTCATCGACTTCTTCCTCTGCTTCGGCCTCACTATCCTCCTCATCATCCTATGAGAAAAAAATGTAACATTCAAACAATTACTTGCACGAGAACTGCGAACTATATGATCCTCCAAATACAAAAAGTAGATTAATTATCACAAATGGATTTGCGAAATGAAATAATAGATGCGTCCATTTCAATTTTCAACTCACGTCGTTTTCACCGATATCAACAGCTCTAGCCATAGCTTCATCCATATCGGTAATCTACACCAAAATGAATTCAGGTGGAAACTATCGTCGTCAGTAAACATAAAGTAGATGCCATGAGAAACAGATGCTAATTCTTAACATAGATAAGTTTGATTTTACTTTTGAACTACTATAATGCGTCAAACATCATGCAGATCTGCAACTTTCCACTGTATAACAATGTCAAAGATGCACAAAAGTTTCCAAGTAGAGGAGGTTACCAAAACAAAAATGCATCGGTGCATAATGATTAGATAGTAAAATCCCTGGTCGGTATACCAGTTATCATGCACAGATGCACTGGTACCAGATGTTTGATAGCATTAATTGGGTTTACATACTTAGAAATAGACAGTTGGGTATGCATTAATTCTTTTTTCAAATGTTCAGAATCCAAAACAGCTTTTAAATGAAAGGAAAAAGTACATATTGGCGTACAAGGCGTATGTTCATTTCATTACCTCAAGTTCTTCAGTTTTCTCTTTGGCAAGAAGTAGGTCAAGCTCCTCCCTCGATATCATCTTACCATGCTGCGATCAAGCAACTTCGTATTAACACCACCCGGAAATAATCTGAAGCAATTAATCTCAACACAAGTATTACATAATGAGGCGTAAAGTAAGCATCCAAGGACCTGACAGATTTATACCATATTTGCTTAGAACAGTTTAATCAGATATGAAAATTTGAGTGGATCTGATTATTTAACAAGTTAAGAGAACAGGAGAAAGTTGGAACAAATTCATTGGCGTTGAAATCTTGAGGGTTGCCAGTTATTAACGTCAGAGGGGATTTCACGTATTCTCAACAAAAGCAGTTTTCCTCGCATTAAGTAAAATAATTGCAGGATTCAAACAATGTTGCTAGTTGCACCAACCTCCTTAAGGTAAGACAGCATGTTAGGTGTTGGCTCATGAAATTCTGGACCCCTGTAATCGATCACTTCATTTGGATCTTGAATGTAATTAACAGTTGGGTAGACTGGATCTCCACCCCATACTGAAGAATAAAACAGCAGTAAGTAACATTTTTAGAGCCTTGGAGATATAAGAAAACCAGGTAATTTGGTAAATGAAAGCATTAGCCATTGACTAATTGAGTTAAAGAATTGCTATCATATTTCTGAACCAAAAATATAACGAAAGAGAATAACATGCTCTTAAGTTTAATGAGAAGAAGTCATACTAGCTTTTATTTGATCTTCGCGCATTCGCATTGCTAAAGGATCGCGGCGAATACGGACATCTCTGCCCATCATGATACGGTATTCTCTGGCTGTTTGATGCTGAAACATATTTATCAGTTGAGTGTTCTCATCTTCACCAGTCTCCTCAAAATGTTTCTGAACAGCTTCTCTGGAAGTGTCCCTGTTCCATCCTTCAACCCATTCTGAGTAGTATGCCAAAGGACCTATTTCTTCCAGTCTCTCTTGTTCACCCTGTAGCCTGAATGAGGATCAAGCTCAGACTTAACAAAATAAGATGAAATTACAATTATTTGACATGCTACAATGGATCATGTGTATGAGTATTTCCACAAATTTAGGTGTGTGTACAACTGAATGTACTCGGACAAAGATACTAGGGAAGAGGGAAAACACGATTTACAAAAAAAATCATCTTATAAAATGGTATACTCGTATCTGCAGCCATAGTGTCTAGCAGACCAAAACTGAGACCTTAACTTATAGCTTGTTGTTGCAAATCGGGACTGCTGTTAAATGTTAAGTTCATCCTACATTGTAAAATCTCCTACATTTCCTTCACTAACTTGGAACATATACCAAATCTGGTCTTACTTTGCTTAGGCCAACTAAAACAAGTAAATGCACCTTCATGAATAAAGCAATCCCAATTCTACCAATTTCAAAGATCTGCCATGTTAAGAGTTGGTAATCAAGATTGCAAACGTCAATGCAATTAAAGATGCACTTTTGACGATCCATCAACACAGTGTAAAGAAAATGACCAGCTACAGACATGAAGTTGGAAGGTATCAACATTGTTGAGTGATTATAGTTACCAAAATTTTACTAGAAATGCAGATACATTCAAAGTTTAGAATCATATTATTATAAGAAGAACTAAATCTTCTTGCCACAGTAATGCAAAAGACAAGTGATAACAATCATAACGGAAGTCCATTTTACCTTTCCTCCTTGAATAGATGCCGTCTTGCCCTGTATAGAGAAGTCTCCGTGAGTGTTGGCTGGTCTCCATAAAGTTTTATCTGCCCCGTTTCAGCCATGGCTTTTACAAATACCTGTAGATATTCTTTCACAGTTTCAACAAGTGGAATGTGTTTTGATGAAGAGATGAATACTAAGATAGACATGCGCAATCAACATCGTATTGATGGGGCACACACACATGAATTAGGGACATGTTTGGCCCAACCAGGAAATTGTTACACCAAACTTATCCAAATTAGTTGAGCCTAGCGTCCAATCCTCTAAGAAATTCCTATAACAATATTCACATCATTTTGGTCCTGACGCAGCAGAAAGGAATAATAGAGGTTCATAAGCTCATAAATCAAAAATGGTAGAAAGTTAGCATGGAAACTCTTTGATTGAGAGAACAGGGGTGAGGGTCTCACTTGCACATGCATCTAACCATATATGTGCAGTATAACAAGGACTTAGAACTGAGAACACCATGCTACATAATTAAAATTACAGATAGCAGAACTTACCGTCTCTGAATCAGGTCGCCTTCTTTGCCACCTAGACCATTGCTCCTTATCTGGCTTTCTCCAATTCCACCAAAGCTCTTCACTTGACTTAGGTTCCTCTATCTCTTTCTTTATTTTTGGGTCAATGAATGGATGAGGGCGTCCATGTTTCTTGTCTAAGTCAAATCCTGTGTTGGTTTCTTCCTCGGGTTCATTTTGATAAACAACAAACTCGGAGAAGATGTCTTTAGGATCCTCAGAAAGATCATCTGAATCACTTTCCAGTGTAACAAGATCACTCGAGTCCTCGCTTGCTTCTGTAACTTCTGATGAGGCTGTCGCCTGTGTTTTATACTTCTTCCGCCTACTTCCAGGAATTTTCCCAAATGATGGTGTCCCTTCAGTTTTTCCCTTTGGCTCAGGAGCCCGAGCAGCCCTAACTCGGCTGGATGTACCTTCAGGCCAATAATCCTCACCAGGAATACTTGCCCGAGCTCCAGAGGCTGGTTCAAGCTGCCCGGAAGTGGAATCATAATAACTTGAATACGGTGGACGCTCAACAGATAATGGGTCAAAAGGTCTTTCCTTCTTAGTACAATTTACAGGTGAAAGTAAAGGCACCCTCTTATCAACCGTACCACTGCTTACTCCGCTACTGACATGGACCTTACCTGCCGTAAATGAACCTAAAAAAGATGCCTGGGAGAATCACGGGCAAAGACACATCCATCAGCACAGACATATAATAAAAATGAATTAGTGATAGTATATACTATGGATATCATCTTGCGCGTCAACTACCCAGATTGGAAAACAAGATAGACTCTTTGACTGAATGAGAAAGACGCATCATCTATCAGCACACACATATCATAAAATCAGTCAAGGATAGCATATAATATGGATATTATCTTACATACCAACTGTCCAGATAAGAAAACAAGACAGGCTATTTGGCTGAATGAGAAAACTCCAGTTCTCCTAATTGTCAAGAAAAGCAACAGACAAGCAAAAGGTTACTACATATTGTTCCCCTTCTTCGTTGTTTTTTCTTTAAGAAGTATGCAGTGATATTCTTAGTCATAATCTGTTTAATTTCAAGACATCTGCATAAAGGAAATGATTTTTGAATGCAGTTATCCAGAAACATTTCCTGGAGAGAGCTATCTGTAGACTCTATAACCATAATAGTGTTAACTTCTAAACCATAAGGTCGAACATCTAATCTCCAGTTAACATTGACAAGCTTAAATGTCCTAGTAGATATACAGAATCAGAGTTCGACTATAACTATTCCAAGGCAAAAATCAAGCCAATCACCAAAACACATAAATAAGAAACAAGGAAAGCAGTATAAACCTGAGTATGTTGAAAACCAAATTTCCCAAATGAGAAACCATTACCGGGAACCAAAACCCTATCTGAAAAAGAAGCAAATTAACACTTTCTTAAATGAAATTGAACAAAAAGTATGAGCTTTCTTAAAATGTAATACAGATATAATCAAAAAAACAAACCTTGGTAGAGCCAAGTTGTAGGTAAAGATGCCATTTTTGTGTTATTAAAGTATGCTCAGCTAAAGCATGGCGGAGAGGATAAACTTTAAAAGAAGTGTTTCGTTAGGGTTTAGGGTTTATCGTAATAATATTTGAATTCCCTAAGAAGAGAACTTGATATAGTTTTGAGTGGGAAATTATCCAAAGAAATAAGAAAGAAGATAGAACTTAGAAGTAAACAAACTGTTATCATGGTGTCAGACAAGCGAGAATTAATTTTGTCTGGTGGATTAGGCAACACGTGCGTCCTACACATGTGGTATAACTTGTCATGTACCCGGTATGGTAAGAGAGTGCCCATAGCCTATATGTGTCTGTCTTTAGTAAGAATGGTAGTATTTAGTATAGTTGGGAGTGGTAATTAGTAATACGCTGTATTGGTCGGTTGAGATGTAACCACCCGGTGAATTAGTGGTCGTTGGATGGTAAGGGAAGAAATGCCTATCTTTTTAAGGCAGAGTTTGTAATGAAAATGTTATCGAATTTATGAAAATCAATGAAATAGAGTAGTTTATCTTTGTTCCTCTTAGGCTGATTCTCTAAATCAGATTTCTCTAAAGTCTCGATCCAACCTTGTCGTTGTACAATCAGGTACACGACAATTGGTATCAGAGTCGTTCCATCCCGAGGAATCATGGATCAAACGAATTTATCAAGTGAAAAATGGGTAGAAATGAAGGGCAAAATTGTTCATATTATGAAGCTGGAGAGGTTAGAAAGGGAGGATCTAGATATGTGCACGAAGTTGTATAAGCGTTGGTTGGGATACATTGATTGTCCGATTCGAGCTTATTGGCTTTCGAGGAGGATCAAATGGTTAGACATGGCAGAGAAGAAGTTGGAACATATCTTGTTCCTTAGGGATACTGCTCCATCTCTTCCTTCTCCTTGCAGAGTGAAAAAACCTTCGATAGATGTTTGTGAATCTCCCGATTTTGAGTTCATTCCTTCTTATTTGTTTGAAGAATTAGTTGATTCCACAAATAGTTTGAGTTCAGTTCTCAAACTAAAGAAGTTTCAACTGTGGTTCAATTAGTTCATCCTACCAACGATGAAGCAGATGAAGATTCAACCGACGTTGTGAGTTCACAATTTGAAGAAATTTCAAAACCAGCGATAAGTTACTTCACCTGGATAAGTCAAATAAAAATTGGTGAGGTAAATGATTCTTCCCTAGATTTTCATTTCAACAAGTTTGAGAAGAAATTCGCAAATCATGAATACTTGAAGGAGTTATTCTCCACTCTCTACAACAAATCAGATGGTGTTTGTGTGGATTGTTGTTCTTTTCTCCTTGATATCACTCATTCGTTATTTGATCGAGGTAAGCTTGTCCTTATTTCATTCAATTCTTATGAGAATTTTTTTGTTCCATGGATTTCAAGTTTGGGGTACCAATTAGATTTCTGGTCTATCCATTTGATTGTGAGTTTGTGTATTAATGATGCTGAAATTCTGGATGAGAGCAAAATATTTGATAAAATGTCTGAGAATGTGAATTTGAGTGGTGTTGGAGTTGAATTTTTCTGGCAGCTCAAAATGGGTAAGGTATTTGATCGTGGCAAAGAGTCAGATAGTATTAAAGGGTTCTCTAATTTTGTTGGTGAATATGAATGTCGGAATTTTCCTCCGTGTTACAACTATATGGTCAAAATGGCAATGCTCAAAAGCATACTTGACAGTGATCATGGTGGTGTTTGTTTTTCTCTTTATTTGTTACTACTCGTTCTTTGTTTGATCGCGGAAAATGGTATAATTGGTTTAGGGTAATGGCTAATTACAGTGGAAGGTGTGTTATTGCACTTATTTTCAAACTGGGATACCCATGGAAGTTGGTACGGAAGAACTCGATTACGTTTATGTTGGTTACCGGGGTTGAGACCGATGTTGTTACAAGTTGTTGGATAAAAGGTTACAACAGGGTACAATTCTATGGTCCAAGTTGGGACTTCAAGTGATTTGTAATAATGAAGTTGGTGTTGTGAGGGAGTTATTTGATCAACTACATTGCAATAGATGGAGTTTTTGTGATCCTCTAATCTTGTAGTTGGGAAATGGTTCACGAAATTCGCTGAATATCTATGTTTTTGCAAGGTAATATGCTGGTGAATCGCGGATTCTCTCAAAGAGGCTTAACTGTAAGCTTGTGTTTCATTCTCTTCGTACCAGCAAGTTCTGTGATGTGTCTTCGCATAGGGGAATCGAATTATGCTCGCTTCATCTCGGGTTGTGGTGTATAGCAAGTGGTGATGCTTTCACTTGGATTTTTACTTGGCTACCAGAAGGACCTAGCTCTCCATTTTACAGTGGTAATGAATATTTTTCTAGTTGGGAAGAGTTTATGGTGGAAGTGGTGACAATCAAAGTGCTGCTTGTTGTGATTAATGGTGGTGTATGCTTCTATGGATACTTGAGGTGGAAATTAGATTAGTTCCACCTGGTTTATGGAGTGTGGGAAGTGTTAAAATGCCAGTTTAATGGGTTGTTCTTGTTTACATAAGCAGTGGCGAAGATAATATTCTTGACCATGGTTTCCCTAATGCTTCTGAAGTTTTAACTTGTGAATGGTTGAGGGAGAGTACAGGTGCACATGGAGGCGAAACTTCTGCCATGATTGATTTTACGTCCTTGTGTTATGCTCAACGCATATCATGATGCTGCTATCAACTTTTATCGCGAGTGTATCAACCACTAATGAGTTGTATCCGGTTGGAGTTTTTACGAGGGGTAAGGAAACTTGAAGCAAATGGTGGTACTAATCTCCATTTTGTACTGATGAGCATTCCCAGTCAAGTTGGAGTTGTTAACGAGTCGGCACCAGCATTACCTCTCACTGAAGTTGCGACTTCCACGCTTTTCATAGTATTCGACTATGTGCTGAGGCTCCAAAATGAAATTTTCAAGCACCTTAAGGTTTACTCCAGGTTTACTGCCATGTGTGTTATTCCTTGTCATATTTTTGAAGCTGCAGAGTTGAGGGGACAGCTATATCATTTCGTGGTATACAAAGTTAAGACTGTCGATGCAAGTGGTGCTTCTATAGGTACCTACTCAACATGAAGTTATGAAGATAAATGGTCGGTTTACCTGGGGTAAAATGAACACTCAAGAGTTAACTCTACTGGTTCTCTTTGAGAGAGTAATTTCAACTTTGAGACTCGCATGTCAACAAAGAGCACAGTGGACAGATGGGTTGGTTATACAGATGTTATGGGCCTCACATGGGTTTTCAGTGGCATTGTAGATTTTGGTCTTCTGATGGGTGACTCTCCGATTTTTCGAAGTGGTTCACTTAACTTTCATCCTTGAGGACAAGGATGTTTTCAAGGGGAGTGGAATGTCATGTACCCGGTATGGTAAGGGAGTGCCCATATCCTATATGTGTTTTTCTTTAGTAATAATGGTAGTATTTAGTATAGTTAGGAGTGGTAATTAGTAATAAGCTGTATTGGTCGGTTGAGATGTAACCACCTGGTGAATTAGTGGTCGTTGGATGGTAAGGGAAGAAATGCCTATCTTTTTAAGGCAGAGTCTGTAATGAAAATTTTATCGAATTTATGAAAATCAATGAAATAAAGTAGTTTATCTTTTTTCCTCTTAGGCTGATTCTCTGAATCAGATTTCTCTAAAGTCTCGATCCAACATTGTCGTTGTACAATCAGGTACACGACATAACTTAAGTAATTTCTTGTTGCGTAAACACATTACATAAAATATACGACTCTGGAACTTTTTGTCGAAGATACATATGTGTAGATATGTGGTGTATATTTTTAATCTTTGTTGTATTTGCCATAAAATTCGTTGCTTTGTTGTATTTCCTGATGATGTATTTTACCTATGTTTGTGGAAGCTTTTCCAACATTGTAGAAGCCTCGTTAATAGTATATCAGCTTGTCAAGGAGCCTCTATTTCTATGTTATTAATAATATCTCCTGGTTGCTTGCCGATATGTTGTAATTGTGACGCTTGATAGGATATTAATGTTTAGCCAGTTGCTTGCGATCAATAATGATTGTGTTTCTCCATGAAAAGCTAAAGAAGCACAACTCGAGCCCATTTCGGTATGCATAAATGATTCTTGGTTCGTTGAATATAAAAGGAACGTGTAACCCATCTACAATAGTGGAAGAATCCTGCATGTGATCTAATCTGGTCTAAAACGGAGTTCGGAGTTATCTTTTCAAAAACCACCAACATCTATGCTTCCATATAAACTATAAAATGGTAGCAACTTTGTTGGAGAGAGGGGAATAAGTTGAAGAAGATATCCAATTTGCAGCCCAATCACTAACTTATCCCGCGAATGGGCATTCCAGAAATAACTGAATTTCCTTTTCTGGACTTTGGGACTTGCACAATAGACATTTCGAAGAATTAGCTGGAATGTGAGTTTCCAATATGCTAGAGGTTGGAAGCGTTTTTTGAACAAGTTTCCATAGAAAAAGTCTAATTTTCCGTATGACCGGTATGTTCCAAATTTTTCTTCGCATGAAATCTATATTTTTATGAGAAGATTGAGTTGCTAGGAAATTATAAATATTTTCAACTGAAAGAATTCAAGAAGAATGGTGTGCTCATATGATCGTATCCGCTCTATTGACTTGAGCCGAAATTGCTAATATTTTTTACTTTATTTACAGAGAAAAAAGGTCATTTAGCTTGGAATTTTCCCATTTCCCTTCCGCAGAGTTAAATTGCTAACCGTATTTGGTTCCTCCTTATCCAATGGTTTCTTGTCGGTATTCGAATTCGGGATCCAATTATTATCCCATATTTGGGTAGATATACCGTTTCTGACTAGCCAGATATAGTTCTCTTTAATGAGGGCTAGACCCTTATGGATACTAATACAAATCCAAGATAAGTTGGATTTCTTTTCGAAAGGAATTGGTGGGAATTAGGGAAATATTTTGCTCTCAGTATTTGAGCCCAGAGTTGATTTGGTTCCAGTATGAGCCTGCTCACAAGTTTTGTTAGGAGAACAATATTAGATTGGTGTGAATTTTTTATTCCTAATCCTCCCCGAGATTTAGGTTTACAAATACTCCTCAAAGCTTTGAAGAAATTACTTTTCCTTTAATATTATCTTTATTCTAGAATGGACTTTGATGGAGTAAGACATTGCATTTGATAGGTCGAGCAGGATTGTAAAATAGATTGGATTAAGACAGTTCTCCCCGCTTTAGATTTCCAACCTTGCAAAGATGAATAATATTTCTAAAACAGGGGCTCGATATTTTCTTTACGATTTTTATCGAAAAAAAGTGGGGTTCCTAGCTATCGATCATTTCTGGTCATTTTAAATTCTGGCTATTATTTTTCCATGTTTGGGATCAATACACGGGTTGAGGTAAATTCCGGATTTTCGGAGGTTAATCATTCGTCCTTTAATTTCCTTAAATTTTAAAAGAATGTCCAAAATATTTTTGGCTTCTCCGAGATTTTCCCGAGTGAAAAGGAAGCAGTCAACTGCAAAAAAATTTGGTATATGCCCATCATTTTCCCTTTTTCTACTTCTAAAAATGTCAGGCATATATAGGGAAGGGGTGTTGGTTGAAGGTGCATTAAGCGAGATGCATACTCGAGAGAGCTTCATGATACTTAGGAATCATCGTTGTTGCGTTGATAAACCAAGAATGCATATCTGAATGGTGAAAAACGCAAGGAAAGGTGTACACTGGGATATTTCACATGGACCGAGTTAGAGAACGCATATTTGCGAACTAAGTGGCCCCAATGATGCATACTCTTAAGCATCACTTACGAAGAACCCTTTGGCCTATGCAGACTAGGCTTTGCTTGGTTTTGGCCTTGCAACACTAGTTGGCTTTGGTTGCTAGTCCCGAAACTGATGAACTACTGTCCGTGCTTGATCCCTTCAAGGTACAAAGAAAATTACGTAGGCATACGCAATGAGTTGCAGTATTAGTGGTCCAACACTTTGTCGTTCATATCATCTAATTGTGAGGTGATTGCGACATTATGGTTCCTCATATCATCTTTCTTAGTAATGCGAGGCAAGTGATGATTGTTGTCATACTTGATGATGTAAGTTGTGAAAAAGCGGGGGTATAACAACCACACCCAATAATTCGTTCGGCAATTCGTATGGACTAAACTCCAATATATTTCGAGAGCACCAACTTAAAAAGCGAGCCCTATCAAGAAATATATCAAAGAGCTTTATCTTTGTTTCTCAATGTAATCAGCAAATCAAACAGATAGAAATCCGTGAGCCTGATTAATATGAGAAACAACTTGGACGGTACCAAAGACCAATGCCCAAGTGACAATCAATTTATATCCAACAAACGAAGGTCGGATTTACCAATTGATTGAACTACGCACAACCTATGATATTTCAATTATATAAGCAAATATAATGCGGAAAAGAAATAACACAGACACCAAAAATTTTGTTAACGAGGAAACCGCAAATGCAGAAAAACCCCGGGACCTAGTCCATATTTGAGCACCACACTGTATTAAGCCGCTACAGACACTAGCTTACTACAAGTTAACTTCGAACTGGAATGTAGTTGAGCCCTAACCAAGTCTCACACCGATTAAGGTACAGTCACGTTCCTTACGCCTCTGAATCCTAGCACGACTCTACGCACTTGATTCCCTAAGCTGATCTCACCCACAGCTAAGAGTTGTTACGACCCAAAGTCGAAGACTTATCAAAAAATCTGTCTCACACAGATATGTCTATTCTGATATATAAAGTTGTCTCCCACAGAAATACATATGAAGCTTTGTTTTGTCTTTTGATAAATCAAGGTGAACATGAACCAATTGATAATCCAGTCTTATACTCCCGAAGAGCAGCCTGGAAATATCAATCACCTCACAATAACTTAACTTTGGTAGTAGAAGAAGTTATTGCGGAACCACAAAGTATGAGACGAAGAACTTTGTGATTACTTTTATATCTTACCTATCAGAGATAAATCTCGAGCAAATCTTAGAGAAGATAGCACTCAATATGATAGAACAAGTAAGATCAGAATACGAAACTACAGAGAAAATAGTTGGATCTGGCTTCACGAATCCAAAATGAAGTCTTCAAGTCGTTAACCTATAATGGTTTTGGAAAAACCTAAGTTAAAGGAGAATCCACTCTAGTCGCAACTAGGACACTGAAAAGTGTTGGGATTAGGTTTTCCAGTTGCTAGAGTTCTCCCTTATATAGTCTTTAAAATCAGGGTTTGCTTACAATCAAAGCTAAGATAGCTTAGTAATAAAGCATTCAATATTCACCGTTAGATGAAATCCTGATTTAAGATTCAAGCTAAGTTTTCTTAAAACCAAAGCAATATCTCTCCACCGTTAGATAGTCTTAGCTTGTTACACACAATTGAAATATACCTTCATTTACATTTGGGTAACTGTACTTAAATGTATATTGAGTTGGCTCAATAATAGTTAACCGAAGTTAGCCATATGAACACTTTTGTCTTAGTCATATTCATCTAACACATCTAGATCAAATATGATGATCAATCAAACATGAAAGATAATCAAATGAATCTAATTGTGTTTCAAATAGAGTTGTTTAATTGTTCACTATCTCATAGAAATATATATGAACCAATCGAATCAAAATCGGATTGATTCGTAATTATACAAAGTACTTATATAAGAATCAATTCATGAACATTAAGCCACGGTTTGCAAAGATTGCATTCCTTAATTCATAAATTTTTTAGTTCATGAGTATGAGAATCATCCATAACTGATTTTATAACTTAACCACTAAGTTTGCAAGCCAGGTACGCAAACTATAGCTCCGGACTTTGGTCTTGTCCAGCTATTTGCAAACGAGTATGCAAACATCCGTCCCGGACCTAACTCAGGTAGAACCGTTCGCATACTTGGTATGCAAACAAGGTTCCCGGACTTTACAATTAAAACCATTCGCATACTAGGTATGCAAACATCCGGACCTGAATCATACCAAAACAGTTTGCATACCATATACGCATACTATGTTGTATCCAGACATAGGTTTTTGTTCTAAACTCTCATTTCAATCATTGAAACATCCTTAGAAGACAACAATGGTTGTCTCACACAAACCATTAGCTTATAAGTAATTTTCAAGTGATCGAATGATCAATACGAAACATTCCAAGTCGACATCAAATGATTGTCTCACACAAATCATGTAAGATGTTTCAAGGCAATTTTCAAATGATCATCTTTTGACTTAATATTTAGTTTCCAACAAATAAATTATTTCCAACTAAATTCATCAATAATATGATGAACGTATCTAAAGAAAAAAGCTTCCAACACATATTTCGAGAAATAGATAAGCGAGATAAACTCGGCTCGAAACATCAATTGTGTATAATATAAAAGTTTATATAACTATACGACTTAGTATCATTAGAAGATAGAATAGAATAGACTTCTGAGATAGATAAGTTTTAGCCTCCACATACCTCTTGTTGATGAAGTTCCTCCAAGCTCCCCTCAGTAGATCTTCATCTTCAATTGGTGAACGTCGTAAAGTCTAAAGCTTAGCTACAATTCTATCATAATCCGAGACATAGCCATAAGTAGACTAGAAATCAAGTATATAGTTTTGATCAACTAAACTTGACAAACAAGCTTGAGATGGCAAAGCTTGCGAGTTCGACCGAGCAGTGCTCTAACAATCTCCCCCTTTGTAAATTTTAATGACAAAACTATCAATACATATGGATTACAAAATAAATAAACTTTGTAGCTTCTCATCCAACATTGTCACACCTCGCTAATTCTGGCACTAAAACCGAGTCCAGAATCCGGTGATGCAACTATCGTAGGTCCAGAGTTTTCCTTTTAAAAATAAGAACAATATAGAACTACGAAAAAGATTCCAATAAATAGATAAAATAGTTACAAAATACTTTTAAATGGTTACAATCCATAATTCAAATAAATAAATAACAACTCGACAATATTTAAATACCGATGCCCAAATCCCCGTGATTAGTTATAATTTCTTTTCTTCATCTAGTGTCTCTGTATACTCTGTAGGAAGAGAGGGAAAAAGGGGTGAGCAACCACAGCCTAGTAGGAAATTTCCAAAAATAATATAGTGCAACGGAAAACAAACCAAACGATGCATTAAAAACATAATTAAACAAATACACTCTTTCACCAATTTATTGATTTTTATTTTGAACTCTTACTCGAGAACACTTCAAATTTTAAGTCATAAATATCTTAAATTATTTTAGAACATTTATTATTAATTTTCGTTCAACCAAATATCACTTGGCAATTTCTTTATGCGTGTTCCAAACTTCGTAACTTTTATATATTTTGCACTTCATTGTCTTAACTAGACTTTCAACAAATCCTTAAATACTTTAGACTTACAACCACTGCCCACCGCGACACACACTATTTGAATAGTTGTGGCCCTGAACTCGGCAAACTCAACAACCCCAAATTTTTATCCATGGACCGCAGCCCAAATCATAATCAACCAATTGCCCACCGGTGCTCACAAGGTATCTCTTTCTATTGTGGCCCTGATTTCTTGGCTCTAACACTATCTACCGTCCACAGGTGCACACGAACTATTTGAATATTCGAGGCCCTAATCTTTTAGCAAGTAGATTACCCAACTTCACTATACCCTCGATCGACTATTATTCTCTGGACCAAAGCTTATCATTAATTTTCTCTTATTTAAATTTCTTTCTTACCAACTGTATTTTTAGTTTAACGTTTGATTTTTCTTGATTCATAATCTTTAACTCATTCACATTTCTTAATGTATCGAAATCTTCATGTGTACAGTTGCACTTTAAACTGACAAAGTTGTATCTTAATCTTTTAGTTAAGACCAAAATGATCGTTATGCTTAATAGCTTCTATTAATAGTGATTAGCACCTTATGTGGCTTATTTTTCTTAAGGACATCTCATTTGTTTATATTCAATAATTAATAATTGTATTTGTAACCACTATACACCAAAATCCAGAAGTATGGGAGATCCATACGTAAGCAACTAAAACACAAGCACCATAACAACAGGATATTTCATAAAAGCCAAAACAACTATACTTTTGTATCTAGTATAATAACTAAATGGAAGTGGAGCTAAAACACTTGCTTTGAAATCCAACAATGCGATATATAGATTAGCAATCAAAACAATACCAATTTATGCCGAAAAATAATTTTCTTTTATATTAATATTAGGCTAAAATCCCATGCACATCAAAAATAGAGATTATTATGCAAACAAAAGCCATGCCAAAATAGTTTAGTTTTTAGTATTACGTAGAAAATTCTACCTCGAATCGCTAACTCCAAATACCAATGGCAAGAAAAAGAATCACAACTGTCTTCGCATCGCGTCCCATCTAAAAAGCCAACGTAGTGTTTGAATAGTTTAAGGAAAATAAATAGAAGAAGAACAGATGATCGTTTACGGATGCTCTAGGGTTCGTGTTCACATGCGAACGAAAAGGAAAGAAAAGGAAAAGAAGAGTCGCTTTAACTTTCTCTCTAAGCTAAAATTCTCAAGCGTGTGTACACACGAGTTGGGATTCTTTTGATTTATAAATTAAATGATCACTCACACAAGTGGTTATATATATGAGTTGGAAGCAAAACAGATCCTTTGGCTGATTATAGTATGAAGATTATAATGTGGAATCGTAGAGGGTTAGCTAGACCCTCTTTTAATAGGGTTATGAAGCATCTTGTGAAGAAGCATAAGCCTCAGGTGGTTGCTCTGCTGGAGACTAGAACAATTACAGAACATGTTGCTGAGCTTATTAAAAGACTGGGATACAATCAATCAATCATTGTTGATCCGGCTGGTTTCTCGGGAGGAATGGTGATTCTTTGGAATGAAGAGGAAGTGGATATTCAAGCCACGTCCAAATCCAGGTGGTCGATTCATGCAGTGGTTACTGCAAAGTTTCAAAAATCCTGGATTTTGTCTACTATTTATGCCAGTACTAATAAAATCTGTAGGAAGAGGGTGTGGGATGAGGTGAACAGAATTGGTGGTATACAAAATACAGATTGGATGGTTATGGGAGACTTAAACACTATTGGCAGTGATAATGAGAAGATTGGAGGAAGGAAGCCAACTGTAAAGAAATTAGAAGAGCTCCAAAATGTGATGAATCAGAATGGACTTATTGATCTGGGTGCTCATGGACCTAAGTGGACCTGGAACAACAAAAGGGTGGGCATGGCTAACATAAAAGAGAGACTTGACAGGGTTATGGCTAATTCAATGTGGTGTAACAGATTCCCGAATGCTCAGGTATTGCATTTGCCTTATTTTAATTCAGACCATAGGGTTATATTAATAGATCTTGAACCTAAAAAGAATTTTCGACCTAGGCCATACAGACTGGAGGCTATGTGGACTGAGGATGATAGATTTCTTGATGTGGTAAAAAGGGCTTGGTCCCCAAACGATGCTAGGAGACAACAACAAAGTTATTTCAGCTGTATAGATAGATTCCAAACAGACTCTAGAAAGTGGAATAAAGATTTTTTCGGAAACCTTTCTAAGAACATTGAAAATGCTTTGCAGGAGCTCAATAAGGCTCAATGTGAGTTTGACAATTGTCCAACTGAGACTAACAAAGCTTACATGACTAACTGTTTATGTGAATATTTGAATTTTCTCAGGATGGAGGAAATATTTTGGAAGCAGAAGTCTAGAGTTAGTTGGCTCCGGGAGGGGGATTTGAATACTAAATTTTTCCACACCTCCACCCTGGTTAGGCGAAATAGAAATTTGATCGTTAGATTAAAAGATAATAATGGCAATTGGATGAATGAATATATGATATTGAGAAGCATACTGTTGATCATTTTTGTAATCTGTTTACTAGTGGCAGTAATGATTGTGATAATGATAGTATTGAAAGTCTTTTTAATCCTGTCGTTTCTTCTTCAGAAAATGTTAGGTTAACTAGAAATGTTAATCTAAGTGAAATTAAAAAGGCAATGAAGCAACTTGGTGCCTACAAAGCACCAGGATCAGACGGTCTGCAGGGTTATTTCTTTGCTAAGTATTGGGACCAGGTGGGAGACAGTGTCACCCAACTGGTTATGGACTTTTTCCAACATGGCCACTTGGATCCTAGGCTTAACAGAACTTTTATTGCTGTTATACCTAAGAATAGAAGTCCTAGTAGTACTATAAAGGAATATAGACCCATTAGTCTCTGTAATTTCTCTATGAAAATTATCACCAAAGTCATTGCTAATAGGCTTAGGCCTTTACTAAACAAGATTATTTCTACTAATCAACATGCCTTTGTGCAGGGCAGATCTATTTTTGATTCTGCTGTTATTTGTAATGAGATAATACACTCGTTTAAGCATAAGAAAGGAGAAAAGGGATGGATAGCTTTAAAGCTTGATTTCGATAAAGCTTATGATAGAGTCAACTGGTCGTTTATATTCAAAATTATGAACTGTTTGGGTTTTGATAATACTTTTGTGCATTGGATTAAGCTTTGTGTTAATACAGTTTCGTTTCAGGTGCTTGTTAATGGATCTCCAAGTGAAACATTTATACCTGCAAATGGACTCAGACAGGGAGACCCTTTGTCCCCTTTTCTGTTTATAATTTGTCTCGAAGCCCTATCAAGACTCATTAATAAGGGAGTAAAGGAGAAAAACATTTCTGGTTTTTCTGTATCCAGGGGCGCACCTATGATTACGGATTCGCTTTATGCAGATGACTGCATTATTTTCCTTAAAGCTACTTATAGGAATGCGTGTAATCTAAGGAGTATTCTTGATAATTTTTGCAGGTGGTCAGGACAGCTGATTAGTGATGCAAAATAAACTCTTCTCACGTCTGCAAATCTGGGAAGGAGTTTTTCTAGGGGAATGGAAAATGCTTTGAGTGTTCAAGTCGCTAAGGACCCAGGTAAGTATCTTGGAATTCCTTTGCAGTGGGGTAGAATTAGTTCAAACACCTATATGCATATTGCCGAAAAGATGTCAAATAGGTTACAGGGCTGGAAGTCAAAAACTTTGAATCCAGCAGGTAGAACTACATTGATCAAATCTGTTTTAGATTCCATTTCTAATCATATTATGAACATTCTTAAACTGCCTTCAAGTCTGACTTCTAAGTTAGAAATCTATAAGAGGAATTTTTTGTGGGGAGGTGACAAGGATAAAAGGAATTTGAATAAGGTTAGTTGGGAAAAGGTTTGTAGACCCTTGGACTTTGGAGGTTTGGGTGTGAGAGACTTAGGGCTAAATAATTTATCTTTACTTGCCAAAATGGCTTGGAGAGTCTCTGCGAACACTAATTCTGAGGTCACTAATTAAGTTACTAAAAGCCAAGTATTACCCTGATACTGATTTTTGGACTTGTGCTCAAAAGAAAAAGTGCTCGGTAAGTTGGAGGAGCATCCTCAAAGGAAGAGATACCGTGAAATCCTGCCTTAGGTGGAGTATTGGGAATGGAGAGAACGTGAGTTTATGGAATGACCCATGGGTAACGAACCTTCCTCTTTCTGTGATTGCTGATGTATCTAACCATAACTTACCTGAGTTGAAGGTTAGGGATATCATAAACGCTGAAGAGAGGACATGGGACTTGACATCCATAGATAGGTTTATTTATGACCAGGTGACTGAGAATATTAAGGCCATATCAATTGGTAGTATGAGTTGTGATGACCGACTTGTTTGGTCATATGGTAAAACTGGTGAGGTAACTGTTAGAGAGGCTTATCAATTTCTTATCTCTAATAAGATGGGTGAAGCGGTACCTAATCTTGATTGGAGGTTCCTGTGGAGACTTAATTGGCCACATAAAATTAAATATTTCTTATGGCTTTTGTGCCATAACAGACTAAATCTTAATGAGTCTCTCTATCGCAAACATGTTAGTCTTCATCCTGTTTGCAGTCTTTGTAATAAGGACTTTGAAACTACTTACCATCTGTTTTTTGGATGCAGTTCTGTCGGACCTATATGGAAGAAGATTAGGAACTGGATTGGTTTCCAGCCTAATACTGTTTATATGAATCCCACAACTTTGAAAAATTATTGCAGGTTTGTAGGGAAGATAAGTGGCGTGGATTGGAAGGATATTTTTCCTTTCATTTTATGGCACATTTGGATTGGCAGGAATGACTGGATTTTCAACAAGAAGGTGTTCCTTCCTTCTAAGATCCTTGCAAGAGCCATAAAAAGCTCAAAGGAGTATCTCAGTGCTTGCGGCAGACTTGAAAAACGAGAAGCTATAACTGTAGAGATTACTGTTCCATGGATCTTTCCGAAGAAAGGGTACATCAAACTAAATTGTGATGGAGCCTCAAATATTGTCAAGGATGCAGGTGTTGGTGGAGTGATAAGAGGAGATAATGGTGTCTTCCAAGCGTGTTTTGCTAAATGGTAGGCTGTGTAATGGGGTGTTTGATTTTTCGCCTGCTTGTAATACTGCAAGTGCACAGCGCCTGTTGGAGGCGTGGCAAGTACAGGTCGATCCACAGGGAAATGGAGTGTGCGTATAATTGATCTAAGGGCTTTCCTTACTGATTTCTAGAGAAGTGACAAAGTTGTAAGTTGGTTGTCGATGCGACTAGATGATTTTTAAGTGACACGAAATAGAAAACAAGAATGCAAATTAAAGAGCACTAGGGCAGCCGAATCCACCACCTAATCTTAGCTAAGTCAGTCCAATTTCAATAATGTTCTTGTCCCTTGTAATGGATACCGGACAAGATGCAAGTCTGCCGTTTATCCAGGGTCTCAATGGATGGCTTATTATCAACTAAGGCAACTAACTAACCCCTAGTATTAGTTGTCTTGTCACAGTACAACTAATCACAGATCAATTTCATTACTTAGATGATTAAACCTATCCTAAGATGGATATTCTAATCGCAATTAGGGTATCTTTCCAAAGCACTAACCTGCCTTCTCAGGGCACAATTAGTCTAAGGATCAATAACAGTCAATGAAGCATGAATTGCAACACATTCAACATAGAAGTAATCTAACTACAATGGATACATGGCATACATCGTGAAAGTAAAATGTCAAGTGTTCAGATTATATTTATCCTAAACATTATAGCACAACAAGAACAATATCAAAACATGAACCAAACTTAGCAAAAGAGATTATGGGTTTCATCTAAACCCTAGTTTCACAAATTAGAACATGATTAAAAACAGTTAAAACACAAATTACACTAAGCTTGTGCTCTGGCTAATCCAGGCATCCCCTTCTACTTCACACTACCTCTTCTATTTATACATGCAAAGACAAACCCTAATTCACTTCTACTTGGGAAATAAATGAATACCCTCTCACCCAAACTTGCTGAATCAGTTGTCGGCTCTGAGAATTCGGATCTGAGCTCCATCAATTGATGTTCCCTCTGCTGTGAAGAAAACCCTAACCCTAGTTCTTCCTATCTCAAACTTAGCCTCTAGCGAAGAAGCTATGGAAGAGATAGAGAGAAACTAGGTGTGTGAAGGTGGTGCGTTTGTTGGTGGTGCGTTTCAGGGGAAGGAGATGGTGGTGGTGTTCGTCTGGTTGGGAGAAGAAGGGAGGAGGTACGGTGGTCTCTGCAACTGTCGGGAGAGGAGAAAGAGAAAGAAAATGTGAAATGGGGTTTGGTCGATGGATAAGGGTATAGGCGGTTTTGCTGTGGAGCAGGAGCAGCGAAATTTGATGGGAAGGATGCAGTGAGCGTTAGATGTAGGCGGGCGAGATCGCACGACTCGGGGAAAGAACGGACTCGGATCGGGTTATGGGCCGGGTCTTGGCTAGCTCAAGCCCATGTCTTGTAAGTTGGGTTGCTTCTTGTTGGGTTGCAATCGATGCGCGCGCGCAGCTTTGGCTTTCCGCTCCATAGATGCTTGTCTCCAATTTTTCGCTCTTTGGCTCCTCAATTTCTCCGAGCTTTATTTACTACCTAAAAACACAAAATTAATTAGTACAAATATTTATTCTTGAAAACAAAGAAAATACAGAACCGGGGATAATATCTCGATTTTCTGAGCACAAAAGATGAGTTAAATGCCAATAAATAGATGTAGAAATATGTAATATTTGGCACTCATCAAATACCCCCAAACCCGAATTTTACTTGTCCTCAAGTGAAACAGAAATTAAGAAATCCTAACTATACCACTGTCGCGGGTCTCTCGAATGCATTTAGCGTATGCACTAAGCCTTTAAACCCCTAGGTGTCCCTAGTGGACGAGTTGTAGTCTCGTGAGGGTTTACCAGAGGTGTACCCACAAAACCTTCTCCAACTTCAGAGTGTAAAAGAGTCTCAAGCATCCAAGGAGCTATGAGGACATAGAGTTTATGCATGCTAGTAACATGAAGTTAGAACTAGCAAAGAACGCATTCTCATCCTTAAGTGCTGAGCGAGAAGTAACCATACCATATGAAAGAATTCGGATTCGATTGTGATCATAAGCCTCGACTTCTGCCTCACCATTAGGTTTTATGATAATTGCACTCAAAAAGATCGCTTTTTTAGTCTCTCATGTGTGCAGGCAGGGGAATAAAGAGAGAAATCCCGCACACGTTGAAGATGGGAAGGATAACCTTCCGAAATAATTTCTGGAGACTCCACAGAAGTGTGGGCAAAAAGAATCTTTTCTGATGATCTTTAAGAAAGAAAATCAACCATTAGCAAGGATGGGAGTACTCACTTACCTTCTCACCCGATCGGCAATTAATATCACTCTCTCAGCATCCATAGAAACGTCTTCAATCTTCGGTCTTCAACTGTTGATGATGAACTTCTGAGCTTTACAAAAACTTGACAATTTTTTTTTTTTTTTTTTTTTTTTTTGACATAACACATGAAATGAAAATAACAATAAAACAATAAAACTTGTATTGTCTTAATTTCGTAAACTTCACTAATTCTCATCCTATTTTCTTTTCTTTTCTTTTCTTTGTTGCTTGTAAACCTTGGACTATTTCAACTTTTCTTCAAATATTCTGATGATGCTCCGCTTGCTGACGATGATGTGTTTCTATGAATGTGTTGATGTTGTTGAGAGGGAGAGAGAGTGATGCTAACTGCAAATCGATATTTAGAAGGAGTTTTCATCTTTAAACGTCACCCTCATGATTGACAAAATTAGCACTCAAGAGATCAAAAATAGTGCTGAAAGTGGTGCGAAGTTGGGTAGCTCACCATTCCTACCCGGAATTGACGTACGGTGACACACACTCTAATGACTTTTCTAGAAAGTCACAAAACCGAAGGTTGGTGCCTCGCTTGATGTAAAATGGGTAGTCTCCACTATGGGTGATCACAATTCTACTACCGAATGTCTAAACAACACCTAATTCGCCTCCAGGTATGGTTAAATCTAACTTTAACGCTCTAATCAACTAAGAAACCCGATTGTGTTCTCCTAAGACTTCCAAGTTCGTTATTTCGGTCGACTCTCTATGTAAACATAGCTAGAAGCATGCTAGTGACTCTAAGATCTCTAAAAGTTGGAGGTTTTTTTTTATGCAAGTATTTACAAAAGATTTTTTTTTTTTTTTTTTTTTTTTTTGAAATTAAAGAAATTAAAGACTAAAAACTCTATATGCAAATGCACCCCCAAACCTAAATCAAACATTGTCCTCAATGTGTCAACAGATGATAAAATTTTAAACAGTCACATACCAAGAGAACTATGCTGATAAGAGAAAAGGGAAGAGATTACCAGATGTCTAGTGGAGCAAGGTTGGAGCTTCATTAGTCAAGGCTAGAATCCAACATTCTCGGCGGAGATCATATCGGATTAGCACAATAAAAAGAAGACTCAACCGAATCAAGATAGAAAATTTAACAAGTCCTTTGGATTACATACAATGAAAATTCACCATACACCAACAATCTAAAGAGTTGAGGATCAACCCAAAAGAAAATATGCGGGGACATCAACAACCTTACACAAATATAACATGAGAATGTAAGTAAGGTTTGCACAAGTGAATGATTTTCCCCAAACCTAAAATTGTCGACAGATGTGTTTGTGAGCACAAAATCTTGCAAATTGAAAGGTACATCATGCACTAGGTCTAACTCAAAATGAGTTTTGCTAAGAACAGGCAGACATACATATTCCAACTGTGGTTCCTTAAAGGTGTTATACTTTGATGCAAAATGGTCCAAGAGGACTTGGGAAGCACAAAGCTCTAGGCCTAAATTAGGAATTCTCAGAAAAGTTGGTTTTACAATTTTGTTACAAGCCAAACCTAGGTTGGGTGGAAATCTAATGACCGTGACATGGGCATGATGTTGGGCATGTCTAAGTTGTTCACATGTGTGAGCTCAAGAGTAACAGTATCACTCACAACAATATCTCCCAAATCACCTACAAGTGCTGTGACATGCTCATGTTCATAAAACATTTCTACAAGCCCTAGTCCATAATCATCATCTTGATTTCATGCATGGGGAGATCACAAGAAACTTCACATTGTGACCTAGGGCCGAGAATTAGACAAATCATGTTCACTTGCATAAAAACAGTTTCATCAATCTCCATGTCATAATCATCATTACTCAAAATTTCATTCTCATGCATAAGATAATTGGTGCCAAAACTCTCAGCATTCCCCAAGTCACAACCAGGTGGTATAGCATGCTCATTTTCAGTGAACAATTGCACATACTCCAATTCAAAGAAAGACAAGTATGAATATTAGAAGAAGCATCATTCATAGGGTTCATGTAAGAGAAACTTAATGTCTCTGAACCTAAAGATTCCACTACATTTTCAAAGTACACATGCTCTTCATATTCATCATCATCATCATCATAATAACACTGCATTTCCCTATTCAAAATTGTAGCATTTTTAGTGCACTCATCTACCTCTCGATTAGGTTCATATTCAGTGTCATTTGCATGAGTAGAAATAGAAGCACACATCCTATCATGAACTTCCTTCCATTCTTCATTTTGTAACTGAGTCAGATTCATTTGTAGCATCATAGTGAGCTGTTCAATTGAAGGGGAGTCTTCACTAATGGGTATGCATGCTTCATATGGATACTCGGTACATGACATGTCTGTGCACAAGGGTAACTAGAGAAGGGAAATTCAGACATTGTGCTATATGGATGATTATGCATTGCATTCAATTCAAACCTAGCATTGTTTTGCTCTATGAGCATGAGGTTTTCTTCCACTGAGTGCATATACGAGGTCGGGGGAGTATAAATTTGTTCAACTCCCCACTGTGGTGAATGATACATCTGTGCAAAATGATTAGGGTACATGCATTCAAGGTCAGGGCCCTGAGATGGCTCATAATACTCCCTAAAATCATTATGGGTTGTGGGATGTTCATATTGTGAAGCATGCCCATAAGCAAGCTCTACGATGGATTTGTTTTCATCCCCGCCATGCACCAAAATCCTGACATGATCTAGCAACTTAATTTGAACTCAAAAAGAAGCAACCATAGCTTAGCACACATCAAATCATATCAACACAGAGAAGGAAAGATGATACAAGAAAATGGCACCCAATTTTTAGAATTAAGCACACAGGAGTGTTGGGTGTTGCTGCAAATGTGCAGCCCAAGTTATGTGCGGCCCAGGTGATATGCAGCCCAAATAGATTTGCACAGCCTAGTTGTTATGCAGAGCCCAGTGCACAGTGGGCTTTAGTTTGGTTTAAGTGGGCTTCAGTTTGGTTTATGTGGGCTTCAAGTTTGTGCAGAACCCAGTGAGACACAATTCACACAACAAAATTGACACCTTATTCTAAGCACAGAGGAGTGCTTCTTGCTGCTGTTTTACGAAAGACACAGCACTGCTTATGCACAACCCAGATTGGCAGGAGAAAGGTGCACAGGGCAGATGATTATGCTTACTCAAGTTACTCAACCCTCATTCAAATGCCACAAAATCACACACACAATAGTGATACCAGTTCAGAGATGCAACAGAAGAACAGTTCTTAGCAATTTATAACAAATTCAGCAGGGTACTGAGTGTCATCTGGTTCAGTTGACCTCAATTCTCAGATGGCATGCGCAGGAATTTCAGGGCAGATGGGTTAACCAGGACTCATAATAGATTTGCAGGCTTAGCATTCAACAAGTGAAAACGACAGCGAGATTGGAAGATGATAGCTCACACAAGATTTCAAACAAAGTCAAGCATGCACACGGTTACAGGGTCACACAGATTGCAGCAGATGCAGGGGTCTTGGTGATCACGGGTAAGCTTCAAAGGTTAACAGTGTAGCTAGTTTAACACTCTCATGCAGTAAGGATAACTCATCAGTGTAGCTAGTCTATCGCTTAATCAATCGATTTTGTATACCTAATACAATCTCAGTTCCCCAAAGCAACTCTCTCATGTCATAGGATTATGCTTGTGCACACAGATTCAAGGATGTGTTACTGCTCAGCCAAGACACAAATGCATACGCATAGAACTGATGCTTATAAACAATGATGACCCTCAATCTCATGCAATACAGATAGACAATGCTCACGAGATTTAAAAGGCTAGGCCTAGCATTTGTGTACACAGAGTTGTGATGCTGCACTGGAGACAAGCAGTGATGCGCCAAGGTGGAAAGTAATGCCTCTAGGGATGTCAACAGGGTCAGTTGACCCCAATTTTTTCACAGATCATGCACAGATATGCAGGGATTCACAGGGTTGTGTGGTTACATCACTACTTCAGAGCTAAGCTCTTATGGCAATTAGCTAAGGCAAAACAGCAAGTCAGCAGACTACTCAGATGCAAGTGTCAACAGGGTTATGCCCAAAAATGTAAGGCAGATTGGTTGAGCAAGGTTTGTCACAGGTTTGCAAGTTTGCGACTACAAAGAAGAAATCGATTTCTTATGTGAGCATGGCATACAATTCACAACATCAAAGGTTCACAGTGGTCAGATGCAGATGCAAAACAGTTGAACAAATTACAACACTGATTGAGCCACAAAGAGGGACAATTATGGGGGGTTGGTTGATGTTATAATTTTCATGTCATTAAAATAAGGTTAATGCTCAATGATTTGCATAAATAATGTTTGGATATGACTAAAAGACTATTAAATGGCTTAGCTCAAAATTAATTGTGACGTTCTTGGTTTCCGAAGTGGCGTGTCCATGGCTATGCTTAAGGGTGACAGAGTCAACGGGGTTAGTTGAGTTTGTCAACAAGTTTATGCACCAAAAGTGTAAGGTAGATGGCTCACAGGGTCACACAAGGCACAGGGCATGTGGCATCAACTCACTCAGTTGATGTCAACATCCTGAGTTGATATCAACTAATTCAGTCGACTTCAACTGGGGCTTTCAGCTAGCTTGGTTATCTAAATTGCAGCTCAACCTCACAGCTACAGGGCTGGGGTTAAGCACAGGGCAGATGGATGCTAAGGTTTCACAGTGAAAATCTGCACTATTTTACCCTAATTTCAAAGGCACGAGATCACATGAAAGCATACATTTCATATTTTCAAAAAAATTTCAAGTGTCACTGAGATATGCAACCAATTAGTTCAACAGACAATTAGAGATGGTTGCCTAGCAGGGTGGCTATTCTGTCATGCAAGGCCAATACAGGTGGTTATACTGTGATGCTCGTGCAAATTTCAAGCAATGCAGATTAGTAGCAAGTTTGGCTAACCTCAAATTCACAGCTCAAGCACAAATGTGACAGGCAGCGGTTGTAGCCACATGGCTATGTTGTTCGCTCCTTGGGCTTGCTCAAGAAGACGGGCGACACAAAGCAGCACCCGCTAACTCAACAGATCAACTTCAGTTCTCAATATTTCACAATTTTAAAGCAAGAGAGCATTACCTAGTAAGTTCAAAAGACTCGATACTAGAATTTCAAAACAAGGATTCTCGTAATATGAAGGTTAACCACTGTACTTTGGTTATCTGTTGAGGAGACCAAGTCACAGTGTTAAAAAAAAATTTATCCAATGATGCCAATGCTCAACTCACAGATGCACTGTTTTATGAAGGTGAAAGAGAGTTTACAAGTATAGCTGCAGCTTCAGATGAGAACTACAAGCTTGAGATGATACCAGTCCCACTAAGTTACTTTACAGGTAGTGATGCAAAGATGCTAATGATATGATTACACTAAGTTACACTATACAAGGCTAAAGGCAGCAATTCAAAGTAAATATGTACAGGGTGCAATGAAAATCAGTGAAGTGCAAGCCAATAATCTCTACATCGCACTACCAATTCCCCGGCAGCGGCGCCAAAAACTTGGTAGGTTGTGTAATGGGGTGTTTGATTTTTCGCCTACTTGTAATACTGCAAGTGCACAACGCCTGTTGGAGGCGTGGCAAGTACAGGTCGATCCACAGGGAAATGGAGTGTGCGTATAATTGATCTAAGGGCTTTCCTTACTGATTTCTAGAGAAGTGACAAAGTTGTAAGTTGGTTGTCGATGCGACTAGATGATTTTTAAGTGACACGAAATAGAAAACAAGAATGCAAATTAAAGAGCACTAGGGCAGCCGAATCCACCACCTAATCTTAGCTAAGTCAGTCCAATTTCAATAATGTTCTTGTCCCTTGTAATGGATACCGGACAAGATGCAAGTCTGCCGTTTATCCAGGGTCTCAATGGATGGCTTATTATCAACTAAGGCAACTAACTAACCCCTAGTATTAGCTGTCTTGTCACAGTAAAACTAATCACAGATCAATTTCATTACTTAGATGATTAAACCTATCCTAAGATGGATATTCTAATCGCAATTAGGGTGTCTTTCCAAAGCACTAACTGTCTTCTCAGGGCACAATTAGTCTAAGGATCAATAACAGTCAATGAAGCATGAATTGCAACACATTCAACATAGAAGTAATCTAAATACAATGGATACATGGCATACACTGTGAAAGTAAAATGCTGAAGTGTTCAGATTATATTTATCCTAAACATTATAGCACAACAAGAACAATATCAAAACATGAACCAAACTTAGCAGTAGATTATGGGTTTCATCTAAACCCTAGTTTCACAAATTAGGACATGATTAAAAACAGTTAAAACACAAATTACACTAAGCTTGTGCTCTGGCTAATCCAGGCATCCCCTTCTACTTCACACTACCTCTTCTATTTATACATGCAAAGACAAACCCTGATTCACTTCTACTTGGGAAATAAATGAATACCCTCTCACCCAAACTTGCTGAGTCAGTTGTCGGCTCTGAGAATTCGGCTCTGAGCTCCATCAATTGATGTTCCCTCTGCTGTGAAGAAAACCTTAACCCTAGTTCTTCCTATCTCAAACTTAGCCTCTAGGGAAGAAGCTATGGAAGAGATAGAGAGAAACTAGGTGTGTGAAGGTGGTGCGGCTGTTGGTGGCTGTGTCAGGGGAAGGAGATGGTGGTGGTGTTCGTCTGGTTGGGAGAAGAAGGGAGGAGGTACGGTGGTCTCTGCAACTGTCAGGAGAGGAGAAAGAGAAATGTGAAATGGGGTTTGGTCGATGGATAAGGGTATAGGCGGTTTTGCTGTGGAGCAGGAGCAGCGAAATTTGATGGGAAGGATGCAGCGAGCGTTAGATGTAGCTGGACGAGATCGCACGGCTCAGGAAAGAACGGACTCGGATTCGGGTTATGGGCCGGGTCTTGGCTAGCTCAAGCCCATGTCTTGTAAGTTGGGTTGCTTCTTGTTGGGTTGCAATCGATGCGCGCATGAGCTTTGGCTTTCGGGCTCCATAGATGCTTGTCTCCAATTTTTCTCGCTCTTTGGCTCCTCAATTTCTCCGAGCTTTATTTACTACCTAAAAACACAAAATTAATTAGTACAAATATTTATTCTTGAAAACAAAGAAAATACAGAATCTGGGATAATATCTGATTTCTGAGCACAAAAGATGAGTTAAATGCCAATAAATAGATGTAGAAATATGCAATATTTGGCACTCATCACTAAACATATCTACAAGAATGATAATAACGTAGCTGAGGTGTGGGCTATAAGAGATGGATTAATGTTGGCGAAAAACATTTGCGTAAGGAGAATTGAAGTAGAAACAGATTCTACTTATGCAGTTCAATTATGCAAGAAAGAGATGACGGCACCATGGGTCATGAGAGGACTGATCAAGGATATTGAAGATCTAATGCAAAGTTTCGACGATGTTGTCATAGATCAACGATATAGAGAAGCTAATGCAGTTGCTGACTACCTTGCAAAAGCGAGTGCAGCCAAGGAAATTGAGGGGATTTGGTTCTCACAACCTCCCCATGCAATTATTCGTCATCTTGGTGATGATTATAGAGGAAGAGCAGATGTGAGAAATGTTAGGCTAATTAGTTAGTTTTGTGTTTGTGTGTTGCTTATCAAAAAAAAAAAAAAGGAAGCAAAACAGATCGTGTGCATGCAAATTTGAAGGTGAGGAAGCATGTTAGGTTTGACAAAAAGTCAACATAAGAAAATACAAAATACAAAATTATTATATTAATATATTTTGATAAGATATTTATTTGTAGCCAATTTCGTTTCTTTTTTTATTCATTATTATATACAAATTTTATTTTGAAAATACACCATAAAATGTATATCCGCCTCTTAGAGAGTCGGTTTTGGCGGAAGCCCATTTTAAATAGACTATGACAAACATGCTTTATTTCCTTGGCTTTTCAACATTCCTTGAATTCTTCACTACTCCAAGTGCTCCAGCGATTCTGAACCTGTTCAACTCAGTATCATTGTTGTTGAAAATCCGTAGCCATAACAATCAGAAAACATATGAAAAAATATATGTTCTCAACCATTGTTATACAGTGTCATAGTATTATTACACATCATCAAAGTCCAATTCCATCACAACTTTGACAATAATATTATGGTGATATGTATCACTCCCCCTTAGTCAATACTTCATCACACAATGAAAACCACTCCCCCTTACATAATGATCCGTAAACCATATGTATGTAGTGTGAACAACCAAATAATGCTTCCCCTTTTTGTCAATACTGTTAGAGCACTGCTCGGTCGAACTCGCAAACGTTGTTATCTCAAGCTTGTTTGTCGAGTTTAGTTGCCAAAACTATAAGTCTTGATTTCTAGTCTACTTATAGCTAAGTCTCGGATTAGAATAGAATGTGTAGTTGAGCTTTAGATTTCACGGCGTTCATCGATTGAAGACGACGAACTATTAAGGGGAGCTTGTGGAACTTCATCAACAAAAGGTATGTGGAGACTTGAACTCATCTATCACTTAGAAAGTCTATTTCTATTCTATCTCCTATTGAGACAAAAGTCGTATAGCTATATAGAATTCATAATTATACACATTTGGTATTTCGAGTTGAGTTTAACTCGCTTATATATTTCTCGAAATATGTGTTGGAAAGCTTTCGTTTTAACCAAGTTCATCTTTTATTCCTGACGAAAGTCAAAAGATGATCTTGTGAAAATCGCCTGGTAACATCTTATATGATTTGTGTGAGACAGTCATTTGGTATAGACTCGGAATGTTTCGTATTGATCAATTGATCACTTGAAAATTGCTTTGAAGCTAATAGTTTGTGTGAGACAGCTATTGTCGTCTTCTAAGAATGTTTCAATGATTGAAATGGGAGTTTAGAACAATTAACCTTTGATTGGATATAGCATAGTATGCGTACTTGTATGCTAACTATTGCAAGTTCTTCCAAGTCCGGGAATCTAGTGTGCATACCCGTATGCGTACTGAATTCAAAAGTTGAAGTCCGGGAACTATAGTATGTGTACCCATTTGCATACTTACTTCAACTGAGTTTTGGCAGTGTAGGACAGTATGCGTACACTTGTGCATATTGGCGAACACATGCCAAGTCCGGGAACTCAGGTATGCGTACACGTTTGCATACTTGAGTGGGTTAAGTTATAAAATCGGAAATGTATGTTTACATACTCATGAACAAATACATTTATATAATAAGGAATGCAATCTTTGCAAATTGTGGCTATAATATTCATGAATTGATTGGAGTGAATCAAAACCGATTTTGCTTCAATTGTGTCTTGTATACTTCTATGAGAATATAAACAATTGAACAACTCTATAATGAGTTTCATTTGAGTCATTTGAACTAGTTGTGTTAAGATGAACAAGGTTGATATGAAAGTGTTCATATGGCTAACTTCGGTTAACTATTGTTGAGCCAACTAAGTGTAAATGTTTAGGTACGGTTATCCATATTTAAATGAAGGTGCATTTCATTTGTGTGTAACAAGCTAAGTCAATCTAACGGTTGAAAGATATTAGCTTGAATCTAATAAGATTTTCATCTAACGGTGAATATTGAGTGCTTTGTCCCAAAGTATCAAACCCTGATTTGGAGACTATATAAGGGAGAACTCTAGTAAATGGGAAACTTAATCCCCACACCTCCTGTGTGATACTAGTTGCGACTAGAGTCGATTCTCCTTTAACCTAGGTTTTTCCTAAAACCATTATAGGTTAACGACTTGAAGACTTCATTGGGATTGTGAAGCCAAACCCAACTATTTTCTCTGTAGTTGTGTTTTCTGATCTTACTTTGTTCTATCGTATTGAGTACTATCTTCTCTAAGATTTGTTCGACATTTAATCTCCGATGGGTAAGATAAAAAGTAGTCACAAACATCTTCATCTCATCGTTTGTGATTCCACAATATCTTGTTCCGCTACCATACGGTTAAGATTATTATGAGGTGATTGATATTACTTGGCATTTTTTCGGGAATATAAGTTTGGTGTATCAATTGGTTCCTGTTCACCTTGATTTATCAAAAGACTGAACAAAACTTGTAGGTATTTCTGTGGGAGATCGATTTATCTATTCAATAGACTTTTCTGTGTGAGACAGATTGGTTTATCAAGTCTTCATAGCAACTCTTAGTTGTGGGTGAGATCAGTTAAGGGAATCAAGTGCGCAGAATCCGGCGTGGTTCTAGATAAATATCACAAGTTGATATAAATTGATTAGGGCTTAAAAAACGCGACTGTACCTTGATCAGTGTGAGATTGGTTAGGGCTCAACTACATTCCAGTCCGAAGTTAACTTGCAGTAGGCTAGTGTCTGTAGCGGCTTAGTACAATGTGGTGTTCAAATCTGGACTAGGTCCCAGTGTTTTTCTGCATTTGCGGTTTCCTCATTAACAAAATTTCTTCTTTTCCGCATTATATTTGCTATATAATTGAAATATCACAGGTTGTGCGTAGTTCAATCAATTAGATAATCCAACCTTTGGTTGTTGATATAAATTGATTGACACTTGAACATTGGTATTTGGTACGTTCAAGTTGTTTCTCATAATAATCGTGCTCATGATTCTATCTGTTTGATTTGCTGATTACATTGAGAAACAGAGATATAACTCTTGGATATATTTCCATTGATTGAGTCTGACTGTCTAGTTGATTCTCTTGGAATTATATTGGAGTTAGTCCATACAGATTGCCTAAATGAATTATTCGGTGTGGTTGTTAGACCCCCGGTTTTTCAATTGGTATCAGAGTATGCAAACACGTTTAAGACCTCATAAGTCAGTGTTTGTAGCAATCTGACTTTATGGACATAAACGCTATCTTTATAAACGTACCATCAGTCTTCGATGGCTCGAATTACTTATGGTGGAAAATTGCTACGCATGCGTTTCTTCAAGCGCGTGATTTTCAATCATGGGTTCGTGTAGTTAATGGCTATGATCCTCCGGTTGTTACAGAATGCAATGTAACTGTTCCAAAGGATATTGGTGCATACGATCCTGCCGAGATTCTCGCTGCAAAGCAAAATTCTGACGGATTAAATGCTTTCATCCATGCCATTACCCCAGATCTTCAGCACCATGTGACTACGTGCACTAAGTCTAAAGAAGCCTGGGATATCTTAGAAACTGTATTCGAAGGGAATTCCTCTGAAAAAGAATCTAGGCTTCAAAACCTAAATTCTGACTGGGAAAACCTTCGTATGGTTGATGAAGATTCATTTGATGAGTTTAATCACAAAGTGTCTGAAATTGTTAATGCATATTTTGCATTAGGTAAGACTATTCCTAAAAAGAACATTGTGATAAAAATTCTCAGATCGTTTCCAGCCAAATACGACTCTAAGAAACATGCCATCGTTGAAGGAAATAACCTTAATACTTTATCCATAAACACTCTGATTGAGAAGTTGAAGATCTTTGATCATGAGCATACATCCAAATCTGGAAAGGATATGGCTTTTAAAGCACAAAAGAACACAAAATTACTTGACAAAAGTAAAAGTGTTCGCAACTCTATGGATGAGACTGATTCGTCAGATGAAGATCTTGATAAATCAGTCTCTCTGATCACAAGACAGTTTAGAGATCTTCTTTTGAAGAAAAGTAAACGGTTCGTCAGAGATAAGCCTAGATCATCAGTTAAACCTCATGACCGTGTACCTCCTAAAAACAGGGATACAGTCGATATTGATGATGAGGATATGCCTCAATGCTTCAAGTGTAAAGGTTTTGGTCATTTTGCGAATGAGTGTCCAAATCGTAGAAAATACACTGGGAACAAAGGTCTTGCAGCAACTCTTGATGAAATGTCTGATTACTATGATTCAAATGAAGATGAAAAATCAAGTGTTGCACTTCTTGCCGAAAATATTGATTTTGATAATTGTAGTAATACTCATATCAATCTTGATATTTTTCCTAAAGAAACTTCTTCAACCACTTTGGAGGATAAAATGGATTTTTCTATGTCTACTGAAAATCCTATTTCTAATTTTTCAGGTACTACAATGTGTCTAGCAGCTTGCTCGCTATGGTGTCTAAATCATCCTCCACTTTGACATGTTCTTATTGTACTATTAAGGGCCATGGACTCCCTAGCTGTTTCAAGTACAAGCATAAAAAAAGATATGTCAACAAACTTCAACGGAGAGCAAATTGATTAGCAAACAAGATAAAACTTGTTCAGGAGTCGCCTAAGGTATGTAAACTCAACTCTTCTCCGAAGAAGTTAATTTCTAAAGAAAAAGTTAGACCACTACAGAAAAAAAACATGGTCTGAATTTTTTGTGAAAGAGAATTTGAAGAACTCTTTTCGAAAAGGTCATGGTGGACAGATTATTGTTCACCCCAACACTGCTTAATTGTGTTGGTTGTGCTTCTTGTCTCAAGTGCCTGATCCCAAAGAGACAAGAGTTAAGCATTTTTAGGTCTTAGAAAAAGAAAAATTTGTTTGTTTTCTTTTGTGTGGTTTTTTTGTTTGAAATTCGGTTGATCATTTCATATCATAAATTGGTATTAAAAAGGTCTTTCCTTTTGTATTAAAGAAGCGCTAAAATCAACAATTCTGCCTTCTTTAGGGTTGTGAGTTGTGTGTACTTGAACCTTCTTGTTTATATAAAGGTTTTGTAACCCTACATTCCTTTTTCCTTCCTGAGAACTCTTTTTTATCTCAAGTTTGCTTGTAGAGCTTGTTTTGTGAATTTCTCTCACAAACCCATATCTGTATGGAGACTCCGAGCATCATGACTTCTGATAGAAAAGATGTTAATATGATTGTTAAGCCATCAATCATGAAGGAAAAAGACATATCTTCTCTACCCTCAACTTTGAAAAGAAAAAGGAGGAATGTGAGGAAACCAAGGATTGTCCCTTCAAATCTTCAGAAGTTTTCTAGTGTTCTTGAAGAGTTGAAGGAAACAAGAAAGGAGATGCAAAAAATAAAGGCTATTGTTTTAAGGTCTCTTGGGATATGTGTGTTTACGTCCGTGAACTATGATTGTCCCATATATGTCAAAAGTTAAGTCTATTATAGGTCTTTATGCAAACATTGATGAAAAATAGAATGAACTTTTGATGACAAAGATTAATTCTATGATATCATTATGCAAATTTTGATGAAAAATAGAATGAATCTTTGTATATTCCGCAGTATTGATCTTTCCCTGATCCGCTTTATGTGAAAGTACTGTATGGCTTCGTAAGTTCTCTATGTTGAGCATTTTTGATTAAATTAATCATGGGTTCTCTTGTGATTAATTTAATTGAGTTTTCTGGATACAAATTCATGTTTCATGTAATTTGTTAATGTCCAAAGAAATCCTTCTTTTCTCGTGAAAGTAAGGTCGCTCTTGTTGTTCCTTTTGGAAGGACATTTTATGGGGGAGAGTTCTTAATTGAACTTGTGCTTAATTGCCAAAACTTTGTGGGGAGTGCGGCTGTGGAATATTGTAGGAGTTATCTTGTATCTTTATAAACTCCTTGATAAATACACTAAGTTTCGACTATGTGAAATCATCGAAACAAAGTTGATATGTTCTCTTTTAGTCACGAAGTCTGTCTATGAGAATTTCATTATGATCCCGCTAGTTTTCGTACCTTTACCGATTTATATTGACAAAAAGGGGGAGAATTATTGTGTAGTTCACACTACAAATACATATGGTTATTGATCATTATGTAAGGGGGACTGGTTTTCATAGTGAGATGAAGTATTGACTAAGGGGGAGTGATACATATCACCATAGTATTATTGTCAAAGTTATGATACAATTGAACTTTGATGATGTGTAATAATACTATGTCACTGTATAACAATGATTAAAAACATTTGTTTTCGTATTGTTATAGCTACGGATATTCAACAACTATGATGCTGAGTTGAACACGTTCAGAATCACTGGAATACTTGGAAGTGATGAAGATTTCGAGTAATGTTGAAGAACCAAGGAAATCAAGCATTTGGATGAGAAGCTACAAAGTTTATTCATTTTGTAATCCATATGTATTGATAGTTTTGTCACTAAAATTGACAAAGGGGAGATTGTTAGAGCTTTCGCTCGGTCGAACTCGCAAGCGTTGCTATCTCAAGCTTGTTTGTCAAGTTTAGTTGCCAAAACTATACGTCTTGATTTCTAGTCTACTTATAGATAAGTCTCTGATTAGGATAGAACGTGTAGTTGAGCTTTAGAATTCACGACGTTCATCGATTGAAAACGAAGAACTACTAAGGGGAGCTTGTGGAACTTCATCAACAAAAGGTATGTGGAGACTTGAACTCATCTATCATATGGGAATCAAGTGCGCAGAATCCGGCGTGGTTTTAGAGGTGTAAGGAACGCGACCGTACCTTGATCAGTGTGAGATTGGTTAGGGCTCAACTACATTCCAGTCGGAAGTTAAATTGTAGTAGGCTAGTGTCTGTAGCGGCTTAATACAGTGTGGTGTTTGAATCTGGACTAGGTCCCGGGGTTTTTCTACATTTGCGGTTTCCTCGTTAACAAAATTTCTGGTGTTTGTGTTATTTCTTTTCCGCATTACATTTTCTATATAATTGAAATATCACAGGTTGTGCGTAGTTCAATAATTAGATAATCCAACCTTTGGTTATTGATATAAATTGATTGACACTTGAACATTGGTCTTTGGTACCGTTCAAGTTGTTTCTCATAATAATCAGGCTCACAGATTCTATCTGTTTGATTTGCTGATTACATTGAGAAACAAAGATATAACTCTTGGATATATTTCCATTGATTGAGTCTGACTGTGTAGTTGATTCTCTTAGAATTATATTGGAGTGAGTCCATACAGATTGCCTAAACGAATTATTGGGTGTGGTTGTTAGACCCCCGATTTTTCAAATACAAATTGGCAAAGGTACTAAAACTACGGGATCATAATGAAATTCTCAAAGAGATAATTCATGACATAAAAGAGAACATATCAACTTTGTTTCGATGATTTCACATAGTCGAAATTTAGTGTATTCATCAAGGAGTTTATAAAGATACAAGATATCTCCTACAATATTCCACAGCCGCACTCCCCACAAAGATTTAGAAATTAAGCACAAGTTCAATTAAGAACTCTCCCCCATAATATGTCATTCCCGAAAGAACAACAAGAGCGACCTTACTTTTATGAGAAAAGAAGGATTTCTTTGGACATTAACAAATTACATGAAACGTGAATTTGTATCCAGTAAACTCGAATAAATTAATCACAAGAATACCTTATAAATTAATTTTATCGGAAATGCTCAACATAAGAGAACTTACGGAGTCGTACAATACTTTCACATAGAAGTGGATCAGGGAAAGATCAATATTGCGGAATATTCAAAAGTTAATTCTATCTTTACCAATATTTGCATAAAGACACAACAAACTTAACTTTTTGAGCATATATGAGATAATCACAGTTCACGGACGTAAACAGAACATATCACATAACTTATTTTTGCAACATATAAAACCAATAAAGATTAATACTGCAAAATCATCTTCCAAATAACTTAGAATTTAAATAAATAAATCTAAAAACATTGCAAGATAAAAAATTATTGGCAATAGCTATGTGTACTCACAATATTTGTTATTCCAAACCCTAGTTATCCTTCTTAAAACATAAGAATAAATTCTCATAAGAAGTTTCCTAGACAAAATAAAATCAACTCCTAAAACCATACTGAAGGATTTTAGACATAATCAGCAACCAGAGATCGAACACAAGCAAGTTCATCAGTTGCTTTTTTCAGTTCAGTTTTCAGAAAAACAAGATTCTTTGTTGCAATTTCAAGTTGATCACGAACAACAGTAAAATCTCTGATAAGATTTCCAACCAATTGAGATGACATTTGGACTGGTTGATTGTCTTCACGATCTACTGCATGGTAGCATGTTATGAAGACAGGATTCTCATGAAACTCAATAACTTTGCCATCTTCAACTTTGTCTTACTTTTTGCATCCATCCATCGTGCAATTCATGATATCACAAGAAGATTTCTTGAGGTTACGGAATGAACATATATCAGAAGAAAAAGAGTCTTTGATACATATATATATATGTGTTTTCTCATAGGGAACCCTAGGGTCACATATTTATCTTTCCAAACACGCCAGTGTTGGAACCATACGCTCGGTCATGAACATGTGCACGGAACGTCCGTGGACATGAAAAAAAATCAGTACCAAGGAACCAATGAAGCTTAAACAAAAATGTTTTGAGTCGAATATCAAAACACATTTGTAATTTTTGACGGAATATCTTAGCTCAAAATAAATAAATTTAGAGCACAAGATTTTTGTCGATAAAAAGTAAATCAACTGTCTCAAAGGAAAGACAAATTGAAGCTTTTCAAAGTCAGCAACAAAGAGTTTTATCTCAGAAGTTGTTGATCATTTAAATTACAAGGTGTAACTATTACCTGGAGCAAGGCTCGACAGAAAAATGATCATCATAAGAATTAAACAAATACAACAAAGACCACTTTGTCAAGAAGGTGTCTTCTTGAGAATCTTGTGCATCCTCGCATGATCTCAATGAGGAGGCACAGCTAGAAGTAGTCAAGTTTTAATATAATAAGCTTTTTGTTCATCAAGGGTGTTGACATTCTCTAATTTTATTTCTTGAAGAACAGAGCTAGTCTCAAGAGAATCAATAAGAGGAGGACAAGAGATACCTGATGTTGCAGCCTTCTTTGCCTTCTTAATGCTGCGCTTGAGTCTATTGATACTGGTCTTGAGCTCCGAATCACGATTATTAATGTGAATATATTTGGGAATGGTTCAATCTTTTGATCCAAGATTATCAGTCATGGAAGAGGAGTTTGACAGATCTCTCTTTCGCAGGAACGTATTTCTTCTTATTGGATCAACAAGACCGTCGTCTGTCCTCGTAACATTATTCCTTTTACACAAAGGCTTTGTATTACCTTTACAAACAAACAAGAGTTGGCTCATCACAACACTTCCCTTGTTTACAAGTTGGACAATTAAAGCCAGTAGTATGAGAAACGAGTTTGATTACTTCCTTAGACATCCAGACAAGAATGTTATGAAGTTTTTCATTTCACAAACGAAAACGACATATCCTTTCAAGATGACCCTTGTTTCCGAAATAATAACTATTGGATGTAATGTTATTAATTGTTCTCATATGAATTGTTTTTGGAGGTTGACGAACCTTGTTCTTTAGAACTTCTGTTGCTGAAGGTAGTTTTTCATTGTTGCCATCAATGAGAATTTTCTGATGGAAATTGCTATTTGCACAGACAAAACTAATCTTACTATTGCTTGGAGCGTTTATTCCTTCATAGCCCAAACCTCGTATATCACGATGTTTTTTACATGCTCCCAGCATAGTGGATAATTTTGTTGAGCTAAAGTTAAACTTTTTCAAGTTTTATTCCAGCGATTTGACCTTATTGAGAGCAGCAGTTAGGTCAGCCTCCAATTTGTTTTTCTCGAGAGAGTAAAGCATTTTCTCTGTCACTGAAACAATTTGTTGAGAGTGACATCTTGCTTCAGATTTCACAAGTTTTTCTTTCAACACAAAGATATTTCGACGAAGATTTTCACATTCAGAATTTTTTGAGCGCATATCTTCTTCACGATCTTTAAGAAGTGATTGTAATAGATTATATCCACAATCATAACCTTTAATATTTTTCTCACTCTCTTGTTTTCTTGACAGAGAGGCCTCAGAAACTTGTTTTCTTTTTCTTTATGAGATGGTCAAAAAGCTTGATATATTGCAAGACTTCCTCATCAACATCTTTTTCAGCATCTGAATCACTTTCATCTGAAAGTTCATCCAACTGTTCATCTAGGCGTGTGTAGATGGGGCAAAACGAGTTGCTGGTTTTTAAGGAATTGAGTAGACGACCGTGCGGAAGAAACTCCTTGAACCGAGCGAACTGTTAACCTCACACAGATGCACTGCAAAAGGGAGTGCTTTGAATTCGAGAGATCAATCTGTAGGACTCCGGCCTAAACCAAGACAATGGCCGTTCTAGATTCAATTCGGTCACAAGAGAGGATGGGTCGATCTGTAGGAGGGAAGCTGAGAAATGTGTGAGATCAATTGTGATCGAAATTGTAGGTGTGTTGTGTATTCTGCGTGAAGAAATAAGATAAGCTATGATTGATTGAATTTGCTCTGTTGAGAGTAATTGTTTAGACGTCGAGTTCTTAATCTCTTGTTGTCTGTTTGACGAATGATTGTCCTTCAATCATGATTCAGAGACTTATTTATATTGTTAGAATTGTAAACACCTTTATTCCATGAAGTGTGACAGTTGCTGGAGTCAAAGAGTGGGGAAGTGGAAATCGTGTTAAAACCAGTTGCTCATCGTGCGGAGAGTTGGTTGATTTTCCATCCACTACTTAGCTAAGTCCTTCAACTGATTGCACAACTTGCTCACATTCTCTTCGTGTGTATGAACACACGTGCCGTAGACCGCCAGACCAAAACCCTAGTTAATATCCCCCCATGTGACACGATTGATATCTCGTGATTGTGGAGTCTGCAAGGCAGACGTGTATGTAGTTAGTCAGTTATTGACTTTATGGGACAATGAGTCCTTGTATTGCCGAGTCGAACGTGATTTGTAAATGTTCTAAGACTCATGAATCGAACGTGTCTGTTGAGACAGAGGTGTAATTCTCGAGTAAACGTTGACAGTTAAGGTGAGCAAATATTGCTCATTCGATGGATTTTTAAATATTGATAGTTGAACCAATATTTCTAGTCTGAGCAAATATTGCTCATCTGAGCAAATGTTGCTCGTTTGATGAATTATTTGGTAGCTGGACCAAATAAAATATTAATTTAAGATAATGGCAACTGGACCGAGTACAATGATTAAAGTGTTGAATACGGGATCAACATAAAATTATTAGTGTTCGAATCTGGAACCATGAACCTTGGATTCGAAACCTTAATTTTGATCAATTGCTGATCAATTGATGATTTATTGAAAATAAACCACGAAGTGAAGGAGGGACCGGCTACATGGGATGATGGGTCGACCATGTAGCGCCCAGAAGCTCGAGTGAGCAAATACCAAAGTCTCTTGAAGACCAATTGGTGAAAGGATGATTAAATCTTTGGTTTAATCATTTATTAAAATAGTGCTTTCAAATCGAGCGTTAGATAATAAAAATTTATTATGAAAAAATGAGGGACCAACCAAGGGGTAATGGAACCGGCCCTGGTTGGTCATGGGATCGACTGACGATCGTTTGGTGAAATTCCAAGTTGTTTGGAAGAGTTTTAAACCTAATATGAACAAATTAGGTCAAAATGGTGAAAATATGTGGGTCCGGCTTCCTGCAAGCCAAAAGTCCAACCTTGGTCGGTCAAGGTAATATGCCCATGTCACCATAGTGTCCGTGCCTCAGTCCTGAGAATTTTGATATTTTCTGATGCGCGTTTGAGCAACATATTGAGAAAATATGAAGAAATCAGGGTTTTGCTCAAACTGGGGAACTTCATAAGATGAAGGAAATAATAATAATAATAATAATAATAATAATAATAATAAGGAATCATAAAGTGTGGGACCGGCTATGTCTAAGGCATGGCCGGCCGGCCAATAAGCCCGGTCCCATGGCACTTTTCCTAATTTGATATTATTTTCATGATTTGAAGGAAATATCATGAAATTTAGGAGTTTGTTGAAACGAAGGAGTTTCCTTAAAGTGAAGGAGTTTCCATGAGATGGAGGAAACGAAGGAGTTTCCTTCCTGGTGACATAATTCCGGGTCCTTACAATGATGGGCATGCAGATTTTCTTATTTATGGTGTTGAAAGACCGTGCACTGCAACTGGTAGTGATACTCCAGTATCTTCCATAGATCAAGACCCTGCTGGCCTTACTGTGGAGATTCTCAACATGATTTTTCAGCAACACATCACTACCATTGTAAATATCCCTCCACCTTGCAGATTAAATTTCTCTCGAACCCTCAAAATAGCTCTTGACAAGATCCTCGCAAAGCCTGATAACTTAGATGCTTGGTTGCAATTCTTACTACTTCCTACATGTACCCTAAATATTTACATGCCAAAAAGTTCCATGGAAGAGCGCTCTGGCAACAGGAAGAAGTTACAGATTGCGGCAATCAATCAAGCCCTTGTACAATGGAGAGAACCCAATGGATGTATTGTCATGGCTCAAAACTTGCTCAAAGCTTCCAAGCCAACTAACCGCAGACAACCTAGTAAGAAAAAGAAGAATACCAATATCTCAGCCTGCCAGAGAAAGTTAAGCTAAGGCCATTATACGACAGTTAACCGCATTCTTTCTTCAAACGGCATCGCACCACCCACACCAGCTACTTTGCATGATCTCCAACAGAAGCACCCTCATGCCCCTTGTCCTTCCTTGCCGGTTGAAGACATTACTGCTCCCGATGTAAGGGTAGACACCAAAGCAGTTCTGGATGCCATCAAGAGCTTACCAAAAGGCACCTCTTGTGGCATAGATGGCCTTCAAGCCCAACACTTAATCGATGCTTTGAGTGGCTCCGCTGTAGCTGTGGATGAGGAGTTATTGCAGTCCCTTACAGGTGTGATAAATCTATTGCTCTCTAGTGGTTGTCCATCGATACTGGGTGAATACATCGCAAGTGCTCCGTTGACACCACTTCTCAAACCAGATGGTGGTATAAGGCCAATTGTTGTTGGCACTATCTTGCGATGATTATGTTCCAAACTGGATGCCACTGCAGTTTGTAAAGACCTGACCTCCTACTTAGGCAACCACCAGTTTGGGGTAGGAATACCTTGTGGTGCGGAAGGAATAATGCACACTGCCAATAAACTATTGGAGTTGAAAGGCCACTGCAACACTCAGACAATGATGCTCATTGACTTCCGTAATGCATTCAATCTGGTGGACATATCAACATTGATTCGTGGAGTTAGAGCGCATTGTCCGAGCATCTCTAGATGGATGGAATAATGCTATTCCAGACCGGCACGGCTTTATTACAACGACTCCATCCTCTCCTCGGCTCAAGGTGTGCAACAAGGAGACCCACTTGGTCCCTTACTTTTTGCTTTAACTCTACATCCTCTTGTTACATAGATTGCTGCCAACTGCACTTTAGAATTCCATGCATGGTACCTTGATGATGGTACCATTGCAGGTGATACAATGGAAGTGGAAAAGCTTTAACCATTATACAACAACAAGGTCCAAAGAGAGGCCTATATCTGAACATTGGAAAGACCGAGATTTTATGACCAACACTTGATCCAAGGAGCAGTCTAGAGCATGTATTTCCTGCAGGGATTGGCAAGCCGTGTGATGGAGTGAAACATTTAGGAGGGCCTGTTAGCCTAGACGCACAATTCTGCAGCGCTGTGATACAAGGCAGGGTTAACAAAACTATATGCCTAATGGAGAAAGTTCAACAACTCCAGGATTTGCAAAGCGAACTCCTACTATTGCGTAACTGCACTGGAGTATCAAAATTATACTTCTCCCTATGCACCACTAGCCCTATGTTCTTGCAGGACGCTACAGATCTCTATGACACTCACCTAATGCAATACTTACGGCGTCTCATAGTTGGTGATGGGGCTGGTTTTGGCCCAACCCAGCAGCGAATCGCCACTCTCCCAATTAAAGAAGGCGGCCTAGGTATCTACACAATGGCCGATACAAGTAAGTACTGTTATTTTGCTTCATGTGCTCAAACCAGGACTCTGTAAGATACTATCCTAGGCATCACCATACCGCCTGAATCGAGCCCATGATATGAACATGCCCTTCATACTTTCCAACAAGCTTGTAGATTATCATCCTTTTGTGTCAACGACACTGCCCCTCAACACATGAAGTCCATGGCAGTAATATACTTTGATGCAGTAAAGGAAATGATACCTACCAGTTTTGCACTAAATGACCGTGAATCTTTCATGTGGCAATGCAATAGGAAGGAGCATTCTATGGACTTTCTGAAATCCATTCCTATAAGTGGTTTGAACCAGGTTGTTGGTCCACGCCAATTTAGCTCCGTTCTCAAATACCATCTAGCTATTCCCTTCTTTGCTGAAGAAGGTAAATGCACTATCTGCGATAGGCCTATGGATATATATGCTGATCATGCCCTGCACTGTGCCAGTGAGGTTGGCCAGAAATTTAGACACGACATGGTTTGTGACCTGTTTGCGGACATATGCTACAAGGCCGGAGTAGCCGCACGGAAGGAGGTCTCATTGGGTTTCTTAACAGCTAGTGCAAATGGTAGAAAGCCAGCCGACATTCTAGTCTACAACTGGGAGGCTGGGAGAGACGTTTTCTTCGACGTTACCGGTGTTTCACCCCTTACAACTGCTAGAACTCGTAGATCCACTACAGGGCAGGCTATCACCGCAGCTGTGACACGAAAGCGCAACAAATATTTGGACCTTTGCGAGACACATGGTTATGGTTTCAACGTGCTAGACTTCTCCACCTTAGGTGAATTGGGAGAATATACAATCCTTTTTCTCAAAAGGCTACGCAACTTCCTTGCAAGCCAGGATGCCAACTCTAACATGGGAAGTTCTCTGTTTCATAGGCTAGGCATTGTCATTCAGAAAGGGGTAGGGGCCCAGCTTGTTGCTCGGTTACCCCCAACCAAAGACTCCTCTAATGATATGTAATGAACCTAATTTGTTTTTCAATAATAAGCCCTTGGGGTGCGCTTTTTATTATAATAATAATAATAAAATAAGGGGCTTGTGGGACCGGCTATGGCTAGGGAATGGTCATCCGGCTAGTGGCCCAGTCCCGTGAACCTTTCCTAATTTTATATTATTTTCATGATTTGAAGGAAATATCATGAAATTGAGGAATTTCATGAGGTGAAGGAAATATCATGAAACCAAGGAATTTCATGGGATGAAGGAAATAATAATAATAAACTAATAAGGAATGCAAGGTGTGGGACCGGCCACAACTAGGGCATGACCGACCGACTAGTGAGCTCGGTCCCGCGACACCTTTCCTAATTTTTATTATTTCCTTGATGCGAAGGAAACACCATGAAACTGAGGAGTTTCCTTGAAACGAAGGAACTTTGTTCAAATGAAGGAATTTTCATGAGATCAAGGAAAAATAGTAAAAGTATAATAAAATAAAAAATTAAGCGTGGACTGGCCACGGCGTGACTGGCCGGCCGGTGGGCCCAGTCCCCTAGCGCCTTAGCTAATATTTTATTATTATTTTTTTCCTTCCTATTTTGCATAGGTTCATCGTTCCTTCGTATTTTGGAATGCTCGTTCGTGCATTCAAGTGCTCGTTAGTGCATTATTGCTGAGTACACTTGCACCATTTTAGTCGAGGCTTACTCGATAGCGGCTTAGATGCCCCTACGTTGAATATTTGTCACTAACTCATGGAATTCTGCTGGGAAGAACCACGAATTGAAGTAATGGAATATTATGAAGAACGTAGAATATTTCCGAATATTCAGTTAATGAATTTAAGGATTAGAAATAATTAATTGATGGCTCTATACTAGCAGGCATGCCATCTAGGAGCATTAATTATTAGAGGATTGGGTGATATGAGCTAGTTGAAGCGTCATATTTATTATGTATAGTATAGTCAGGGAAAACACGTTGTTGCATCCTGAAGACGTTATCGCTCTATACTAGCAGGCAAGCTGTCTAGGAGTCATCCAATCATAATGATTCTATACATGTAGGATCAGAATATCGCGACATCAATACTTCGCGGGATCAATAAACAACAGCATTGCGAGGGAGTCGCAGAAGAGTAATATAAATGACGCAATGAATGACGACAGCCAAAACACGAGAAAGGTGTGAAGACCTAGCGAAGTTTAGGAGAGCTGCGAGAATTAATACTTGTACACTTGCGATATTTCGCAAGTCATTCCCGAAAATAAAGGACAGCTTAGCTGTCATCCATTGTATATTACCCTATATAAAGAGTCGAATAAGTCTGTTGTGGGGGAGATCTTTTTCCGAGTGTTGGACAAGTTATTAGGAGAGAGAAAGTTTGTAGTAATTTCTTTAGCCTCTTTTCCATTTTATCTTGTAAACATTCAAGGAAATAATCAATAAAATCATTGTTATTCATCTTAAAATGTTTTAGTTGTGTGGATTATTGTGAGGGGTGTAGTGTAGGATTTCCTGCAACTACATATTGGCGCTAGAAACAGGGAGAAAGTAAGGATTGACATCGTGATTTGAAAGAATTTGGAGTAGTAGGGAAAGAATTTCAGATAATTTTCAACAGTTTACCAAAATTAAGAAATGGTTAGAAGGAGAAATGCATCCGAGCAACCAACAACTGTTAGAAGAAGTAGTAGACTTGCCGGAGAAGGAAGGAATGAAATGGGAGAATCCTCAAGAAGGAACATAAGAAATAATGAAGAAAATCAAATTCAATCACCAATTCAACCAGTAGCGGATAAAACTGTGGATTATGATAGAGTAAGTGTGCATACTTGGAGATCAGACTCTGTGGACGAAGAGGGAGAAGAACAAAAATTAGTAAACAATGGACAAGAGGGGAGAGACCGAGAAGAGATTGGAGAGATAATTCATGGAAATGAAGAGATCGCAGCATTAGAGGCGTTGAGACAAACAATACATGAAGAAAGACGATTAGAGGCAGAGGAACGTGCAAATTTAACAAGACAGAATCATGAATTGAGGATGGAAAACATGAGATTGCAAAATAGAAGGTCGAGAAGCACTACAAGGTCAAGCTCAAGATCAGTTAGAGAGGAAAGAAGGAGAATTTTACCTACAGAAAATGTTGATAAAGAAAACCAAGGAGAAATGCAAAATCCAGGAATAGAACATTGCGAGAGAAGAGAAATGATGGAAGATCGTTATATTCCACGTCCCGAGAATCTTCAAAATGGGCAGAATGATGGAAATCAAGGAAATAGGCAACGTCAAAGGCAAAATAATCCAATTGATGAAGAAAATCAATAAGAAGGAAGAATATTGCATGGGAGAGAAGCACAGAGGAAGCAAAAATAGATTGAGGATGAAATTGAAAGACATTATGTTGAACAAGCACGTCTAGCTCGCGAGAGAGAAAGATTGAGAGCAGAAATGGAAGAACAGGAGTTGGAGGAGGCAACTCGCCAGAATAATCATGATAATCGAGAAAGAAGGCGAGAACAAAATCGCAATAATGATAATATTGATGAAGAATATGAAAGAGCACAAAGGAGAGCTGATAGGCAGCAAAGAAGAGAGATTGATAGATATAATGGTGTGCGAATTCGTGAAAGAAGTGAGGGAGAAGATCGCAGAGAAAGACGAGAAGAAAATGATGAAAGTCAAAGTAGACATGAACGCAGGAGGAGAGAAGCGGAACTAAAAAGACCAATAGATTCAAATTCTGATGTAAATGAACAAATTTTGAGAGAATTGGCAGAAATGAGAGGAATGATGAACAGTAAAAGGGGAGGAGGAAAGAGACAGTTGGATGAAGCCATAGAAGAAGCTGCGAAAACTCCGTTCACACAAGAGATACAATTAGAAGGAATACCACCGAAGTGCAACTTACCGACATTAACCAGCATTTTTGATGGGACAACTTGTGCGATACAACATATCAAATCTTATATGAGATGTATGCTACAATAGGAGAATCACGATGCTATATTGTGCAAATATTTTGCATCAAGTCTGACAGGAGAAGCTTTGAAATTGTTTGAAGGGCTACCAAAGAATACAATAACATCTTTCAATCACTTGCAAGCTATATTTTTAGGAGCATATATAAAATAATAATTCCTCGCGACCAGGTATCGAAGATGTATTTGGGTTGAAACAAAGGGTTGGTGAAAGTTTGAAACATCTAATTGTGAGGTGGAAGACAATGTGTAGCGAAATGGCTGGCCGTGTGGAGGAGAGATATCTCATCCTATCATTCATTAATGCTATGTTCGCGACAAATCTGTTATATATTCAAATTTTTAGAGTCAAGAATACAATCACAATGAATGAGTTGCGAGAGCTTCAGGAGGAGTATATTGCTCTAGAGGAAAAGCAAAATGAGATGGAATCATACCCTGTCGCGAATACAAGCTCAGGAGCTGCGAATGCAAGTTTGTTACCCAAATTGATAAACACTGTGGCGAGTACCTCGCAAGGTCAACAAGGAATGAGGATACCAGATGATGGTCAACAAAAGTTGGTAGCCATGGGAAGTCGCGATCAGGAAGAATTTGAAAGAGAAAGAAATTTCTACAACCGTGGCGGAAATAATAAAATTCAAAGGCTTGATCGGCCGCAAGAAACCTATGGAGGTCGAGACATAATCCGCAAGAGACTTATGGAGGCCGAGAGCGCGGAATTATCATAGAGGGCATCGGGGTCATAGAGTCGTATGGGAAGAAATCAAGATGCCACCACTAAATGCTAGTGTAGAGAAGATATGGGAAGCTATAATCCTGATGGAAAACATACCCGCACCATGGAACATGGGGAATGAACCACCACCAGGTGTGAAGTCATGAATTCTGTTCCTACCACCATTTTCATGGACACCAAATGAATGATTGCAGGAATATCAAAAGAATCATCCTTAGAATGATAGATCAAGGGAAACTAAATCAATTCTTAAAATGCGAAGAGAAGACTCAACCATTACCAACACCTCCAGAAACTCAAAGAGTGAATACAATAAAAGGGAAAGAAACATTTGTAGTGGAAGTTGGAGCCAAAGCCAAAAACTTGTTCTCGCAACTCAATTGTACATTAAATACAGGACAATTGAAGATTTCCATGATAGCGTTCTCAATAGGGTTTTCGCAAGAGATATTGACAATAGAGAAATAATGAACATCGCGAAGATATCGCCACTAAAAGAATGGCAAACGCAGATTATTTTTTTCACTGCAGAAGAGGTACCAGAGGGTGGAGAGATGCATGACAGTCCATTAGTGGTAAGATTGGAAATCAACCCAAAACCTGTTGATGATGAAGATGATGGGGCAGAAAATTCATGGGCTATAAATAAAATCTTAATTGATACTGGAAGCTCGGTAAACATCCTTTTTTACCACACTTACAAGACTATGGGTGGGAAAGACGAAGACTTGATACCTTCAGCCTATAAGATTTATGGTTTTAATGGTACTGCCAATAAACCCAAAGGAGAAACTCGCATGAGAATACCGCTGAAAGGATTATCAACTGAAATCTTGTTTTGTATAGTCGATGTGGAATCCCCTTATAATGCATTAATTGGGCGGCCCTGGTTACATGAGATCTTGGGTGTAGCATCAACTTACCACCAGTGCATCAAATTTCCTCATCCCAGTGGTGTTGGAGTTATAAAAGGAGATTGGGCTGAGGGACAAAAATGCTATGAAGTTGAAGTGGAGTATTGCGAGGAAAGGGTTGCTCAAAAGAAGAACTGGAAGAGAAATATCAAAGAAGACCGAAGAAGAGAAAGACTGATGGTGGACACAATAGAAGTGAGAAATGAAGATATCTTGCGAAATCAATGCTTGAAGACAATTGGAAATTGCGATGGTCTCGCAAAAGGAAAGAAATATCTGGAAATTTGAATGAAGAAACAGAGAACAGCAGGAGTAAGAAGTGAAAGAAGTAAGTAATTGATTTTAGAGTTGTGTAAAAAAAAAAAAAAAAAAATGATGATGACAAAAACATGTCAAAAATACAAAGAATGTGATGATCGAAGAAGGAGTACGCGAGAATCTCGCGATTCATGAATGTAACGAAAGTTTAGTTAAATAATTACAGCGAGATCACGGCAAATGAAGCAAGATTATATGAAAATTTCACAAAGAAGACGAGAAGAAATAATCAAAAATCAATGAATGATTACAAGAATTGACAGAAATGAATGAGTGAGTGAATGGGACGAACCTTTATGGCGTACACCCTAGTTCGCGAATGATATTTCGTAAGAGGCAAATGTAAGACCTAAAGTGTGTCATATAAGGGGGTATCTCTTGACATGGCTCAGGGAAAAGGTTTCACCGCTCCTGGAACCTGAGTCATGAATATTTGGGGCCCATGAAAGCCTATCCGGGGGAGATGCCTTGGATTTCCAACTATATATATAAGGTTATACCCTGGTTGGACGACCGAGGGTCTCTTCCAAGGAGTCAGTGTATGACCAAGGCGCCGAGGTACACGGTTGAGCCAGGAGTGCAGGGCATTTGAAGTGTCTCGGCCATTCTTGGCAAGTCTTGGCACATCTGCACTCGGCCCGAAGAAAACTCCACTTAGGGTGCAGTCTCGTAACCATAAACCCTATAGGTATAAGGGATAAGAGGCTGCGAAAACAACTGGTTGTTGTTAAGACCGGATGGGAGGAGCTAGTCTTGTATGGCCGATGTACGCCTCCTTAAAGGGGCAACCAGGGAGATGATAAGGGCGGCACCCTCCAATAGGGAGCTGATAAGTGTCAAAAGACGCAAATGTCATGAGGCTCTGTTTTCGCAAGAAAATTTAGGCTTGTCATATTTGTGCGATGATCCTGAAGAGCCAATAATACTAACGCGAGGGTGAGACGAGATCAATGGGTTTTTACATGCAAGTGTAAAGACGTCCTGCGATTTCGTCGCAAGACGGCAATGTCACGGGACTTCAAGTTCGCGAGAATTTTTAGGCCTGTCATATTGTCGCAGCAAAAACATCCTGCAGAGGCAATAATACTAAAGAAATGGTAAGACAAGATCAATGGGTCGTTACATGAAAGTGTAACGACGTCCTGCGATTTTGTCGCAAGACGGCAATGTCATGGGGCTTTATATTCGTAAGAATATTTAGGCCTGTCATATTGACGCAAAATGAGGGGTGGCAAAATAAGACCTTTAACTAGGAAGGCAAAATAAGACCACACAAAAACAATGATAAGGCAAGATCAATGGGTCATTACATGAAAATGTAAAGACGTCCTGCGATCTTGTCGCAATGATGAATTTCAACATAAATGAAGATAAGATAACACAAGAAATTGAGTAAGAAAATAAGCTTGCGAATACGGCTATATTTCTTCATTTATTTGTGGAGAATTAGCAACAGCAGTTGCGAAACTAAGAAGTATTATTATTTAAAGATTATCGACTTAATTTCTCATGTGAAAATAAATAGCAGAGGCAAGTATGGGAATGATTAGAGTAAAAACTTGTTATTTATTTTCATATGATAGATTTCTGATAAGAGATTACAAAAATGGAAGGCTAGAAGAATAAATGTACAAGCATTACAAGAAGAGAAAAAGGAAAATGGAACAATCTTTCAACTTATTCTTCTTATTCATCAGATTCTTTATCAGATTCCTCTTCTTCGCTTGCATCACTATCAGAGACATCTGAGGAAGGCATATTTTCAGGAATTTCATCGAGAAGACAAGGATATGAAGAAAGAGGAATGTTATGGTCATTGCAAACTGTCTCAATAGTTTGATTGCTAAAACGGACAGCATCATTATTAAAATTCGCTACAGTAGTTTGTAGTTGCTTCTTCAGCTTAGAATATTTGTCATTGCGAAGAGAGAAGTCTTTTGCAAGTTGTGCTTTCTCAGATTCAAGTTCCTTGATTCTAGTTTGAAACCTCTTCTCAGATTCTGCGAACAAATGACAATGAGTTAGCAACTTAATAGCAGTTTCATAAAAAAGAGGCGATAAAGTAATGAAGAACAGTAAACAACCTTCTCTCGTTTAAATCATATCTTTAACCAAGGCAGTATGCTCAGCATGAAGACTGACACTAACACCTAAGTTATTTCTGGCACTATCTAGAACTTTCGCAGCCCAAGCGATCCTTGTCATCTATAAGGCTATTATTTTTCTTCCTTAGAATATTATTATTCTCGTGGGAGCTAAGATATAAACGTTTAAATCGGTTGGCTAAACCTAAACTAGATCTATGCTCAATTTCTAAGAGATGAAATTTGGTTCGAAGTTCATTTAATGAGAGAGAATTAATCTTGTTTGAAGAACTACTTAAAGATTCATTGAGATGAGTGAGAAGAGCATCATCATCCATAGGTTCAGGGAATGAATGGAGAAGGATGGCTTCGTCAGAAAGATTATAAATGTCTGCGAAAATGATAAGTCAGGCAAAGAAAAATAAACGACAAAGTAGAAACGAAGAAAAGAGAAGGGTATTATACCATAAAGTTGCTGATTAGCACTTTGAAGAGTAGATATTTTGTTCTTCTGGGTAGAAGACCCAACTTCCAACTGTTGAATTTTTTCGCGAAGAGCAGCAGTCTCACTTTCATCCTTCTTGCGAGATGTCGCAACTTCAGCTTCTAGTTCTTTGTTCTTCTCCTTAAGTTGAAGATTTTTCTTTTCAAGATTGTTGCGCCTCTTCTCAAGATCCGAGGCAACGACAAAGGAAGCTCTCCCAGACTATAAAGGAAAATAAAGATAAGGTTTATAATCTAAATCACAAAGAAATAAAGAAATATGAACATACCAAGGCACTAAGTGCATTTAAGAAACTGGGAGTCATTGTCCGGGAAACTCCACGAAAAGAATCATTATCCACTAGCAGGGGGGCATCGCAGATATTTGCGAGAGCTTCGCAAGTAGCAGAAAAAACGATCATCTCCCATTCCTTGCATAGAATCAGAGAAAACACTAAACAATTGCGCCATAGCAGATTCGACTGAATGATTCTCTTTCGCATAAGAAGTATCAACCTCATTATCATCTTCATCAGAATTCTCGCTGGTTTGGGAATTAGAGTGAGAAGAGGGATGGATTTTCCGTTTTTTAGAAGATGGAGCAGAAGATTTATCCTTGCGAAGAGTGATTTTATTCTTGCCTTTAGCCTTCGCAGCTTCAGGAATGTCAGTTTCTTCAACACCAACCTTCGCACACGAATGAAGATAAGAAACAGAGGCAACAATATTGTTAAAAATAATAAGGAAGAATATTTCTTACTTCATCCGTGATTGAACGAAGTATCGCCAGAGTACTCGCTTTTGGATTTCTTTTGTAGCTCTTTCTCAATTTGGTGATCTGAAAAATTCGCAAGGTTAGATATAAGAAGGAGTGAAGATTGTAAAATAAATAAAATTTAGGAAGTATACCTCTTTTGCCTTTTCGGGCCAATTAAATACCCAAGGGTGATAATTTGCGAGATTCGCAGGAAGTATATTGGAACCTGAAATGTAAGGTCCGCTCAAAAATAGTGGAAAGACAGACCACCTCTCATCTTTAGAGTAGCGAGGAACATTGTTCTTGCCGAATGCCGGTCAATATCTAGCATGAGTATCTTATCGTCGGAAACGTTCTCTTTTCTTTTCAATCGGGCACCCCAAATGAGATTTATCATTCTTCATGTTTATTACTTCATAATTTTCAAAAAGTTTTCTACAGTGTACTTTTCAGCGACTATCTCTAAGCTTGCGAAGTTAGGATCTTTAACGTTATCAGGATATAGAGATCCCTTACCAGCGCCACGATTGGCGAATTCAAGCATTAGATGGATGCAATCACCACTTAATTGATAAATAGCTCGCGAAAATTTCTCATGAGCAAGGATTTCATAGAACAAGGGCAGTTCGGGATTGTACAGAGGAATGGGAAGACCTGCGAGGATTTGACCTAGTGAGATTATGATTTTCTGATCATCACAATGATGATCAGTAAACAACTTTGCAGAAAGAATAGATGAAGATTCTTGATTGGGAATAGTAGATAAGGTGAAACCCTTATCTTGTAATTTCTTTTGAGTTTCATCAAAAAGGGTTTCATATTTACGACCAGGAGGAGCCATTCTTAGAATATGGGAATGATTAGAGAATTGAAGATCAAGAGAAAGAAGAAAAGGAAGATTTACAGTAGCAGAAACGCAAATTGCGGAGGAAGAGAGTTGAAGAAAAGTTGCAGAGGGAAGGTAAAAGAGAAGAAGAGGAGGGTGAGAAAACTATATATAGAGAGAAGAATTCTCGAGAAAACAAATGCATTTAATGCGAGATGGGACGTGAATGGTCAAGAAAAAATGGTTGAAAGAGACGTGTCAAGAAAAGAGTGGAAGGAGAAACATGTGTAATAAATTCCGTGTAAAAGTACGGGATTGTAACAGATAAAGATGAACAGTTGCGGCATTTCAAAATATTGGTTCTCATGACATTCTCTTCTTCGCAGAGAAGACATGAGAAGAGGCAAGATGTAGGATCAGAATATCGCGACATCAATACTTCGCGGGATCAATAAACAACAGCATTGCGAGGGAGTCGCAGAAGAGTAATATAAATGACGCAATGAATGACGACAGCCAAAACACGAGAAAGGTGTGAAGACCTAGCGAAGTTTAGGAGAGATGCGAGAATTAATACTTGTACACTTGCGATATTTCGCAAGTCATTCCCGAAAATAAAAGACAACTTAGCTGTCATCCATTGTATATTACCCTATATAAAGAGTCGAATAAGTCTGTTGTGGGGGAGATCTTTTTCCGAGTGTTGGACAAGTTATTAGGAGAGAGAAAGTTTGTAGTAATTTCTTTAGCCTCTTTTCCATTTTATCTTGTAAACAATCAAGGAAATAATCAATAAAATCATTGTTATTCATCTTAAAATATTTTAGTTGTGTGGATTATTGTGAGGGGTGTAGTGTGGGATTTCCTGCAACTACAATACACATGTCTTTTATATAGCCAGGGAAAACATTGTTACATCCTGAAGACGTTATTGCTCTATACTAGCAGATAAGCTGTCTAGGAGCCGTCGAATCGTTCGATTATATATAAAAGTAATTACCGAAATTGCTCAGTATTCATGAGATATGACGTTGCCTCAGTTGAGAGACTGCATATTCATGTATGCTCTGAGAGACAATATACTCAGTCAGAGACTCTTGTGGCATGAGATTTCATGCTTCAATGAGAGACATGAGCCTCAATACTCATCTGATTGCTGGATCAGGAGCATGTACAATTATGGTTTTACGATTTTAGCCTTTGTCGAAAATCCACCATCTACATTAAGTCCCCTGCTTAGTGAGGGACAGTCATGTTCCTCATCAAGACTCGGATGGTCATTTTTTTTTAGTTACAGACGAAATAAGTAATTGAACTTAGTCGTAAGATAGGATGTTAACGGATTTTCGATTGCATGAGCGAACCATGGCTTGAAAGAAGATCCCAGTGGTATGATAGAGCATCGTCTAATGAGCGTAAATTGGTGTAGCACCGCTGATTTGGTGATGAAACCTTGGTCGATTTAGGATTCACGGGTCCGGGCCCAAGAAAGGAAATCCGTTTTAGCGCAGACGTCCGTTCGTTCGTTAGTTTAAGAAACAAACAAAATAGACCTGAGTCTAATGATAAAAATTTTGTCTATGAGCTTTCACGAAAAACAAAATTTTTTTTTTTAAATATGTGAGATTTCACAAAGTGGAATAAACTCTCATTTCAAAGGTGGATGCTCGTACGAGAGAATATTTTTTTTGAACAGACGTGCGTCTGTTAGTAATAAAATTTTGTTTATGAGCTTTCATGAAATTGTTTATCTTCGAGCTTTAAATCTTTGAAAATATACTCGCTTCAAAGACAGGATGCTCGCGAGGGAGCAAAAATATATATATATATATATATATATATTTCAAATTTACGTGAGTTTCACGTTAAATATATATATTTTTGTAAAACCAATGTTTTTATTTTGAACAACTGTTGAAAGTAGACAATTATACATGGTGAAATAATGTCGGTATTTGAGTTTTCACAATTGTAGAATGGACGTCTGTCCAATTTTTGAAAAAACAGTGAATGTTCACAAAGTAAAATTTATGTAGGTTGTTCACGATTTTATGAAAATCAAGTCATGATTTTGAATAATGAATTTTGCTCGTCTTTGCAGGTTTTGAAGGAACGAGCAAGTTTTCGAAATTCTGACGTTATAATCACTATAGCTAGTGAAATTGTAAATAGGTAAGAGTTGGATTGTTACCATTTTTGTAGACGCTGATGTGAGCATCTTTATTCCATGATTCATTGTTTCGTTGAATCCTGCGCTTTGTATGAACGATGCGCCGAAGTAGAAATGTTATGCATCTGTCACAGCCAGTTTGCGCGAATGACTGACTCCCATGATGACACTTTTAGAGATGATGTTTCCAGAGATGACATCTCCGCGACGTAACTTCGAGAAATGGTACTTCTGGGACCTCTGAGTGATGGTGAGAGATCCGGAACTGTACTCCTGGTTATTTCATTAACTTTATCACAGGATGATCGTGTAATGAGATCCCGAATCAATGTAGACTTCACGGAAATGGAAGAAAGTCTTCAAGACGGAGAACCCACAAGCAAGGACTACGGGATGTTAGTAAATGACGTGCAGTCCCTAGCCGTTTCTTTGGTGAGTTGTCGATGTTTCCTCCGTCATGACTTTTCTGACCCGTGCAATTAGGATCACGAGACTAAGGTTTGTTATTTCCTTTCAGACTTTTTGTCCATCGATCCCTGGCGGTCTTCTATTCTTTGTTGGTGAACAAACAGTCTCTGAATCGAGTGTCGAAGAAGAAATCGATGTGAGTACCTCTTCGTATAATCGTTCATAGAACTCTTTGAATGAAATATCACTAATTGTTGTTGATGTATCCAGAAGGAGATTTCTATGGAACCAGGGAGTACTGATAATGCTTGTTTATCTTCGGAGGATGGTGAAGAAGAAAACCCTGGATTTCGAAACCGAATGAAAGCAATGATGTTTCCAACGATGGTGTCGGCAATTCCGGTCCTTTGAGCGCTTTAGGGACCACTCCAGTAAGTACCCATCGTTTATTTTCTTCATAGAAGTATGAAATTGCTGATTTGTGAATGAATGAACGAGGACCCATATGAATGAATGAAACTTTTGCCGAAATACGTCACCAGAAAATTCAGAGCTCTCCCTTTTACCAAAAACGCCATAAAATCTTCGTCCGATGTCGGATATTCGCGATCTACCCATGTATCCTCAAGACCAGAAAATTTCCAAGATTTATGTAAAAATATTTTTGGGTTTTGAGCACGTTTGGAGGCTGAAATCAACAAAACAGTAAACTTTCAGGAGATTTTCAGAAATTTCTCAGCTGGCATGTAGTTGAATGTTTTGGACACACCTTTTTGCTCGTTAATCCAAATGTTATGAAATTTTGATATGTTGTAGAGGACATCCATACAAAGAGAATGGTGTATGAACCAACCTTAGATTATTTACCAATTGCTCCCAGTTTGTCGTCTTATACAGGGTAGTGAAAAACTCTTCAGATGAGCCCACCGTAAAACGTGTTTTTATGACTTTCACGTTGTTTGATCATGTCTTGAATGCATAATGGAGAACCTTAATGATGTTAGATCACTTACATTCTGAATTTGATGATTGATTTGGATTTCCTTGATTGGATTGCTCTAATCCCATGTAATCTTCATAATAGGTGTCAATTGCCGAAGTTGGGAATAATAGAGCCATGATGATGATTTGAGCAATATGATGATGTAATGACCATGGTTGTATGTCACGTAGCATTCTTTTTAATGATGAAGGATTAACATAGCAGAGTTTGGTGTCTTGGACTGTGAAATTGATCGCCATGACCAGTGGACCGTCAGTCCCCAGTATTTTGTTAAATCTCTCCCTCTCGTTTTCCCTTCTTCTGGCGAGACCTAGATAGAGGACCCAGGTAGAAAAATTGATGTAAAGACCTTGGTGGTCGAAGTTGGAGGTACCCTAATGAAGGACTTAGAGGAAAGACCTGGTGGACATCGATCGACTGTGGAGGTTATGAATCCCGCCTAAGAATTACTGCTTGCATGTTGTATGCTCTGGAAGCTGTAGGAATCTCATACGATGTCGGAATTCGATGCTTGACCCCAACTTTTGAAGCTAAGAGACTGAGTTATCATATGAGAAAAGAATCACTCAATTTGGAGTTGTGTGGGTCACCCAACGAAGCGTGCACATTTGTAATTTGTAATCTCGTACAAAACTTTCAGATTTCATAGACCTGACGGTAAAGGCCATATCTTTCAGCTAGTATGTCCGATTGATGCGCCCTTTTGGTATGTTTTAGCAGATATATTGATGAACATCTTTTGTTGAGGAAGCATTGTCTCATTCCTCACCCATTGGTATGTTTTTGTAAACCCATGGCCTGAAGTGTGTTGTATCTCTTTTGTAGAGGTGATGAGAACATCTTGTAGAAGACTTTGAATTGTTCCCGCCAGTCGTGCAAGCTTTGCGAAGACTTTCATGTGAACATATCATCACCTTTACATGAATCATTAGTTATTGGAGAAGTCTGCTTCATGTGTAACACTTTAGAAAACGGTTAGTTGATGAAGCCCTGTCATGAGGATGTTGCTCCCGAGACCGTTGTTGATGCTGAGACCATGGACGGAGTTACTCCGGATATTTTTGTTGATGCCGATACTATGGTCGGAGTTGCTTCAGAGACCGAAAAGTCTAGCATCATGACTATTGACATAGTCTTTGCTCCTCCATCCAGTGAGTCTTTACATTCACGAACTAGCTGGTGGGTTGAGCATCCATAAGATGAAGGTGTACTGGAAGTTCAACCCGAATTCTCCTGAATAACATGACCTTAGGGAATCAATGTTGTTGAGCAAAATAACAGTAACTCTTCATTCTGGACGTGATTGGTGAAGAGAGGAAGTTTTTCAGTCGTGCAGAGGCTTGTGATATAGAGAGGTCCCGTTGACGAAGTTTCATGGGATCATATCAGGTTGCAATAACTTGTTATGTGGATAACATTCGATTTCTCCAATAAGATCAAGTCCCCAGTGCATGTTGGCGGAGTTCGTGACATACTTTGATCGTGCCGGTGGTGAATTAGTGTGCCATCGTCGAGATATTTGTGCTGAAACCAGAGCGTCATTATCATCGAAGGTGTACTCTTTGATTGGGAGTACAATTGGAAGACTTCTTAGATGCTTGAGCGTTGAAGCGTCATATCCTTTAGGCTTCGAATGTCTTAGGCTTGATCGTCTCGGCCCCAAGTATCCTCTGTTGATTCAACATTCCTTTCGTTGTGGTAGTGGGATTCAACACTTGTGCAGACATCAGAGCTCTCTGATTTTGTGGCACACATGGACACTCCTGCAAGGCTATGGAGAAACGCGCAAAGTGTTCTTTGCCATGCTTGGACATCATCTTAGTAATGAATGTCTCAGTGTGATGCTTGATTCGGAGAAGTGTTAGATTCGACCACTTGGTAAAATTTTAATGTGGTGAAGCTACCCATTCTTAACTTCTTGCAATAACAGAGTTGCTAACAGAATTGAGTCCCCATGCTAGGATAGCATGTGAAAAAATAAATGACGTAGACATGGAATGAATGAGACTTTCCTGAGTGCTGAACCTCTTGATGAATGTGTATGCATCTTTTGCAGGTTTTTGCTTCAACCTCGTCAAATTTCTAAATTCCTCCAAGTGCTCTGATGATGGAATGTCCGCCAAATCTTCTGGATCAGAACTTTCTTCGTTGGAGAGATGGGCAATCAAAGACGCTTTGTCAGTATCCATCTTTTCAGCGTGGATCCACGCTCGTTCGAAGATCGTGTTATATCTTGGATCTTCCTGATTGTGTGAAACTTGGTTTCTGTCCAGGTTGAACCTATTTTCACTTTGAGAGTGATTTATCCATAAGCATCTCTGAGTGTTCCTTTGTGGTCTCTGATTGAGATGAGAGCATGAGTAGCTTCTTGTCGAGTGATGCCTCATGGTTTTCAGTGTAATGTTGTTGATGACGGCGTCCGTATCGATCAACATTCTTCCAAATTCGTTTTTTCTGAGTTGACTATGGTAAGCGGTCCCCAGTCGTGCATCTCCTTGTCTGTGGATGAAGGTTGAAGGAGTATTTCCGGGATGGACAGACGTCTGGGATTCTCCATTTCTTCTTCAGTTAGCTCTCTCCTGATGAACGACAATTGCACCATCTTGAACCCATACTTCCGGTAACTCGATCATTCCTTCATGAGAAGAGAGAAGTTTGAGTCTGTCTGATCATTTCCCGTTCGTTGATACCGGGTCGAGGTTTGTGCATTTCAGGATTGGTTATCTTTTCTTTGCGCCTTCAGAGGAGCCTGGGATGTTGGAGAAGCGCTCTGGTGTTGTGTCTCGGATTTCATTTCATTCCTTTCAGCAACAATGTTTGTTGAAGGCCGGAGATTCTACCGATTATTGATAAGGCGTCGGCTGCTTCGAGGTTCCTCGACCTTACAGACTTTGCTCTTTCCAGTAAAGCAGGTGCAGTAGTCGTTGGTCGTTTGGCTGCTTCATGAAGCTCTGAGAAACTATGGAACTGGAGATTTTCCAGCAAGGCTTTGTAGACCGGGATCATTTCGTTGATACACAAGTCCACCAGTTGTTGTTCAGTGGTATTCGGGTCATGACAATCCAAAGCTTAGACTCTGAACCTCTTCACATAATCGTTCGGATGTTCATTGCTCTTCTGAGACATTCTTCCTAAGTCGGAGAGATTAATCTTCTCTGAAACGAAGAAGTATTTCCGGTAGAAAGCATTACCATTTCTCCCCATCCAGTGATGCTCCCAGGTGCAATGTTGTTGTACCATGTGTATGCTCGACCTGTCAGAGATTTCGAGAATTCCTTCAGACGGATGACATGGTTGTGTTCATGTTCACCTAGTGCTTCCAGGAATCGAGAGACATGTTCTCGAGTGTTCCATGTTCCATTGTACAGTGTGAACGTTGGAGAGGTGTAACTCTTCGGGAGAGGAATTCTTTGCGTAGCAGCAGGATATGGGGGTTGATGACGGTGGACAGATGATGTCTTGTCTTTTCCTCGATCCTCCATGAAGCGTTCCAGGTCGTCACGAGTGATGAAGCATGCAGGTTCCTTTGTCGGTGGGTTATTTGAAGCCTTTTTGACTTCATCATCATCTACTACGTCGATTGGAGTGACTTCAGGATCAGCATCCGAAGATGTTTCTTTGGCTCTTCCTTTCTCTTTGAGTTTTCTTTGACATTTTGTCGGTGAGAGTTTTGAGATAATTGCATAGATCTTTCTGTATTGCAGACATGTCAATCTGATTTTTACGAGAATCTCTTGCACCTTCATAAGGTTAGCTATGGTAGGCGTATTTTTTCTGATTTCCTTGGGAGACCGGTCGAAGAGAGGATGATTTCCAGTGTTGGTTTGAGGAGGAGTAGTATCACCACCATTATCGGAAGCAGGAATGGTTTCTGGAATACTATCATTGTTATTGTTGCTAGTGCTAGCGTCGTCTGCATTTGTAACTAACCCAGACCTAAGGCCAGCCATCTTGCGAAAATGTGAGATTGCAACCGAGAGATTAATCTCCTTCTGTGGTCGCCAATCTGTGGATGGGGAAAAACGAGTTGCTGGTTTTTAAGGAATTGAGGAGACGACCGTGCGGAGGAAACTCCTTGAGCCGAGCGAACTGTCTAACCTCACACAGATGCACTTCAAAAGGGAGTGCTTTGAATTCGAGAGATCAATCTGTATGACTTCGGCCTAAACCAAGACAATGGCCATTCCAGAGTCAATTCGGTCACAAGAGAGGATGGGTCGATCTGTAGGAGGGAGACTGAGAAATGTGTGAGATAAATGGTGATCGAAATTGTAGGTGTGTTGTGTATTCTGCGTGAAGAAATAAGATAAGCTCCGATTGATTGAATTTGCTCTGTTGAGAGTAATTGTTTAGACGTCGAGTTCTTAATCTCTTGTTGTCTGTTTGACGAATGATTGTCCTTCAATCATGATTCAGAGACTTATTTATATTGCTAGAATTGTAAACACCTTTATTCCATGAAGTGTGATAGTTGCTGGAGTCAGAGAGTGGGGAGTGGAAATCGTGTTAAAACCAGTTGCTCATCGTGCGGAGACTTGGTTGACTTTCCATACACTACTTTGCTAACTCCTCCAATTGATTGCACGACTTGCTCACATTCTCTTCGTGTGTATGAACACACGTGTCGTAGACCGCCAGAAAAAAACCCTAGTTAATATCCCCCCATGTGACACGATTGATATCTCGTGATTGTGGAGTCTGCAAGGCAGACGTGTATGTAGTTAGTCGGTTATTGACTTTATGGGACGATGATTCCTTGTATTGCTGAGTCGAACGTGATTTGTAAATGTTTTAAGACTCATGAATCGAACGTGTCTGTTGAGACAGAGGTGTAATTCTCGAGTAAACGTTGACAGTTAAGGTGAGCAAATATTGATCATTCGATGGATTGTTGAATATTGATAGTTGAACCAATATTTCTAGTCTGAGCAAATATTGCTCATCTGAGCAAATGTTGCTCGTTTGATGAATTTTTTGGTAGCGGTACCAAATAAAATATTAATTTAAGATTCTGGCAACTAGACCGAGTACAATAATTAAAGTGTGATTACGGGATCAACATAAAATTATTAGTGTTTGAATCTGGAACCATGAACCTTGGATTCGAAACCTTAATTTTGATCAATTGCTGATCAATTGATGATTTATTGAAAATAAACCACGAAGTAAAGGAGGGACCGGCTACATGGGATGATGGGTCGACCACGTAGCGCCCAGATGCTCGAGTGAGCAAATACCAAAGTCTCTTGAAGACCAATTGGTGAAAGGATGATTAAATGCTGGTTTAATCATTTATTAAAATAGTGCTCGTCTGAGCGTTAGATAATAAAACTTTATTATGAAAAATGAGGGACCGACCAAGGGTTCATGGAACCGGCCCTGGTGATAGGTGTCTAAAACACCTAATTTTATATATAGTATTTATGCTTTCTTTGCTATTATCCTTGTGAATTATGTCTCTTATATTTGATTCTAAGTTTATTAGGTGTTTTGGAGTCATTGGAGCAAAAGAAGGAGAAATCACTCATTTAGAGCGAAAAGCCGAAGCCAATGGCAAAAGAACGAGGTCTCACCGTCGTCGTATGAGAAAGTTATGAACAAAATCGATGATTAAGCTTGTCAGTCCCCTGGAACTGACAGAATTATGCAGGAAACCATTATGTCAGTCTTTGAAGACTGACAGTAGAATGCAGGTGGCCTTTATCCATAAGTTGGGTGCCTATAGCCATGCCAGTACACTACATAACCCCAGGTCGAACTTCTCTCCTTCATTACAGTTCACCTAAATTTCAGAGTGAGGGATGGCTGCACCCTTAAGTGGTCGGAGTTTACAGAGAATCAACCAAATGATGCAGAGATTTGAAGACAAGGGAATAGAGAAGTTGGGGTTCGTTCGAGAATCAAAAGTACAGCAGCAGCAGGAGAAGATGGTGATTTGGGTCTTGTTGATGTTGTTTCGACAAATTCAGAGAGTTTTAGAGACAAATGAGAGGTGATTCTGAGATGGAAGATTATGAGTTGTGAATGAGATGGGTTTGAGTCTGTAACCGCTGTAATAAGAGTTGATGTTAATTTTCATGGGAAACTGCAGATGATTAAATTCAGGGAGATGGTGATGAGCAGTCCGAAGAAATGAGTTCTGGTGATTGTTTTCCGTAGTCGATGGAGGAGATTGACATAGTATTTGAGTTGCGCTGGGGTTAATTGAAGATGGGTTAAACTCAATTGAGTTTGGTTTGATTTTGGTGAGAATGAATTGGGAATTTAGGGTTCTTGAGTGCAATTAAGGTTTGAGTATGCTTTGATGATGGTCTTGGTGACTGATTTATGGGTTTGTTTGTGATGATGGAAGAATGGTGGTTAGAGCTGAAGAATTTGATGCTGTTGTAATGGTTTGAAGACGGTGAATACATTCGAAATTTGATGGGCATAGTGTTGGCAGTGGCTCGGATTTGGTCAAGACCAGGCTGCGAACATCAGCAAGGAAGAAGATTGAAGATTAATGTTGTTTCCATGGGTACCATAGCTATGCTTGAAGGTCTATGAAGAGATGAAGTCATTCTGGATTAGAATTGCTTTTGTAGTTGCTGCCAATGGAGCTGGTGATGAATGAGTGTGTTTGAGGTCGCAGGAATACAATGATTTTGGTGCTCAAATTATGCAATGGCTAGGCAGAAGTATTTGTCCAGGTCTGTGTGTGCTGATGACAGTAACTTGTGCTGGTGGAATGGATTGTTTGGGAAAGTGGTGACTGAAACTGATAGGGAAGTGCAAAAAATGAGCTTGTGTCAGTCAGCTAAGAATGAGAAGGGAAATGATTCAAGTTTTCAGTTGTGAAGGGATAGATTGGGTATGAGCAGGATGGTGTTGCTGCCATGGTTCGTACGCATGAAGTGAAGCATAGGCCTGGTAAAAGAATGAACGGGATTGAAGAATATAGATGTATGTTAGGAATTTGCAGGTGCATATATCCAGTTGTGGGTCAATTTCATGGAGACAATAGGCAGTGATTTGATTATGGCTTGAACTCGAATCTGGTGGAGTTGGAATTATGAACTATAAGTACAAGGAGGACAGGGTTCTGTGTCAATCAGCTACAGATGAAGCCAAGAGATCAGATGAGAGGTTAATGTTGAGGTGTGTTGCTACAAGCACAGGCCTGGTGCAAGACATCAAGGGTTGAGCTCATGGTGTTGCTGCTTTCTTTGAGCTGAGTTACAGAAAATGAGTGGTAGTTCGTGCTCGGTGAAGTGCAGGGATGGAGGAAGTTGTGTGTTGGTATTACGAAGGCTGCGATGCAATGCAAAGAGCAGTAGCTGGTGGAGATGTGAAGTGTGCTGCAACTGGTGCAACTAAAGATGTCGGAGCAATGCATGTGGATATAGAAACTCAAATCTGAAGACAATGCAACTAAGAATGGAAGCCTTGCTGCATTAGATATATGTGTGACTGAATGGGTATTAATGCTAGATGAATGTTAGGTTTGCAGGGGAGAAGAAATTGGCCAGAGTTGGCCTGGAAATTGCATGGAAAGAAAGGAAACTCTGCCAGATTCTCTACTGAGGCGAGTTCACTCAGTGATCCAGGTACCTGACTCACCGATCCAGTGGTTTACTCAGACGACTTGGGCTCTTATATGTGGGCTGTTTCAAGGAGTAATTTTTGGCAGAAGGGTGCGACCTAAATTTGGACTTAGAAATTGACAAGGCAGAGACTATAAAAGGGTTTTGGATTCTCTATTCTAGGGGGATTATCTGATATATCTCATCTTCTACTTTTGTTTTAGGGTTTAGAAACATGATAGGCTTTCTCTTCCTTCTTGTTATGAACTCCATAAACATGAGCTAGCTAGAATATTATTAATGGTTATGGATTAATTTGATTTCACAAAGCATGCTTCTTTTTTTAATAGATTAGTTTTGTCTCATAATTATCGATCATGATTCACTATATATATCGCCATGTATGATTTGAATATTTGTTTAGTTGAGTGGCCAATTGATTGAACTCGTATTCATATCTATAGCTAGTTTAGGGTGTTTCATACGTAAAAGTGATGCATCTTGAATACAAGTAGCACAAATATGGTTATTGCTTGTAGTGATATATCCTAATAATCATATGTGAACCATGACCTTTGTTAAATTGAATTAGTGCGCTTTCCACGTTCGATTGCTTTGATCGGCCTGATTTCATAGAACTTAATGCATCTAGGGAATTAAACTTGATTAGTGCTTTTACACGTTAGGTTGTTCTCTTAGATAGAACTCATACTCGCATCTTTTAATGTGTTTGTTGATGACAAGAGGGAATTAGCGGGGTATTCTTGCGATCAAGGTATCCTAGGGCCTTTGATAATGAGAGATTAAATATTAATTCTAGTTATTATGACAAGAGCATGTTAGTGAGTGAAAACGAAATCCTTGACCAATACTTTCACATATTTGAATTGCTTTGTTTATTTCTTTGTTTTGCTTTTATTTTCTTTTAGTTTATAAAAATCAGAAAAATTCCCCCTTGTTGTTTGCATAAGAAACCGAAACATATTGGCACCCTAGTCCTCTCTGTGGGAACGATCCTTTCTTGCCCTTGCTATATTATATATTTTGAGTAGTAAGAAAGTGTAATTTATTTTTGACGCCTACGACAGCGATCAAATTTTGATACATACCAAGAGCTTATGGTGATTTTCATACATACCAACAACAACCTTGTAGTGGGTATGTAAGTCAAGCACCTAGGTGGGACAATTCTACTTCCAATTTTCTTTATCCTAGATGTATGAGTGTTATAATTGGACTAGACCAACTTGACAGTGATAAAGGGAACGTCACACAAACCAATTTCTGCAACACTTTTTCTTACCCGACTCCGGATCGTAGTTATGATCATTCACCCATTTAAAGGGAAGAGTCATGGGGAAGAGAACCTATTGTATCCAATGATGGTAAGCGTGTGAACGTTAGAAAACTTGCACAGAAATTATACAAGTTGGAAGATAATGGAGCCTCGGAAGAGCTTGTCGATGATATTAGCAGGACCATTCATATGGAGCTTAAACGACGTCGTGATTATGGTTGGGAAACCAACGACGATTCTGATTTCGGTGAGTCTGAAAATGAAGATGATTGTGTTGAAAAGGACCAACCTTTAGAGATATTTGATGACACTAGTGTAGTGGATTCAACTCTTGATCTTTATAATGATCAAGCACCTATTCAAAAGGTACATGAGTATGATGAAACTAGTGTTTTACAGAATTTCGTTGCAACAAGGTTTGAATCTAATGAAGACGAAGAGGAATATGTTGACAGTTGTGTAGATTACTCAAGCATTGATCTTTATAATGATCAAGAGCCTATTCAAAGGGTGGAGCTTAAGGATGATGCATTTGTGAGTCTTCTAAAAAAGTTTCTTATAGCGAAATTTGGAGCCGCAAAAGAGTATGTGCCTTACAACAAAGAGGAGTGTGTTGAGAATGAAATCGATATGACCAATATTGTGGAAGACCCAATTGAGCTTGAAAATGATTGTAATGATGATGTTGATGTCGAGACTTCAGTTGAGGCAAAGACGAATGAAGAATGCTTGTAAGGTTTGATAGAGGACCACGATATACAAGAGGTAAGTAATACACTTGAATTTTCTAAGGATGAAGAGAATACCATAACACAAGAGTTGCAAGGTTTGTCTTTGCCTATTAATCCTTCTCTTTTACCTCATATTGGCTTGAATATATGTGCTTCGAGAATATTGTTAAATGACTTTATTTCTCAATATCCGCCATTAGAAACATTTGATTCTCATACTATACAAGTTTGCAAAGAAGAAACCATAGAAGTTCCCGAATTTTATGTTCTTTATACACTTCCAAGTGTGGACAAGAATAAGTGTGGGGGGAACTTCTATTGGGCTATAGCTTCACTTTTGCTTTATTGTACTAATGTTTGTGTGAAGTTACTATTTGCAAAACAGGTTACATGGAAGGATCCCCAACTTTTCAGATTATTGGTGTATGGGGAATTCGTCTTGCAAGTCGGGCTGACGACTTTAAACCAAGCGCTAAATGGGAGGCAACCCATAAGATGAGTATTTCTTGTCTTGTTTTTATCTTTTTCTTGTATTGCATTTGTTTTTTATGATTTCTTGTCACATTATGAATGTTTTTACTAAGGACATCTTCAGCAATTATAAACAGAATAGGAGAGAGAGGGTCACCTTGCTTGAGGCCTTTGCCAATGCCAAAGAAACCAATTGGGCCACCATTTAGCATAATAGAAATTTTTGAAGATTTTAGAAGCACCAAGATCCAGTTACAAAATTTGGCAGAAAAGCCTAGCTTCTTCATAGCTCTATAAAGGAATTCCCAACTTATAGTATCATAAGCTTGGGAAATATCCAATTTAAGACTCAAATTACCCCCTCTTCTAGTTGTAGACATTTCATTTACCAATTCAGAGGCAAGAAAGACTTGTTCATGAATATTCCTATCTTTGATGAAAGCATATTGTTATGGAGATATAATTTTTTGCATAAAATTGCTAAGTCTCAAAGTAATAATCTTGGTGATTATTTTAAAACAAAAATTACTCAGTGTAGATGGGGAAAAACGATTTGCTGGTTTTTACGGAATTAAAGAGTCGACCGTGTGGAGAATCCTTGAACCGAGCGAAATGTTGAACCTCACACAGATGCACTGCAAGAAGGGAGTGCTTTAAGTTCGAGAGATCAATCTGTAAGACTCCGGCCTAAACCAAGAACAATGGCCGTTCCAGAGTCAATTCGGTCACAAGAGAGGATGGGTTGATCTCGTAGGAGGGAAGCCGAGAAATGCGTGAGATCAATGGTGATCCGAGATTGTAGGTGTGTTGTGAATTCAGCGTAAGAATGCTCTGAATGATTGAATTTTGCTCAATTGAGAGTGAATGCTCAGACGATGAGTTCGTGTAGACGAAAGATTGTCTGTATGAACTTGCCGGGAATTTTTTTAGATGAATGTTCGAATCTTGTCCTTTCAATCAGGATTCAGAGACATTTTATAACGCCGGAGTTGAAAACACCATGATCCCATGAAGTGTGACAGTTTGTTGGAATCAGAGAGTGGGGAAGTGGGAAATCGTGTTAAAACCAGGTTGCTCATCGTGCGAGACTTGGTTAATTTTCCACCCACTACTTTGCTGACTCTTCCAACTGATTGCACGACTTGCTCGCATTCTCATCGTGGGTGAACACACGTGCCGTAGACCGCCAAACCAAAACCCTAGTTAATATCCCCCCATGTGACACGGTTGATATCTCGTGATTATGGAGTCAATTGCTGACTTTGTGGGATGATGAGTCCATGTATTTTTGAATTGAACATGTTTTGCAAATGTTCTGAAACTCATGAATCAAATATGTCTGCTGAGACGAGGTATTATTATGTTGATTACCTAAGACGAGCGTTGCTGAATTGTCGAATAATATTGATAGTTCAACCAATATTATTGAATCCGAGCAAATATTACTGGTTCGAGCGAATATTGCTAGTTTGAGCGAATATTGCTAGTTTGAGCAAATATTGCCGGTTTAAGCAAATATTGCTCGTTTGATGAATTGTTGGTAGCAGGACCAAAATAAATATTAATTTAAGATACTGACTGCTGGGTCGAGTAAAATAAATAAAAACGTTTATCATGGAATCAACATAAAATTATCAGAGTATTTGAATATGCTCAGAATCATGTTTCTGCAGAGCTCAGGATTCAAAACCCTAATTTTATCGAAATGATGATTTATTGCAAATCAATCTGCGAAGTGAAGCAGGGACCGGCTACATGGGATGACGAGTTCACCATGTACACCCAGATGCTCGAATGAGCAAAATACCAAAGTCTCTTAGAGGACCAGTTGGTGAAAGAACGATTAAATGCTGGTTTAATCATTTATTGAAATAATGCTCGTGTGAGCGACAAATAATAAAACCTAGTCATGAAGAGATGAGGAACCAACCAAGGGGTCACGAGACCGGCTCTTGGTGGCCGTGGGATCAATGGATGGTCGTTCAAGCAAACCCTTTGTTGTTTGGAAGAAGTTTGAACCTAATATTAGCAATTGAGCAAATTAGGTTAAAATCATTAAAACATGAGGGACCGGCTGTTTGCAGGCCTTAGAGCCACCCTTGGTCGGTCAAGGGGATGTGCTCGTGTTACCATAGTGTCCGTGTCTCGGTCCTGAGAGTTTCAGTATTTTCCGATGCGCATTTGAGCAACATTCTGAGAAAATATGCATAATCCAGGGTTTTTGCTGAAACTAGGAAAAATACATGAGATGATGAAAAATAATAAATGAATAGGGAATTGCAAGGTGTGGGACCGGCCACGGCTAGGGAATAGCCGGCTGGTTAACAAGCACGGTCCCACACTTTCCCAGTTTTATGTGATTTTATGTATTTTCTCTGATTTGAGGGAAATTCCATGAAACTGGAGAGTTTGCTGAAATTAGGGAATTTCCATGAGATGAGAGAGATATAATAATAATAAAATAGGGAATGATGGAGTGTGGGACCGGCAATGGCCAAGGCATGGCCGGCCGGCCAATGGGCACGGTCCCAGAGCACTCTTCCCAATTTTATGTAATTTTCATGATTTTAGGAAATTTTCATAAAATCGGAGAGATTTGTTAAAACCAAGGTATTTTGTTGAAATCAGGGAGTTTTCATGGAATCAGGAAACTTAAAACAACAAACAATAATAAAATAATAGGCGTGTGGGACCGGCTAGGGCATGGCCAGCCGGCTAGAGCCCGGTCCCACGAGTTTTTCCTAATTCTATAATAATTTTCATGATTTTAGAGAAAATTCATAAAATTAGGGAATTTTCATGGTTTTAGGGAAAATTCATGAAATCAGGGAATTTTCATAATTTTAGAGAAATAATAAAATAATGGGGACGTGAGGTGTGGGACCGGCCACGGCTAGGGCATGGCCGGCCGGCTGGTGCTCGGTCCCACGAGTTTTCCTAATTTTATAATATTTTTCATGATTTTAGAGAAAATTCATAAAATTATGGTGGGTTTGGATGTAGAATTTTAAAGGGGGGATTTATGGATCCAGGGGATTTGGTGGAATTATGTTTCCCTCGGAACATTTGGTTGCCAAAATCCCTGGAATCGCGTTTCCCGTGGGAATTACTTTCCCAGCAAATCCTTCATATGGAGTCCCACCCCTCCCCCCTAAGATTTGCTGGGAAACTTTTCAAGGGATTTATGGACCCACTTTTTTAAACTATAATTCCTATATATATACAATTTTAAGGTTCTAAGATAATGTCAAACAGTATATGGACTTTAAAACAAGATAATTTTATGAATTCTAAGAATTTTGAACTGAATTACCAAACACACGAGCGATTCATATGAATCCCAGAATTTCTAATCCCAGTGGGATTATAAATCCTCGAAATTGTGAATTCTGCAAACAAACCCACCATTAGGGAATTTTCATGGTTTTAGGGAAAATTCATGAAATCAGGGAATTTTCATAATTTGAGAGAAATAATAAAATAATGGGGACGTGAGGTGTGGGACCGGCCACGACTAGGCATGGCAGTGGCACTGGGTGCTCGGTCCCGCGACACCTTTCCCTAATTTTATTATTTCTTTGATAAAATCATGAGATTAGAGAATTTCCTTGAAACGAAGGAGATTAGCTCGAACGAGAGAATTTTCACGAGATCAGGGAAAAATAATAAAATATGAGAAAATATAAAATTGGGCGCGGGACTGGTCACGGCATGACCGGCAAGCTGATGAGCCCAGTCCCCTGGCGCCTTTGCTAATATTTTATTAGTATTATTTTTCCTTCCGATTTTGCATAGGTTCATCGTTAATGTCTTAAGAAAAGTGAGTACCTCTTTCTGAGTTGCGGCCATATCCGTTTGAGTCTTAGCAAGAATTTCCTGCTTCTCCATCAAGTCTGCAATGGTAATGGGGGATGGTCCTCCTATCGTCCCTCCGGCTCCTCGTCCTGATGAAGGAGTGGAAGTTGTTGCTCTGGTAACTACCAGAAGTGTTACACTTGATGAGATGCCGGGATTTGCGGCTGCTCTGGCTCTGGTGATGGGAGGTGTTACACTTACTGGAACATCTCCTGCTACGATGGCACTGGTGGTAGAAGTGACGGCTCCATAAGATGTAATGACCACGGTAGCTCCATTGACAGGTACATCGACACAGGGAGTGTTATCCACACTAGCTCCATCAGATTGATTCTTTGATCCGGACCCGAGTTCTACCATCTTGAAATGGATTGATGATTGAATTGGTCCTAAGATCTACCCTTTTTGAAATTGATAAAATTGAATCGGATTTTGAAGAAATTGACTTTACAACCGAGAGATTAATCTCCCACCGTGGTCGCCAATTGTTTATGGGTGAAAACTATTCTGCACGGATTTGGTATTTTGGGGTGTGTGGATGAGGAATGAATCTAAACCCTAAACAAATGCACTTTGCGGTGAGTGCTTGTAGATTCGAGAGATCAATCATGCAAGTCCAGGCATAAACCAAGAAATGGTCGTTCCGAGACTTGTTTTGGTCACAAAGTGAAGGAGATGGGGTTGATCTTAGGGAGGGAAGCGAAGAAGGTGTTGAGAATGTGAAGGTGTTGGCTATGAATGACTTGTATCAGAAAGCTGAACTGGCTTGCAGGGTGTAAGCTATCAGTTCCGGTGTTTGAATACGATTGTATCAACACTTGCCTCTGTTTTCTGGACTTATTTTTTGTTGTTTCTCCTTGTTTGCAAAATAGGGAGGAGAACCTATTTATACAAGTCATTTGAGCCTTACTCTCGTGGGAAGTGGAGGAAGTGGAGTGATGGAGTAGTGGAGTTGTGTGTTGGTGTTACACGACCCGGTCTTGACCACTTCTCTGTCATCTCTAACCGTCCATGACTTCCGACACGTTCTTGTGATGGCGCGTTACGCTGCACGCCGTGTAAACCGCCAGCACCAATACCCCAAGTATGTATCCCCCAGTTTGTGACATGATCGATGTCTCGAGTGTGTGGATCGTGGGACCCACAGAAATTGCATGTAATGCTAGATTAAATAACTAAGTTATTTAGGAAGTCGATACTTGTGAAGTATCATGTATATTCTATGCGTGAGTCGCATCATGGTGTGGTAGAGTGATGGGTGGTGATTACCATGACGCCTCACGACCAATTAACTCGACTGGGGTTGTATAACCAAGCCGGTGAAGTTAAACGGACGAGATGATCTTTGAGACACTCATCTGCGACCGTTGATGGAATTAGGGTTTTGAAGAGGTGCGCAGGCATCACTCTTCAGCTTGGTCGAATCCAAGCTTGGGAGAAGATTTTGGCCAGGCTGATCATACATGCGTGTAGACGGCATGACGGTGTAGGCGCCCATACCCCATTACTTTATGAAAGTATGATCTGGGTTACTCAATTCGTCCGGTGAAGTTGAGTGGTCGAGATCAATTTGTGACAGAAAACTAGTGCCGCAAGAGCCGCACATCACGCCATCTTCAGGCACGCGTTCCAAGATAACCAATTCTTGGTCGGTCTTGGCCGATCGGTCTGGAGTGTAGGTGGTAGGCTGGTGTTCACGCCTATACCTGACTGTCCCATGAAAACGTGATCTAAGCCACTCAAATCGTCCGGTAAATTTGAGTGGTCGAGATCAGTTTGCAGTTTGGGAAGTGTGACCACACTAGTTTGGATGCGCGTTTTGGGATAGCCAGGCATGATATGCCTTGGCCGATCAGGTGAGGGGAGAGATGGGCCCACGGTGGTCATGCTGGCATGACCGGACATGCTTAATCTAATCTGGGACCCTCCATTCGTGCCGGAGAAGATGGACGCTCGTGATGCTCGAAACCCTAATTTTGGCTTTCACGGCCGTGTAACCATACTCTGTTTGGGCGTATTTAATTGGGATGACCAACCATGGTTGGTCCCGACCGATTGGTCGGAGTATGTAGGCGGCCCACGGTGATTGTGTTGACATGCTCTGGGCCCTTTGAATCTACATCTACACCCTCCATCTATACCTGCGAAGATGGATGGTTGAGGCATTTTGCGACACATGTAATATGCCGCAAAACCCTAATTTAGGTTTTCCGTCCATACCGCTCTGGTTTGGACATATGCCAATCTTTTGGGAGGCCGACCATGCGGGATCCGCGTTGGTTCGGCGATGAATATTCCATACCGCTGGGGGTTATGGAATTGATCCGGGCCATCCAATCATCTTTGGTGAGGTTGGATGAACGAGATCATATCGCATCGAGCTCTGACGGACGGTCCGGATGCTCAATCGGGCTAGTATAACACACCGAGAGTTCTCAATCGGGCTAGTATAACACACCGAGAGTTGCGGCACTGCACGGGTATTTCGTACATGCTTTCATTATAATGCTTGGAGGTTCGTGTTGCTCTATGGAGAGCAACACTCAGTCGTCATGCCGCATTGATAATGAGTACAGGAAATACAAAGCTGCTCACGTATTAATTAATAATGCTATAAATTAACAGGGTATATGGGATTGTTGCTACATGCTCCAACCTGGATGAATTTCGTGTATTTAATTCATGAGAATGGGATTGTTGCCACATGCTCCATTCTAGGTGAATTAGTAAAGTGAAGAAGTATTCAACACTTATTAATGGCTTTATCTTTTACAAGATGTTAGCGCATAATTTTACTCGGATTTTACAATTTTAACCTTAAATGAAAATCCACCATCAACATTAAGTCCCCTTCCTAGCACATAATGGTTACACTATTGTGGGGTAGGCATGAGATGGTAACATTTAAAGACAAAGCTTATGAGACAAAGTTAGATGTTACCGAGAGAGGAGGCGGGTCATCCTCGTCCTTGAGCATGTCACGTTCAAGAGGCGTCTAAATGGATTAACAAAAGGGTGTGCGAGTGTTCCCCAAGCATGATGTCGGTCTTGCAAGGATGAATAGGAGAAATGATGGAGAAGATCGCGCCACCAATCTTCCGATGGATGGAACAACGGTATTCGAATCTTTCTGTGGGGCTACTACACCTCGCGAGGATGCTTGATCGAACGTGGGCTTGATGTACTGTTTTGGTTAATCGTGGGTCGATTCGTCTGCTGATCAAACGTGGCACCGATTTTGCAATTCACATTCCTAGATGTAAGCATGCTTGATTCGAACATGGCGAGATGTGCATGCTTGATCAAACGCATGAGGGACCACCGTGTACATGTTTCAAACGTCGGCCATGTCCTGCGCATATCATACTTTGATCAGACGGTTGATGTAATTGCTCGTAAGATTGAGCTTGAGCTAAGGCGAGAAGAGGATTGGACCTTTGGTTCAACCATGATTCTGAACCCGCATCAGTGAATACAATCACCACTTAATTGATAAACAGCCTGGAGAATTTTTTCATGAGCCAAAATTTCATAAAATAAAGGCAACTCGAGTTGTACAAGGGAACAGGAAGTCCCGCTTGGTGGTCGACCGAGCGAGACTATAATCTTTTGATCATGCGAAAGCATAGATGAAGGTTCTTGATCGGGAATGGTCGATGAGAAAGAACCCTTCGAGCAATCACGGTGAACCTCTTGAAAGTATGCCTGACCGATGAAAGCCATTTATCGGTATGGGAATGGATGGAAGATTGGAGATTAAGATCAGCGCTAGAAAGGATGAAGAAAAAGATTTGCAGTGAGCGGAGCGCAAAGTGCTAAGGAGAGAGTCAAAGAAAAGTTGGAAACTAAAGGATAAAAAGGAAGGGAAAAGAAAACTATATATAGGGAAAAAGATCTCGAGAAAAACAAGGTCATTTAATGTTAAGAGACATGAATGGTCAAAAATAAGCGGTTGAAAGAAACGTGTCAAGAAAAGACATTAATAATCAAAATCCGTGTAAAAGTACAACCGAAATGAGATAAGATAACGTCCTGGGAAAACAATATTGTAAGAATCTCATGATACTCTTCCCTTCACAGGAGAAATATAAGGAGAGACAGAGATTTCTTTTAAGGAAACCATTCTTTTGCTCGTTCCTTCACCAATTGAAACCACGAATATGGAATTTTTCCTTCAAAATTTCAAGCAAATATTCAAGGAAAAAGAGGCCGAGATTAATGCCACAGCGTCAGGAGTCGCAGAGGAACTAAAATAAACGACGCAATGAATAACGACAGTAAACATAAAGAAGACGTGAGACTGGCGAGGATTAAAAGTGTCGCGAGAGTGAATGTTTGCAGCATCTCGCGACACTTCGCGAGACATTCCGAAAATAAAGGGGAGCTTAGCTGTCATCCACTATGTATTACCCTATATAAAGGGCTAAATGTAGTCCAGAAGAGGGAGTAGATCTTTTGGGAATTGTTAGGAAAGTCATTAGAGAGAGAAAGTTTAAGAGTGTTTTAACTTCTAAGTGTAATTCTATTTTCCGTGTAAACACTTCATGAATTCAATCAATTAATGTTCTTGATCTTACATCTTCCAATGGATTAATTGGTCGCAAATCGAGTAAGGGTGTAAAGGGAAATCGCTACTACAGAGGCGTCAGCGAGTGTTCCCCAAGCATGATGCTCTGTCTTGCCTCGTTTCGATGGATTGTTCCTTGTTTCGTTGATGGGGCTACTACACCCGCTGATACATGGTTAATCGTGGTCGTGTGGCCTGTCCGATCAAACGTGGCACCGATGTAAGCATGCTTCAGTTCGAACATGGGTAAGAATGTGCATGCTTCGATCAAACGCGGACCACCGTGTACATGTTTGTCGGCCATGTCCTGCCTACTCGGTTCAACATGTAAGTGTCATCTTGCTACTTGACCAAACACCGACCCATCTAGCTTGACTAAACACCAGACTTGATGCTTTGACCAAACACCGGCCTTGTTTGTTTGCTTTGCTCGAACGTGGGACCCGATGTGAGCAAGCTTGCTTTTTTAAAAAAATGAACCTTGTGTGCTCAAATGTAAATGTGGGTCCTGTAGAAAGCGTTGAAGCTTACTGAGAGCGTTGAAGTGTTGGAGCTGAAACGCCTTCTTCTCGGAGAGAGAGCTTTGATTGGGGACTAGGCCGTGTATCCGCTTCGATCAACTGGGATGGGATCAAGTGGGACCCGCCGCGTGCTCGATCAACGTCGACCCGTGTTTTGATCAAAACCAAGCACTCTGCGTGCACCTATTTTATTCGAATACCAGCCTTGTGACTTTGATCAATACCAGACTTGAAACTTGAGCAATACCGGACTTGAAACTTGAGCAATACCGGACTTGAAACTTGAGCAATACCGGACTTAAAACTTGAGCAATACCGGACTTGAAACTTGAGCAATACCGGACTTGTGACTTGATCAACACCAGACTTGTAACTTGATCAATACCGGACTTGAAACTTGAGCAATACCGAACTTGAAACTTGAGCAATACCAGACTTGAAACTTGAGCAATACCAGACTTGAAACTTGAGCAATACCGGACTTGAAACTTGAGCAATATCGGACTTGAAACTTGAGCAATACGGGACTTGTGACTTGATTAACACCGGACTTGTAACTTGATCAATACCGGACTTGAAACTTGAGCAATACCGTACTTGAAACTTGAGCAATACCGGACTTGTGACTTGATCAACACCGGACTTGTAACTTGATCAATACCGGTGTTTGGACCCAATATCAGCCTTCTGTACTCCAACGTGAATGTGTGTTCTGTCGTGTGTGACTACACATCTCACGCGTTTTTATACAAGTACTGACTCATGTTTTTTTATTGTAGAATGAAGAAAATAACTCCTGTTGAGATGTCTTCTGGGGATAATGCTGGTGCCAAGTCAGGAGGTGTTGACAGCTTCAAAGATATGCCGAACATTGATGATGAGTTGTTCACCGCGCCCTTTCAACTATATGAAAATATCCGTTCCACAAGATAACCCTTCTCCTATCGACTTCAAGGTTTTCCATGCTCCGCTGGACCCTCATGAAGGATGGATGAGACGTATGTTGAGCAATGAGTACATCAAAGATAACTTGACCAGAGCGCAGATTATTGATGCAGCTTGAGTGTTGAAACGGCTCGAAAGGATGTTAAAGTGGTTTATAGTGCGAACGTTGAGGTGGATCTTGGAGAGAGTGTTGAAGAAGGATTGAAGCGAACGTGGGTCCGGAAAGAGCGTTGAGGCGGCTCTTGAATAGACTATTGAAGCAGCTTACGCTAGAGGGAGCGTTGAAGTGTTTCCCTCTTGATTCGATTTACCCTTGCGAATTCCATGATTCTTGACTGACCATCTCTCTCATGTTGAAGAATCCTTGATCGACGGTGAAGGAACCTCATGCGAGCCTCAGTCCCCAAGCGTGGTTTACATGGTTTGTTCGTAGTGGTTGTTGTCGAGCCAGATATGGAATATCTTGGACATTGTTTCATCATTGTGGGAGTCGTGCATGTGGTACTAGAGTTGGAGTTGACGGACGCGCAGGATGTTGTATCTCGGTGGTTTTCCTCTTGCTGCTTCAGGGAACTGTTTACAGAAGGCTGAAGGTTGTATCGCATGTTGGTGAGATATATGCCCCTACAAACATTATGAGGCTCTTCATTACTGGAAGGCCTGTTTCTTTCTATTAGGGCATATGTTGTTGTCTGATAAAGTGACTCGCCCGGATCTTGCTCGATATGACGCGTGGACATCGTTATCTTCTTGAGGCTGCTCCCTTGAGGTATCGGCTCCAGTGGAAGATTGCCGTCATAGAGCGTTGATACGTTTCACCGGTATTCTTTAAACCAAATGGCAGTATGGTATAATAAAAATTTCCGAGAGGAGTTCGAGAAGCTATCTTACTTGCATCATGCTCGTACATCCTTATCTGGTTGTAGCCGCTACATCCATCCATGGAGGAGAACATGCCGTGTCCATTTGGTTGCATCTACTAACATGTCGATGTTAGGTAGAGGAGGATCGTTTTTGGAGCAGACACATTCAAGTCTCTCAAGTCTATGCAGCACTGATCTATCCATTTTCCTCATGTCCGAACTACAACCTGTTTAACCGACTTGGATCCAGCTATGACATGTAGATGATGGGTGACCAATTTTCATCTAAATCCGGCATTTCTTCATATCTCCAAGCGAATATGTCCTGGTACTCTTTGAGAAGTTCCACGAGCTTCGTGCGTTTATCCGTACACAAGGTTGAGTGATGGAGATAGGCCTAGGAGATTCCTCAACAATTTCAATCTCATCGGTTGTGGAGTTGGTGCCATCTTGTTGTTGTGGAGCATCTAGCACTTGTTCTTGCGGTTCGTTGCTGTTGTAGCATTCCATTGGGTGGAGAGACTGGGTAACAGTCTTCCCTGCTAATTGATAATGGCAGTATCGGTATACCGTTTTCCCTTTCTGCTCACGACTCGCCACAAAAGTTTGTTCCCTCTTCGTGTGAACGTGGGTCGTGGCTTCACAGGATGGAGAAGAATGCTTCGTCATCAAAGATGCATCGTGGGTTTTAGCCCTCAATGATGCAAGCCGGTCTTCTTCCTGAATTAACGCCCACGTGGGGAGTGGGACGCAACGAACTTGTCTGATTCTTTCTGCGGAGCTTCTCCCGCATGTGCTGGTTTGGTTTCCCTCGAAGTCCGTCATTGTGGTAGGATTCTGTACGACCTTGCCTGGGAAAACCTTGGATGCCCTGAGAGTCTTGAGAGTAATCACATTCGAAGACGCTCCTGTGTAGATAAGGGCCATCTTGAACTTTGAATCCTTGATGCGTGCGGTGACATGTAGGGCATGGTCGTGACCTTCCCTCGGTTGATTGCGAGCAAAACGTCTCCATGCGCCGATTCTTCAAGAGGTGTGAAAGTTCGCATAAACTTTCCACTAGAGAAACCGATTCCCGATCCACCGGCCTCCGGGTTCATAGTGAAACTATTGACTTGAGGAGGATCAGTCCCCAGTGTAGGAGTCTCCATGACATGACCGCTCATATCTGATGTCGCTTCTTTGATCAGGTCCATGGAGGTACGCGCCGCTGAAGTACCTTCTCCGGTGCGTTGAATGCGTTCCTTTTTTGTTCTAGGGGCTGTCGCGGCTCTTTTGGCAATCGATCAGTTAATGTCTTAAGAAAAGTGAGTACCTCTTTATGAGTTGCGGCCATATCCGTTTGAGTCTTAGCAAGAATTTCCTGCTTCTCCATCAAGTCTGCAATGGTAATGGGGGATGGTCCTCCTATCGTCCCTCCGGCTCCTCGTCCTGATGAAGGAGTGGAAGTTGTTGCTCTGGTGACTACCAGAGGTGTTACACTTGATGAGATGCCGGGATTTGCGGCTGCTCTGGCTCTGGTGATGGGAGGTGTTACACTTACTGGAACATCTCCTGCTACGCCGGCACTGGTGGTAGAAGTGACGGCTCCATAAAATGTAATGGCCACGATAGCTCCACTGACAGGTATATCGACACAGGGAGCGTTATCCACACTACCTCCATCAGAATTGATTGCTGATCCAGACCTGAGTTCTACCATCTTGAAATGGATTGATGATTAAATTGGTCCTAAGATCTACCCTTTTTGAAATTGATAAAATTGAATCGGATTTTGAAGAAATTGACTTTACAACCGAGAGATTAACCTCCCACCGTGGTCGCCAATTGTTTATAGGTGAAAACTATTCCTGCCGGATTTGGTAATTTGGGGTGTGTGGATGAGGAATGAATCTAAACCCTAAACAAATGCACTGCGCGGTAAGTGCTTGTAGATTCGAGAGATCAATCTGTGCAAGTACGGCCTAAACCAAGAAATGGCCGTTCCAGACTTGTTTCGGTCACAAAGTGAAGGAGATGGGGTTGATCTTAGGGAGGGAAGCGAAGAAGGTGTTGAGAATGTGAAGGTGTTGGCTATGAATGACTTGTATCGGAAAGTTCGAAACCGGCTTGCGGGGTGTAAGCTATTTATCGGTAAAGTGTTTGAATACGATTGTATCAACACTTGCCTCTGTTTTCCGGACTTGTTTTTTGTTGTTTCTCCTTGTTTGGAAAATAGGGAGGAGAACCTATTTATACAAGTCATTTGAGCCTTATTCACGTCTCTCGTGGGAAGTGGAGGAAGTGGAGTGATGGAGTAGTGGAGTTGTGTGTTGGTGTTACACGACCGGTCTTGCCCACTTCTCCTGTCATCATCTCTAACCGTCCATGACTTCCGACATGTTCTTGTGATGGCGCGTTGCACGTAAAATTCGCACGCTGTAAACCGCCAGACCAATACCCCAGATATGTATCCCCGATTTGTGACATGATCGATGTCTCGAGTGTGTGGATCGTGGGACCCACAGAAATTGCATGTAATGCTAGATTAAATAACTAAGTTATTTAGGAAGTCGATACTTGTGAAGTATCATGTGTATTTTATGCAGGTACTGCATCATGGTGTGGTAGAGTGATGGGTGGTGATTACCATGACGCCTCACTGACCAATTAACTCCCGACTGAGGTTGTATAACCAAGCCGGTGAAGTTGGACGGACGAGATGATCTTTGAGACACTCATCTGCGACCGTTGATGGAATTAGGGTTTTGAAGAGGTGCGCAGGCATCACTCTTCAGCTTGGTCGAATCCAAGCTTGGGAGACGATTTTGGCCAGGCCGATCATACATGCGTGTAGACGCTCATACCCCATTACTTCACGAAAGTATGATCTGGGCCACTCAATTAGTCCGGTGAAGTTGAGTGGTCGAGATCAATTTGTGACAGAAAACTAGAGCCGCACATCACGCCATCTTCAGGCGCGCGTTCCAAGACAACCAATTCTTGGTCGATCTTGGCCGATCGGTCTAGAGTGTAGGTGGTAGGCTGGTGTTCACGCCTATACCTGACTGTCCCATGAAAACGTGATCTAAGCCACTCAAATCGTCCGGTGAAGTTGAGTGGTCGAGATCAGTTTGCAGTTTGGGAAGTGTGACCACACTAGTTTGGACGCGCGTTTTGGGATAGCCAGGCATGATATGCCTTGGCCGATCAGGTGAGGGGAGAGACGGGCCCACGGTGGTCATCTTTGGCATGGCCAGGACTGCTAATCTAACTGGGACCCTCCATTCGTGCCGGAGAAGATGGACGCTCGTGATGCTCGAAACCCTAATTTTGGATTTCACGGTCGTGTAACCATACTCTGTTTGGGCGCACAAATTGGGATGACCAACCATGGTTGGTCCTGAACGATTGTAGGCGGGCCCACGGTGATTGTGTTGACATGCTCTGGGCCCTTTGAATCTACATCTACACCCTCCATCTATACCTGCGAAGATGGATGATTGAGACTGTTTTGCGACACATGTAATATGCCGCAAACCCTAATTTAGGGTTTTCCGTCCATACCGCTCTGGTTTGGACGTTATGCCAATCTTTTGGGGAGGCCGACCATGCGGGATCCGCGTTGGTTCGGCAGTGAATATTCCATACCTGCTTGGGGGTTATGGAATTGATCTGGGCCATCCAATCATCTTTGGTGAGGTTGGATGAGCGAGATCATATCGGTGATACGGACAGTCCGGATGCTCAATCGGGCTAGTATAACACACCGAGAGTTCTCAATCGGGCTAGTATAACACATCGAGAGTTGCGGCACTGTACGGGTATTTCGTACATGCTTTCATTATAATGCTTGGAGGTTCGTGTTGCTCCGTGGAGAGCAACACTCGATCATCATGCCGCACCGATAATGAGTACGAAATACAAAGGCTGCTCACGCATTAATTAATAATGCTATAAATTTACAGGTATATGGGATTGTTGCTACATGCTCCAACCTGGATGAATTTCGTGTATTTAATTCACAGAATGGGATTGTTGCCACATGCTCCATTCTAGGTGAATTAGTAAAGTGAAGAAGTATTCAACACTTATTAATGGCTTTATCTTTTACAAGATGTTAGCGCATAATTTTCTGGCTTTTACAATTTTAACCTTAAATGAAAATCCACCATCAACACCATCTTTGATCCAATTCAATCTGGCTTTGTCTCTTAGGAAAGTATGATAATTGTTTGCAGCAATGTCGTATTCACCTCTAGCAGTTACTAATTTGTTTAGTAAGTTAATATCATTAGGATCATTATCTGAATCTAAAGTAGCTGCCACAACTTTGTCTTCAACATTCTTGAGATTGACATTTACATCACCAAACACCCCCTAGTTCCAAATTTTCAGAATTTTTTTGAGTCTCTTAAGTTTATTCATGAAGGTAAAAATAGGATTGCCAACTAATTCTTCATTCCAGGAATTAATCAAAACTTGCATAAAAGTGGGATGAGAAAACCATATCTTCCGGAATCTGATAGGAATATTAGTAGATCTAGGAATGAGAGTATCAGAGCCAATGAGATAAGCATGGTCAGAAATCCCCTAGCACCCACATGATAATGCCAACCATTAAAAAGGTTTAACCATTTCAAGTCAAAGAAAGCTCTATCCAAATTGCATAGAATCCTTTTTGAACCAGCTCTACCATTACACCTAGAAAACTCAAGACCACTTTTAGGAGCTTGTAGAAGACCACATAAATCAATACAGTCTTGAAAATCACTCATAGTAGTAAAAAGAGGATTCATACCACCTTTCTTCTCATCCACAGATAAAATAGAGTTGAAATCACCCAAAACAAGCCAAGGTTTATTTAAGGAACTGATATCACATAAGTTTTGCCATAATTCCCTTCTATTAACAATGTAAGAATTAGCATGAACACCAGTAAATAAAACTCCACCAATCTCCACAGTAATACATTGATTTGAAGAAGAAATAACATGTGGAGAACTAATAGAACAATTCCAGAAAAGCCAGATATTACCTTTACTATTATCATCAGAAGCATTATGAATAATCTTATGGTTCATACCCGGAAGTTTAATAATATTCTTCTTAAATTTAATTTTAGGTTCAACCACCCAAACTAAGGAGGGGTTATTTGAATTAACTAAAGAATGGAGTTTATCTTTGGCCTTTTGTCTTTTAAGGCCTCTAATGTTCCAAAAGATAACTTTCATTTCAAAGGAGGAGGGGGAATAGGGGGAGAGGATCCCCCTTTTCAACTACATGTTTAAGAACCTCTCTGTTGCTTTTCCTAATGGAAATAGGTTTTGTTGGTTTTAAATGAGGTTTTTTCTTAGAGACCTTACTAGAACCTCCAACTTCAGTAACACGGGGAATTGTACTCTCAATATTAGGCACAATTTTAATATGTTGAGGTATAGTAGCAAACTCCAATAAATTTGAGGTGCTAATTTCCTTAATTTCTCCATCTTCAGAAGCAGAATCATCACCAATATTATCTTGAAGAATTTCATATTTATTGGGACTTAAAGGGAAAACAGGATTTGGAGTAAGAGCATTACCTGCTATTGGAGAAGTAATCAAAATCTCCAAATTAGGAGGTTCCACAATCAGTGTTTCATTTGGAGTAGAAGTTTCTGAACTAACTGGATTACTTTGCAATAGAGTCTGTAATTTCTCAGTTGATTGAGGAGCTGAAGATGAAGAAGAAGAATTTAAAGTGTTTAAAGGATTAGGATTAACATTACCATTTTGCTTGTTTAGAGAATGAATATCTCCAGTATTAACTTGCTTGTTGAATCTACATTCAGTTGAAAGATGTCCAACAATCTTACACTTACAACAAAATTTTGGTAGATTGGTAAGGATCACCCCCTGAGAAAAAGCTCCATATCTAGTTATGATCCATAATTTGTTAGGAATTTGTTTATCTAAATCCACCTCAATAAGAACTTTAGCATAGAAACCACTCTGATAATTCAAGGTAGCAGCATCAACTTTTACTGGGTTCCCAATGGCTCTACTAATTGTAAATAAAGTTTTTTCATCCCAGTACTCCAAGTTTAAACCAGGAAATTGGACCCAAACCATAGCCTTAGAGGTACGCTGATTTTCCGATCTAAAATTTGGGATCCAGTTTCTGACTTTGAGAACCTGATCAAGAACATCCCATCTACCAGATTTGATATATACTTTATCTTCATCATTATCTAACTTGATTGTAAAAAACCCTTTACCCAAAGGAATCATTTGGTATTGACCCTTTAAGTTCCATTGTTTTTTTCAAAATAGAGGTAGCTTCTGAAAATTTAATATGAAGAAGATCAAGACGTCCAATTAATGAGAAACTCCATGATTCATATCTAGAATTATCCTGATCATCAATCAAGTTAATTGAAGGAAGACTAACAGAATTTTTTGAAAGATCTACTATCGATGGATCCATTACAGAACCAACAACTTTTTCCTCAACACTCATATTAGATACCAAAGAACAAATTTAATACCCAGAAAGAAAACTAATAATAACCAGTTGTGATACTAAAACACCAATCATTGAGTTATGATGAAGAAAACACCTGAATTAATGCTATGTTGACCTTGAGATTGGAAGATCGATGAAGAAATTTGGGACTGAGTCGATCGCCCGATTCGCAGAGCCCAAGTCAACCGATCCGTAATCAAACTGTCTATTTTTCAGTATGTTTTGCTCAAACGGAGGAACTTCATAAGATGAAGGAAATAATAATAATAAAATAAGGAATCATAAAGTGTGGGACCGGCTATGGCTAAGGCATGGCCGGCCGGCCAATAAGCCCGGTCCCATGGCACTTTTCCTAATTTTATATTATTTTCATGATTTGAAGGAAATATCATGAAATCAAGGAGTTTGTTGAAACGAAGGAGTTTCCTTAAAGTGAAGGAGTTTCCATGAGATGGTGGGCAGCTTGTTGCTAGGCTTCCCACCATCCCTTGTAATGTCGATTTTGATATTAATTTATAGTAATAATAATAATAACACCTAACACCTTTAACATGTCTGCACGCGATGCAATCTTATGGCAGAGCAATAGATTGGCCAATGCACAAGACTACCTTAAAGCTATTCCTATATATGACCTTAATCAAGCTATTGGGACTCTTCAGTTCCGGTGTGTGCTTCAATATCGTCTCGGCATACCTTTATTTGAGGATGGCAGTACATGTGCTTGTTGTAATAGACTTATGGATCGGTTTGGTGATCATGCCCTTCATTGTGCAAGTGACATCGGACTCAAATTTCGGCATGACGTGGTGAGGGATCTTTATGCAGACTTGTGCTATAATGATGGTGTCGCTGCCAGAAAAGAGGCTACAGTTGGTTGTTTATCAAACAACAATAATGCTACACGACCTGCCGATATTTTAATTTATAACTGGGAAAACGGACGTGATGTATGTTTCGATATTACTGGGGTTCTCCCTTTGCTGGGAACGGGTACCGCAACTTTACACCTGGTCATGCCATTGCCTCGGCCATTACTCGTAAGAGGAATAAATATGCCGACAAATGCTTAACTCACGGGTATGGTTTCAGTGTACTAGCTTTCTCAACACTTGGTGAACTTAGTGATGATGCCATTGCTTTGTTGAAACGATTGAAGAACTGTATGGCTGCACATGATGCTAATAATAATTTAGGTAGCTCTCTTTTTTATAGGTTGGGGATTATTATTCAGAAAGGTGTTGGGGCGCAACTTGTTGCTCGCCTACCAACCCTCCCAACTGATCCTGTGTAATTTCCGTTTTAGCGTTTAATAAAAGCCTTTGTGGCTCCGTTTTTATAATAATAAAAACATTGGGGATTCCCCCTAGCTCTTGGTCCACCTGGTCATCCCGTTCCCCAAAGTTTAATGCGCTATGGATGAGGTCCATTGTGCAAGTTCGAGTCCCCAATGGCGTAATAT